>ML675610.1:31000248-31054654 GCA_007922155.1 Mesoclemmys tuberculata
CGAAGAATCCCGACAAGCTAGGCATCAGTTCTGCAGAAAAGGAACTGTAACTGGGGGTTACAGTGGATAAGAAGCTGGATATGAGTCAGCAGTGTGCCCTGGTTGCCAAGAAGGCTAATGGCATATTGGGCTGCATTAGTAAGAGCATTGCCAGCAGATCGCGGGAAGTGATTATTCCCCTCTATTCGGCATTGGTGAAGCTGCATTTGGAGTATTGTGTCCAGTTTTGGGCCCCCCACTACAAAAAGGATGTGGAGAAGTTGGAAAGAGTTCAGCGGTGGGCAACAAAAATGATTAGGGGGCTGGAGCACAAGACTTATGAGGAGAGGCTGAAAGAACTAGGCCTGTTTAGTCTGCAGAAGAGAAGAATGATTTGATAGCAGCCTTTAAATACCTGAAAGAGGGTCCCAGGGAGGACGGAGCTAAGCTGTTTTCAGTGGTGGCAGATGACAGAACAAGGAGCAATGGTCTCAAGTTGCAGTGGGGGAGGTCCAGGTTGGACATTAGGAAAAAATTTTTCACCAGGAGGGTGGGGAAGCATTGGAATGGGTTACCAAGGAAGGTGGTGGTATCTCCATCTTTAGAGGTTTTTAAGCTGCGGCTTGACAAAACCCTCGCCGGGACGATTTAGCTGAGGATAGTCCTGCTTTGAGCAGGGGGTTGGGCTAGATGACCCTCTGAGGTCCCTTCCAACTCTAATATTCTATGATCTATGAATAACAGTTACTTCAGGTAAACAACCATTTTTTCTTCTCTGAGTGCTTGCTCATGTCGATTCCATTCTAAGACTCGCCAGCAATGCCATCGGAGGTGGGCTTGGAGTTCATGGATGCACTGTCTGCAGTGCTGCTCTTCTGAAGCTGGCGTCTTCTCAACCCTGCTGCACTATAGCATAGTGGGATGTAAAAGTGTGTACCGATGACCAGGTAGAAGCTTTACAAATATCTTGCACTGGAACCTCCTCCAGAAAAGCCGCTGACGAGGCTTGAGCTCTGGTGTTATGAGCTGTGATTGACTGAGGGGGAGACGCTCCTGCCTGCTCGGAGCATAGTCTGATACAGGTGGATATCCTTGAAGAGATCCTCTAGGATGAAACTGGAGAACCCTTCATTCTGTCCGCTAGGGCAACAAAGAGCTGCGAAGTCTTATGAAAGGGCCTAGTCCTTTCAATATAGAAGGCCAGAGCCCACCTAATGTCAAGGGTATGCTATCTACATTCCTCGACCAAATTGTGTGGCTTAGGGTAAAACACTGGCAGGAAAATGTCCTGTTTAACATGGAATTGGGAAATGACTTTAGGCAGGAATGCTGGGTGAGGCCACAGTTGGACCTTGTCTTTGTAGAAGACGGTATATGGCAGTTCTGAGGTCAAGGCCCACAAATCAGAGATTCTGTGTGCTGAGGTGATAGCTACTAAGAAAGCCACCTTCCACGGCAGAAGCCTCAAGAAGCAAGTCACGAAAGGCTCAAAAGGGGGCCCTGTCAATTGCACCAATGCTAGATTTAGATCCCAAAGGTAGAGAGGGTCTTGTACTTGAAGAAAGAGCCTCTCTAAACCCTTGAGAAATCTGCCTGTCATATAGCAGTAAAAGATCAAGCTCCCTTGAATCGGAGGGTGAAATGCTGAGATAGCCACAAGATAGACTCTCCTGGACCCTCCTGGAAAAGGAGATGCTCATGAGAGGGGTCCTTGAAGAGGGATGGGGAAGGGGTGTGGTTGGGTGTGGCTGAGGAAAATTGAAGGGTATACCCTTCTGCAATGAGGCTGAGGACCCAACAGTCCGATGTTATGCTGCGCCATGCCTGGAAAAAAGGGAAAAGATGGTTTAGGAAAGGCCTGGGGTTTGGATCCTGGAATGAGACTGCTCTGCCGCCCTTGGGCACAGCATCAAATCTGCTGTCTGCGGCCACTGGTGCAGTGCGAAGACCCTTGTTATGCGGTCAAGGGGGTTTAGTGCCTGATGGCAGCAATTAAATCCTCTGTCCCTCTCTCTCCTTCTGTAGGAGGAGGCTTGCGCAGATCCTTGGAACCGAGCAGGGGAGGCTGAAACTGCCTTCTCGATGACTGAGGGGTATACTGGCCTAAGAATCACAAGGTGGCCCTTGAGTCTTTCAAGCCATGTTTGGTCAAGCCATGTCCATTTGGTCTAAGAAGAGGCCAGTGCCATCAAATAGGTGGTCCTGGATGGAGTTCTGCACTGCTTGTGACAGGCCCGAGGACTGCAGCCACAACGACCTGCGCATAGATATGGCGGAGACCATTGATCAGGCACCAAATCTGCCACATCAGGGACACCTGAAGGGCTGCCCTTGCCACCATCTTACCCTCATCCAGGATGGTGGTGAAATCCTGGGAATGTTCCTGAGGGAGGAGTTCGGTGAACTTAGACAATGAGTTCCAAGTATTAAAGTTGTATCTCCACAGGAGGGCCTGCTGTTTGGCTATTTGGAACTGTAGGCTTGCCATAGAATAAACCTTACAGCCGAGTAAGTCTAAGTGTTTTGCCTCCTTATTTTTCGGGGTGGAACTCAGCTGTCCCTGCCTGTCCTTCTTGTTGACTGTAGCCACTATGAGGGATCCTGGGAGAGGGTGGGTAAAAAGGTACATATTATATACTTTAGCAGGTACATAATACTTTTTTTCAGCTCTTTTCAAGGTTAGGGGTAATGATGATGGAGTTTGTTGCAGGACCTTCACCACCTTTAACACTTTGTCATGTATGGGTTGCACAACCAGGGCCAGTGCCACCACTGCCAACACATCGAACAGGGTATCCAAAGAGTCTTGGAGCTCCTCAACCTCCATGCCCAGGTTGGAGGCCATCCTCCTCAGGAGGTCCTGGTGCTCCCAGAAATCATCCAGGGGCATCGAGGGTTCCGTCACCACTGCCTCATCTGGGGATGACAATGATGAAAGCAATACCAGGGGCAAAGGGGGTGGTCCCTTCTCCTGGTTCTGAGGTGAGTTGGACGCCTGCAGCTCCAAATCACTCTCCGTATCCGAGTCCTGTGACCCTTCCCCGGTGATCAGCATCGCTGACTGTTTTACTGAGGACCGGAACGAGCAGGGCCCCGGTGCCACGGGGACCCCCTACGGGTTCCAATAAAGCCAATGAGTCGGCGAGTGACCCTGGGGCCAGGCAGATGTTGAAGACACCGCTCCTCCCCTATAATCCTTATGACAGTGCCAACCCAGCTCAGGCATGTGCTCCCTCTCCGAAGTGGAGGAATGGAAGTCCATTCCCGATGACCAAGATGGGGCTGCCAACTCTCCCATTCAAGCCCTCTGCTGTGCTGGGGAATGATTGTGTAGAGAAGGGGACCGGTGCCTGGAACGGTGCCACTCCGTTGAGTGCCCTTCCAGAGACCTGTGGGATCGACGCCAGGAATCCCCCGAACGGTGCTAAGATGTTGATAACTGGTACTGGGGAGTAGAGCGTGACCAGTGCCTCTCCAATCTTCGCTCTGATGAAGGAGATCTGGAGCGGGATCTTGAACCGTGGTTCCGGGATGTGAGGATCTCCTGCGCGCTGGTGATCGTGGTACCGAGGACCTTGGTGAGCTTGGTGGAACCAGTGAGCGACACGGATATTGGGGTGGCTCCATTGCCAGCTTTCCCCTGGAGGCTGGTACCTTGCCCTTGTCCAGTACCAAAGACCCCAGTGTCAGAGGCACAGGCAAGGTCATAAGTCCCTTGCTGCCTAAAATGCCTCAGGCGTTAAGGAATGGCCAGGTGGATGGCACTCCTCACACTGGCCGGAGTCTGAGGTGGTTCCCTCGGTGCGGTGGCCACTTGGGAGCCTGGTGAGGGTAACTGGCCCAACACGAGTCCTGTACCCTGAGCCCCTTTCTTGGTCCTCTTGGGCACCAGTGAGAGGTTCCTCTCAGCGCGGTGGTTCTTTCTGTGCCCCAATTCTGGCGACACTGAGCAGTGCTGGGAGGTGCTCTGTACCAGCAGTGCACTCTGCACCGAAGTTGTCATACTTAGCACGGAGGCAGTTTGGGTGGGTTCCGAAGCCAGTCTCAATGCTGCCTCCATGAGCAGAGCCTTCAGGAGAATATCTCTGTCCTTTCTTGTCCTGGGCTTGAACCCTTTACAAATAGCACACTTGTCTTTTTCTGCGCACCTCCCCGAGGCACTTAAAGCAGCTGTCATGGGGGTTGGTCAGCGGGAATGACTTGTTACAGGCCGCGCAGGGTTCAAATCCCAGGGATCGGGGCATGCCCGAACCACGGGCAGGAGCCCTACTATTTACACTAAAACTATTTACACTAATCACCTAAGACCAACTAATTTAAATCTATCAACAAAACAAAGAAAAAAAGAAAAAGCTTATCTCCAACACAAGGCCTGGCAGACGCAAGCAAGAAGGGAGTTCCAGCAACCGTCCCTGGTAGAAAGAAGGACCTGAGAGGGCATAGGGCCAGCTGCCCCTCTTATACCGTGGCATAAGCGCACGACACCAGTTGGTGCCGGAGCTGGCCCTACAAGTACTGCTAAAGGGAAAAAAGTTCTGGTAACCATGCACGTCAGCGCGCACACACATAGAATGGAATCGACATGAGCAAGCACTCCAAGAAGAACGCTGATTTTTGTTCCTGGAAAAGTTTTTACGTATGTCCTACTCGTCCAGCTCCAGCCTCTCCTTGTGAAACATCGTCACCCAGAGCAAACGGTCTTCAATTCTGAGTGATCTACAATGGATGCTATACTTCCTCTTCATTTTTTATCTGAGATCAATTACAAATTCAGTTGTCCTTTGACAACAGCATGTGTAGACCTAAAGGTAGCCTTCAGTTCTGTTGGTAGAGCTGACCTATGGGAAGCCCTGTGAGGCAATGGTGTTCCCAACATCCTCCTGAGGTTAATTCAAGATCTACATAATGACTCAGGGTCATGGATGCAATGAAGTACCCATAGGTTTGACAGGTTTTACACCAGATCTGGGATGAAGCAAGGATGTGTCATGCCCGCCGTCCTGTTCTGTTGTCCAATGGACTGGCTCCTTGAACATGTCTCCACAAATACTGGTATAACTCAGTTCAACTCCTTTTACTGACCTGGATTATGCAGGTGATATTGTCCTCTTCAGCCTCGATGCAAATGATCTTGAAGACACACTATAGAGCTTCCTGCATGTGGCAGCTGCCCTGGGGACTAAGGATTTCTTGGGCAAAAACAAAAATCCAGAGTGCCAGAGCAAAAGTTGTGATACAAGATAGCTGGGCTGCCAGACAAACTATTGTAAAAATGGACAATTTCATCTGTCCAGCCAGTAAGGCCTGGTCTGCACTTACCTCCCGGATTTGGCGGCAGTCGACAGGAGATATGCAAGTGACGTAAATCACTACACAGACCACTCAGTTGATCCAGAGCAATCGATCTGACGGTGGCGAATTTGCCGCAGTCAGTGTAGACCCATCCTAAGTTGTCATCAAATGGGGGAATCCAGCCAGACATCCTAAGGAGAATTGGCTTATCAGCCTCAGGCATGAAGGACCTGCACAGGGTCTGGAGCCAAATGAAGATGAAACCATATACAAAAATATGGATTTATCAGACCTGTGTACTGATCCTCTTATATGGATCTGAAACAGGATGTTGCTTAAACAAGACAGCAGGAGACTGGAGGCGTTTCATATGCGTTGCAAGGGGCAACTACTGGGCATAAGATGGTTTGATTCTATCAGTAATAGGGATGTATTATTGAAAAATGGCCACAAGAGGACTAAAGTCACCCTCCCTGCTGACAGGCAATTTCTGGTGATCTAGCCTGTGATGGAGAAGTCCCCGCACATAAAGCTCTGAAGATTGGACTTGAGGTCCAGTTGAGTGGCCATTGCCCAGCCAAGGACTGGCAGCAGCCATACAGTCATCTGCGATTAACCTGGCTTCACCAGATCAGTAATAACCCTGCAGGGTCTTTAGATGCTTGGAATAAAGCCATACAATGTGGCCAGAGACACCCGGCACTATGGACCTTCGCTGTCTAAGCATGTTGTGGTTTTTGGATGTTATAAAGACCAGTAAGTTTTAAAATGTCTAATTTTTGGATAGACATCTTTTTCATTATTTCCTAAAAATAAATAAATGAAAAGTCTTAATGCAAATTCAACAGAAGAATGCATAAAAAGCCCTGTGTCTTCTCAGTAGGCCAATCCCTGAGGTTCTTATTCCATTTTCACTCAAGTTTTATACTCAATCCTTACTCACTGTTTGCAATGGGAATTTGTCTGAGTAATGACTGAGTTAAAAACTGAGTAAGGACTCATAGTCCAGTTATTGGGAGAAGGGGGAAAGGAGCTTCAGTCCAAGTGATTTGCTCTTTGATGGAATCTGTTTTCCAAAAAGAGAAAAAGCATCTTTACTTTTCAGACATAAAAATAAAATAATACTGAATCCCACCATGAGAAACAGAGCTCTAAAGAAAATAGAAGAGTAAAGAGAAAAAAGTGGGTAAAATGCTGCTGGTAGTTACTTATGCCATCAGGGTATTTACACTATTGCTACTATTCATGGATATAAATAAATATGGAGGAGGGCCTAACTCATATCTTCATTATTTAAAACAGTAGCTCCTTGTTAAAGATGCCATGATGGTGGACATGCTCTGAAAACCTATATAGATAGATTTTAGAAATTACATAGAAATTAGAGGTTGGAGTGAGTTTATCCCCTCTTTGGAGACTGTTAAATCATGCCTGCCAGAGATATCAGGTACTGGTATTAAAAATTAAATATTTCTAGAGAGCATTTTTTTTGTTTTCTTTTGTTTGTTTTTCCCCCTTTGAATGTATTAGCCTGTACCAAGTTTTGAGGATTTTTGAAATCTCTCTCAGGAAATGATTTTGTTCTCTTCTGACCATTTACATCATCACCCAGTCCCTTTTCAAATTACATTAGCTGAATACTATTTTGTTTGTCCAGGGGCCCTGCCACCTTTCTTGGTTACAGTCATGAGAAAGGATTTCATTTAAATAGGAAAACAAATTAATAGATTCCCCAGTCCCTTAACACCATCACTCCCTTAGGATGCGGTGTTATCACAGGCTAAGGGGAAAAGTTTTGTTAGATATTCCTTATTGGCAGTACAAGACTGTAAAGATCTGTTGTTCTAGATACTTTTTTATTATACCGTATATATGTAATAATATAATTAATATAGCCTTGTGAAAACAGTATGTCACTGGCAATTCATCTTTGGTAATCATCTAAAAGGCTCCAAAGTTCTGTGAGATTTCTGCATCTGGGCAGTCAACAGTACTACTTTAATTACTATGACATCTGTCTATCTCCAAGTTTTGTGTTAATGCTGAACCAAATTAAGAAAATACTGTCTTAACAGTACTTACTGTCCATACAATAAACAGCTTTCATAAGGAGACATAATTGCTCATCATACACTATCCTACTGGCTTTCCAAGGCAAATAATGTCTGTATGGTGTGAGCTTTCAAACTACAACTGAAGAAGGTCCATGATTTACTTTTATGTACAAAGATAAGAGATTCAGTACATTTAACTAGACAAACTCACTACTATCCACACTACTTATACATTTTACACATATCTACTACAACTAGCAGAATGTGTAAAAACACATTACAGATGGGTTATTATTGTCAAGTAGTTCCATACCCAAAGGTACTTTGTCATGTTTTCATATGCCCAAGCAAGGCACATTTGATAACAAAATTAATCAACATGTTTCAATCTTTACAATATGATATTTAAGTCATTTTGAAAACTTAGCTACATCACATTTTAAATTGATTGTTTCACATTTTCTCTAAGAAACAGTTTACAGAATTAATTCTCTGTGTTCAAACTATTGTTGAATCCCACACTTTGTGAGCAGTGTCATTTTAATTGCAGTCTGAACTGACCCACACTTACTTTACTTTCTGGGTCAAACAAAACAGACTTACAAAAGTTCCATATCTTGTTTTACTGACAGGTTAACATGCCCCCTTTTTGTACTGCTGAAGTTGTTGAACATATCTCAGTAAATGAATGTAACAACATAGCTTTTGTTATTAGTAGTTGAGAACACATCAAAATATGGCAGACTTGGAAAGTGGTCTGTAATGCTGGAGACATTTTCCACGCTGTAGGACTTCAGTGAAGAATACCTGTTGAAAAGAGATGTATCCAAGACAGAAATATACAAAAACATTTGCCTGTCTTTGTGCTGCACCTTCATTTTGTCTCTCATCTCATTGTTACTGCTATGGTAGATTGTTAAATTTTGCTCTAGAAATTGGCCCTTAACCTCACTGTTTATTCGGAGCTTGTACAACCCCAGAATGGCCAGGTATTCGGTTGGTAGAAGAGTGGTGCTACAGTGTGAAAGCTTCAAGTAGTGAACCACTGTAAAGTTCAACAGCATTCCAAGCACAGACGTATCTGTGAACCAAATTGTTAGCTCACTGTAGTAGCTGGCTCTGTCTATTGTATTAGGCAAGATGGTTTTGCAACTGCACATGAGGTTTGCCAAGCTGTAGTCACAGTCATGGATATCAGCAGAACAACTACAATTGCGAATTGCGTTTTCTTTGGTGAAAATCAGAGTGTTGTTCTTCTGACCTCTTGCAAAACTGCTAACACAGAAACAAAGGAAGCCAACCAAAAGGAGATGGTGCTTGTGGCAGGATACTGGAATCGTGCTTCCAGGCATCTTGTCTTCTTTCGCTCAGTGAATCTTATCACTTGGCATCACCTAATGAGAATAAGAATAGCTTTATTATACTAGGGTCCACTTAATTGTTAAAACTTTCTCCCACTCATTGTCTGACTTCTCTATTCAGGGCTACATTGCAACTTTACAGTCTGCCCTAAGTTAGGGGACAAGGTGGGTGAGTAGTATCTTTTATTGGATCTTTTATTATATCTGTTGGTGAGAGACAAGCTTTCAAGACACATTCAGCATTTCATCAGGTAAGGGGAGGCACATAGCTGCACTGATGCCAGTGCAGACCGGAGAACAAACTGTGACTCAACTGGAATTTATTACCTGTTGCTCCCTTGCACTGGGGAGGGAGGGGGATAAGTTGCTTCACCCACTTATATAGAATAGTTTACTTCCCCTTGAGCACTTGGCCAGTTACTCTGACTGACAAGAGTGAGATCAAAGACAGGGATCCTCCCCTCCCCCCATCACCACCTGTGTCCCTTCCCCCCATTGCCCTTACTCAGCCATTACTTCCATGCTCAGCCCTGCTCAGATTGCAATACCCCTGTATGGCTGAGTAAGGGCAGGGACAATCTAGCCCTTAGAATGTGAACTCTTTGGGGCAGTGGCTGTCTATTACTATGTGTTTGTACAGTGGCTAGCACAATAGCATCCCTATCTTCATTGGAGCCTCTAGGAACTCCTATACTAGAAATAATAAAGGCACAGAGATTTATAAAGAACAAATTGTATCAGAGTCATTTAATCTTCATTGTTTTATAGTTTTCATCAAAGCTATGGTTGTATATCCAACCAACATGACCATTCTTCTCTGAGACTATAGTCTACACACATGCCAGCATGTAGAGTACGCACACTGCATGCCCCCCTGCATGGGTATAAATAGCAGTGAGGCACTGCTTAAGTGAGTAAAGACATGAGAGAATCTTTGGGTGCATTCCCTACACAGCTCTCTACTTGCACAAGTAGTGACTCTCCTGTCTACACTGCTATTTTTACCAGTGCAGTGTCCCGCTATTTTTACCAGTGCAGTGTCACCCTCCAGCAGTGTGAAAAGGTTCTGTCAGGGGGGAGGCAGCAGGGAAATGCCCCAGAAGCTCCTCACTGGTGTAGCCGTTTCTCACCACAGTGAAAGACTCCGGCAGCAGGGAAAGGCTCCAGCAAGGATAGGCAGGGGAAGAATACACTGTTAAGATGAGTAGCATAGACCAGGGAGGCACTGACTGGGCGAGCAGAGAGACGTGTAGGATACACACCCTAAAGTTCTCCACACACATAAGCACTGCTTCACTGTCTACACCGCTATTTTTACCTGTGCTAGGAGGGGACATGGAGTGTCTGTACTCTACTTGCCATTGTAAGTGTGGACATCAGATTCAGACCATATTTTACAACCAGGTGGTTGTGATTTGCTTCATCCTGAAAAAACCACACTTTTTCTTTTGAGAAAAACTAGAAAAGGCCATGAAGATATTATTAAGTAAAATACAAAACATACACATTCACTTCATAAGCAGAATTAGTCCTCAGACACAAAAAGGTACTCCCTGTCTGAAATGAAGAGCTTGCAATTTTGTAAGTAAAACACAAGAACACAATAATCTGGTCTGCTAACTGGCTAGGCCATCACTCTTTTGTACTTGTCCTTAGATACTGATTCCCTTTTACCAACTTATTTGTTTTTTCAGCAGCTAGCCTGTGGCACAGTTTAGATTTAACCAGTCCAAATATGCTAAAAACACACTTTATTGATACTGGGTTGTAGGAGATGAACAAAGCCTGCTCTTGAATGAACCTGATGCTGAAGACTTGCTAAGGAGCCTGACACAAGGACTAAATTATCATCACATCTATGTGTTTCATGATGACAATGGCATGGAAAATGTCTCATTTTCAGGATCATTAAGTGAATGTTTTGCTCTTCCATTTCAATAGACAGAGTTTCAGTGACAAATTTAATCTTGAAGAATCTGAAAAACTGATTTTCTGCACCTTTTGAGATGGGTATGAATCCTGGCTTCCTTCTTATCAAGGTTTACCTTTTATTTCAGAAGTATCTTTTTTCATTACTTCAGAGCATACTATAAGTTTATTTCCCACACTCCCTTCATCTTTAGACATGTTGAGTCAGATAAGTTTATACAATGATGTTTGATGATAATCACTAAACACTAATCATATGTTTGCAGCATTGATCTGCAGCTTTCACATTTACTACGATTACACAGTGAATTCAACACTGAAGACTCAAGACAGGAAAATAACCTAGTGAGCTAATCAGTTTTATTTCGAATCCCACTTTACATGGTCCACTGGCCTTCCAGAAGCTTCTAGATTGTTGTAAGCAAAGTCCGCCCATAACCCCCCCAACAGTTCATAGCTCCATCTATTCTCCTCTTTTCTGTGTCCAAAGCAGGGTGACCAGATGTCCTGATTTTATAGGGACAGTCTGGAAATTCAGAGCTTTTTCTTATGTAGGCATCTATTACCTCCCACCTCCCATCCTGATTTTTCACACTTGCTATCTGCTCACACTAGTCCAAAGACAGGAGATTCCACTTTTTAGTCATGACCCTCTATGCAGTCATCGTTGACTTCACCCATTCTCTTTCCCCTCCTAGCTTCTAGATAGCTCTATAATTATTACTGTCTTGTATAGGCATAATAAGAAAAACGTTATTTTCTAATCACTTTCTTTTTAACTTTTTAGGCACAGATTCAATTATAGGTTCTGCCTCCTTTACACTACTTCAGCAAAGCAACGTAGCAAAACAAAGCAGTTTAACCATTTTCATGTGTGCTACAGACAAAGTGGTAGATTCTCCATCCTGCCCAAGCTTCACAGGGGTGCAGTGGATGCGGGAGCCACAAGAGCTAGTAGAGACACCCTGATCTCCAGCTACCTAGCCCCAAGTTTTTGCAGCACCTAGCACAACGGTATCGAATCCTGACGGGGCCTTTGGTACCCACCACCATAAATACTGCTGCTGCTACTAATAATAATCAATAGTACCCTGCCTCAAGATGAGAGATAAGGTACGGGGGAGAGGATATGTTTTTATTTGATCCTGATTAACCTGAAATCTTCTACAGGGGGAGAAATTAGGATCAAATTCTGCCCATGTGTCTGATTCCCACTGAAGCCAGCAGTGAATCTGTGAATCTGAGAGAAGAATTTAGCTCTTAAAATATTTAAATGTTCTCTAGAATACATGTCCAGTGCATCAAAAAGCACAGTACAATGAAGAGCTGATTGTTTAAAAAAATTGGGGAATGCCAGAAACTAACAGTAATAATTTATAATCATATATAATTAATGAATATTCACAGGGTACCAATCCAGTCCTGATTTCATTAAACAATGGAGCCTTTTATATAGAAAAGTTTGTGTAGCACCCTATTAACAGAATACTTTAAAACGCAGTCAGTAGATTGTTAGACTACCCTTGTATTAGTAATCTATGGTTGATCCTCAGAGGACAGCAGCCCTTGCTAATGGGGTTAGTTCCCATAGTAGAAATCTGTGCTTTGGATCTAGCTAGTCTGGGTTCAGTCCCTCCTGATAACCCTGCAAGAAGCATTGTTATTCTAAGGCTGCGTCTATACTGATGGCAGCAAATTTGCCGCTGTCAGATCGATGTCTCTGGATCGACTGAGTGGTCTGTGTAGACTCGCTCAGTCGATCCAGAAATCGACAGAGGAAAACCACCTCCATAAGTGGGGTAGGGCTGCGTCGACAGTAACGCTGTTCCCATCAGCGCAGTGTGGACGGCACACGGGACAGATGCAGCGAAGTTGATGGGAGATAGGCAAGTTCTTACATCACTTGCGTATCTCTGGTCGATTGCCACCGAATCCGGAAGGTAAGTGTAGACCAGGCCTAAGATACATTGAAAATTACCATTCTAAAGATCATTGCATCTTGATAGAATGGCTTCATTGTCCTCTCAATTACACTTCAAATTTATAGTTTACAAAAGATGTGCATTTCAGTCCACTTATTTCTTTGAAGTTTGATCACATACTTACATATTTACAGAAATTATGGTGCTAACAAATGCCCCAGGATTTATACATCCATGCAAGGAGGAAGACGAGTGTTCTACAGCAAACTTAAATGAGCTTAGCCCAAGGTGATTTAATTTAGCAACTACTTTAAAAATGAGAAAAACATGTTTCTCTTGAATTTAGGAGACAAACAGCTTCTTGTTGAAATTAAATAGTTAATCCAAATTCCACATGATTATCACTAACAACATACCAGAAATGCCAACTGAACATTTAGTTAATGTTAAACCTCAAAGGTCAAGTACAACCATGCTGTAGCTCCACTGATATTATGCCGTTAAACCAGTGAGGAATTGGACCCAAACATCTAAGGACCCAGTCATGCATTAGAGTGAGAATTCTACCACTCTACCTTCACATTTTGTTTATTTTTCCTTGGCTTAAGGCTACGACAAAATAAATCAGAACATTTACAGTATCACTATTGTGTCATAAATGCAGTAAATCCCACTCACAGATTGCCAAGAACTATCTGGATTTATCTGCTTTGAAAACGGTATTTGGCAAGCAAAATTCATAGATAAGGTTAGAAATGTGAGTCTAAACTAGATAAAAGAGGTTTTCATTCACGTGTTACCAGAGCTTGTGGCTCAGCATGTCAGCATTCAGCATCCTGAATCACAAACGCCAACCAAAATCAACAGGGGTTTAGTGATTTTCCCAAGTAAATTCTGAAAGCTGACTGCCATGACAAAAAACCAAAGGAAAACAAACCCTGACCATTTTTTTATAAGTTCTCATCAGATCTAACTATTTATTCCTCTGCTAATTCTTTGCACTCAACTGAACTTTGCACGTTGCTACTCTTATGCAGCCAACATAGGAAAATTCTGGTTCACTGTTCGTTTAGTCACAAGCGGTGCTCTATCTCTTGGTATTGCACAAAGCGTTATCTCCAGAAATACTTGCTATCCTCTTTCAATCCCTGCAATGCAGAAACCATCATAGCAGTAAGTACTGCATGCTGAGTTTCTGTGTGTTCTTGGCAAGCAACATGCAGGCAGCAGAATATCTTTTGTAGATTATAGTGTCCACAAGTATCAAAATCACCTGCGTAACACTGCTATTTGAGCCTTTAATTATCTACAAAGAAATGTGTGTTACATAACTCTTACTCAAACTACTCTGCTGTCTGCACACTTCGGGGGTTTTGAAAAGGGGTTTTGCTGATTTTTTAAACAAGGTTTTCTGCAAAAAGAGTAGGAAATTAGTTAGAATGCAGCAATATAACCTGAACACAGCAGCTTAATGGCATCTATCCTTAGATTCAATTTTGAATCATTATTAGTGCTTTTAGAAGGGTGAGGGTCACAGCTCAACAGGCAGAAGAGACCCTCTGGGGAGGTCTAGAGGAGCTGGAAACCTGGAATGTCGTCATGAGGTGTCAGAGAGGCTGAGAAGGCACTGGAAGTCAGTAGGGAAGAAAAGGGATGGGGAGGCAATTGCAAAGGGGAAGGCATAGAGTTCTAAGAAATTGAAGAAGGCAAGTGAGGAGCAAGAGCCAAACAGAGAAAGAGTCCCAGGACACCATGGGTCTGAAGAGCATGCATGGAAGCAAATCTTTTGGGTTCAACTAGGTATACAAACCTTTTCCTGCTTAGCCAAAACAACCCTCTGAATTACTTGGTTTATTGGTTTTGTCATGACAAGTGTGGCAGGGTTTGTCTTTTACAATAGTCTCCACTGAAATTTCAAATTTAAATTAAAAAGAAAAAAGGCGGGGGGGACATTTTAACAAGATTTTTGTGATCTCTCATCCCCCATTCCTCAATCAGCTCTATTGATGGTGTATTAATTTCATGGTGGGTTACCCCTTCCTGAAGCATTAAATCACCATGCACCTCTTAGGAAGCACACATATGGAATTGCAGAAAACTATTACAATTACTTTCAAAGTCTTACTCCTTTGCAGGGAGACTTTCTTAGGTCTTGTCTGTACTAGCACTTATGCCAGCAAAACTTTTGTCGCTCAGGGGTGTGAAAAAACCACCCCTTGAGTGTCATAAATGTTGCTTGCATAAACGCTTGTGTAGCCACATTATGTCAATGTGAGAGAGCTGACATAATAAAACCACCCTAACGAGCAGAAGTAGCTATATCGGTGGAAGAGCACCTTCACCGACATAGCACTGTCCACACAAGCGCTTATGCCAGCAAAACTTTTGTTGCTCAGGGGGTGAAAAATGAGTTTACTGGCATAAGTGCTAGTATAGACGGAGCCTGAATTTGGATTAATTTGTAGAGAGTTTTTAAAAGCAGTGATGTGCTGGAAAGGGCTCACGGGGACACGCAGAGGCGCCTTGATAAAATTCTATCACTAAGCTGAAGGGAAGATTAGGGTGATTTCCTGATCTCTGATTGGACTGGATTCTCCATTGTGTCCAAGGGTACAAGGCACAAAGTGGCCTTAGAGGTCTAGAGAATCTGGGCTATGGTATTGTCTCTATTAAGATAATTAAGTAATATCTAGAAAGTGATCTACTCTCTGGATATTACTTCTCTGGATATTACTTAATTATCTTAATAGAGACAATTTATCCCTGGGGCTCTTTAAAATACTTCTAAAGAGTAGTCTATGGCATGCAGAAGATTGCATTAAATGTCCAGTACTTTAATGAAATTTCCCAGGGTAGGAACCAGAGATCCTCTTGAAAGGCTTGTCTTACACATCACCCCGTTTCAAATCACAGTTTGTTGAACAGTCCACAATACTATCAATATACCCCCTACATTTTTAGAAACAAAGTGTAAACATTTCCAGTGAAAAGTGTTTCATATACATTTGTTGCCCTCCTTCCTTAGCTATGGTTTGGAGACAGTGTTTTGGTTGTAAACTAAATGAATAGATTGTCCAGTCAATCCCCTGTTCCTCTTTGCAGCACAGGCACATTTGGAAGAGGGGGATTATCACAGGCTAACAAGGACATTTTCTTGTGTGAATTCATTAAAATATTAATGACACATGGCTATTTAAAAGTCTCTCCTGCCCCTGTACAATGTGTTTCCCTGAGACATGGTATTTCCTTGATAGAATCAGCAACAGCCATAGAAGTGAGAAGTTATGAGCATTCCACATGCAGTGTTTTGCAGCTTTTCAATTTATACTTTGAAAAACTGTATAAAGCTCAAGGAACCATTACTTCTTGCATTTCAAATTTGTGCTTGGCAAGCGGACTGAACACTATCCTTCCACGACAAGTCAGTAAACAGAAAGTGCCCACTCTCACATACTCATTCTGGAGCCAAGTATGACCACATTATCTGAGGAAGGTGGGTGTATTCCTGATTTAAGAAGGAGCCTGGTATAGAATTTCTTTTTAAATAACAGTTCAATTCAGAAGTTTCAGACAGTAAAACTTGTCCAACCTCATGCACAATATTTTGTCTTTAAAATTGGTTAGCGTGGTGAAAATCTACATTTTCATATCAGATATGTAGAATTAGTTCAATAATTTATTTTAATTACCTGTTTTCCTGATAAATACTTTCTGATCGGAACATGTAGAGGTTCCGTAATGCAAGTGCAGAGCAAGTTTAAACAAGTTTTTAATAGGATTCCTTTGCTTCCCGTGAGAGTCTGTTTAAGTTTTAGGATTGGAATATTCTAAGCTGTGTCAGGATGCAAAATGGCCTTCTGCAGAATCATACTTTATCCCACCCAGCAAAGAAATGGACTGTCCAAAAGATAAACCAGCAGTGGTATCATTTCAGAAAGAAAAAAAGAGGTCTTGGTGGAGGGATAGGCTGAATGTGAGAGCAAACCCTTTACCCAATTGATAGTGTCTCTAAACTGTTCTAATTTAATTAGTTAAAATTTCTACAAGTGCTTGAAAATGTAATGCTCTGTGTAAGTAAGACTATTACATCCTCTTTTCAGTAACAAGTCAGACTATTGCCAGCTCTACCCTCCAATGTATAAATAGTATAGACTGAGGTCTGCTTTCTCCCATCCTCCCCCCATGGAATCTTTTTTTAAATGGTGCCTTGTGGAAATAAATTCAGTGGACAGAACAACAGGAGAGAAACAGAAGACACTTATACACAGCTTCTAAGTTATGCCACCCAGAACCACCTTTGCAATATTAAATTAATCAAATGAAAAATTAAACAAGTTTACAAGTTTCTGAAATGAGCCAATGCCTGAAACAATAATTAGGTTCCATTAGGCACCAGGAAGTGCTTTTTTTATCCCTGCTCTTTCATGCTATTATTACCTCTCTCCTTTTAGCATTCACCTAACCATCCCATCTGGTGATAGAATCTACTGTCCTACAGAATAAAATCACTTCCCTTTCCCAGTTTCCTGTAACTAGTCTGGCTCCCCTTACTGTTCTCCAGAACCCATTTACCTACTGCTCCCTGCCTGCTTACCAGCACTTTCAAGTGCTACAGGACTCTCGTTGTTTTTGCTGTATACAGACTAACACGGCTACCCCTCTGGAACTTACCAGCCACAGCACTGATAAACCACAGAAGACTTCAAGCTGCAGTTTAAACAGCTGTCACCTTTCAGTGCATGAAAAGGAATCAGATGGAAACCAAAGATGTATAGTAGCTCTAGGGACATTATTTGTGCCACAGGCTGGCATGCAGCAGGAAATAAACACAACTGATGATCAGAAAAAGGTGGGTGAGGTAAGATGTTTCATTGGACCAGCTTACGTGGTGAGAGAAATAAGCTTTTAAGCTTACACCAAGCTGTTCTTGACCTGAAGAAGAGCTCTGTGTAGCTGGAAAGTTTGTCTCTTTCACCGACAGAGCTTGATCTAATAAAAGCTATTACCTCGCTCACCTTTTGCTCTAATATCCTGGGACCGGCATAGCTACAACACTACTGAACAGATAAAGATGGTTTGATTATTTAAAGTTTGCTCTGAGATGCCACACTCAAATTTGGGGAGCGGATATGGAGATGCTGCAAATGATACCTATGTCAACCTGTATACTTATTTCAAGAGTTCAGTGAGGCCTGAGGCAATGAGAACTACCTGAAGATACTGCTGCACAGCTTGTCTACTACAGTCTGTATAATTGCTAGTACTAAGGAAGTATTTAGTTATCCTTCTGAAAAGTTATTGTTACGTTCATACATCTTTGTACCTTTTGACACTGTCAGTCCCCCTTAATATCTTATCCTCACTGGGTTTTTGAGATACTGTCCTCTGCTGGTTCTTCTATTTCTCTTACTATTCTTCCTGCCTCTCTTTCAGTAGGTTCTCCTTCTCCCCTCTCCCACTGCCTGGAGGGATATCCATGGCTCTTCTCAATTCTTACTCTGCTGCTGGGCAATTTCATCAGCTAGCACTATCATCTCTAGAGTAATGACTTGTAAATCTCTTTCCACTCCAGCCTGTCTCCTTCCACTAAAGCCTACATTTCAGCCTCTCTCCCTGATGTGATGTCTTGTCATCAGCTTAAGTTTAACACAACCAAAAATCAAACTCCTTTTTCCCTCTCAAACCTTCCCTACTATCTCCTTTTTCTATCACTGCTGACAACACCATCTTTCCCATCACTCAAATTTGTGATTTGGGGTACTTATGACGCCTCCCTCTCCCAGATTATATACATACAAGCCATATCCAAATCTTGCCGTTTCTTCCTCCTCAAAATCCAGCCTTTTTCTTTGCATCCCCAAATGTTTTTGCAGCCAAATCTTTCATTGAGGCCCTCATTATAGTCCACTTTGATTGCTGCAAAATCCTCTTATCTAGCCTCCCAAATACCCTCCTTGTCCTTTTATCAGAGCACAATACGTTCCTGCTTTTCTGGGCTCCTGCACCAGTAGACCATGGCAGGCAGGCAAGCCTACATTAGAGTAGCCTCTACAGCTGGTCTAATTTATGCCTCCAGTATTCAGTGGGAGCAGAATTGGGATTAATCTCGTCTGACTCTACCTCTGAACTAGAGCTCATCCATAGATAAATACAACCTTATTTAGGTTAAGCTGCCCAAACCTTGGCATACCTCAACCTTCCCCCAGACATTATCAAGTATGAACTCCTAAAGAATTCAGCTGTTTTCTTCTGGAAACAGGCAATACTCTGTCACATTTTCAGTGCCCTATCTAGAGGCAGAGCTATGCATTATTGCTACAGACTACTGATAGATCCTTGGGATCACATTCTATCAGGCCCTGCCTGTGGGCTCCTGAAAGGACATCTATGGCCAATAGTGGGATGGGGATATAGAAGTTGTCCACCCCTATTTTGCCTCTCTCCAAATCTAGTGCTCTGCAAGCACTTTGTAGCTAGAGTGAGTGAGGTTTGGACTGGGCACATTTATCTGTAGCCACATTAGGCTGATGGGAAAGCACTCTCCCATTGACTTAATAAAACCAGCTCAGTGAGCGGCGGTAGCTATGTCAGCGGGAGAGCATCTCCTGCCGACATAGCACTTTCCACACAAGCGCTTATACTGGCAAAGTTTATGTCGCTCAAGAGTTTGGTTTTTTCACACCCCTGAGCGACAAAAGTTTTGCCAACATAAGTGTTAGTGTAGACAAGGCCCAAAAACTCCAGGCCATATCCCCATCAGCTTCTGAGTAGAGAGTTGTTCAAAGTCAGCAGCCCTACTAGAAAACCCATTGTTTCACTAGAGCAGAACCATTTAACACTGATGGTCCTTGATTGCTTGTCACAGCTTCTCAGACTTAGGCCTGGTCTACGCTAGAAAAACAAGTCGACCTGACATATGTCAGGTCAGTGTCATGTGTCAATGGAATCCTCATCGGGGTCTCTCAGCTCCCCTACTCCACTTTTCTCACCAGCCTCAGGCTTCTCCCCTCCCCACTCCCCATCAGAAGCCAGAGGAAGCTGCCTGGGGCATCTCCATTCCCGTGGGAACCAGGCAGCCATGTTAATGATCCAGGCTCCCGGGCTTCTCGCCCTGCTCCCAGACAGGAGTGGCGACCAGCTGCTCAGCTCTCTAGGGGGCTGAGCAGTGCGATTGACAAGAATGACTGCCCCCACAGCTGATGTAAGGGATGCATCGTCTATGTTGACTAAACCAACATAAGCCCTACACCTCTCGTTGAGGTGGTTTTATTATGTTGGCGTAGCAGGGGAGTTACATCTGTGAGAGGAGTATCTTAGTCTGTACAACTCCATTGTTTTGTCAGCAAAAGTTAGCTTTTGTCAACAGAACTCTCAATGGAAACCAGCCCATAGTCTATCCACTAGGTATCTAGCCTCTGCTACAAAATGGATGCTCTAATACACAATGAAAGTTACAATCACCAATGGTCTTCACAAAGCAATATGGAATTTGTAATTTGACACAGGCATAAATATCCCCAAACTAGCAGAGTGACCCCTTTTTTCTGTCCTTCCCCAGAAGCTCCAACATCCCCTTCTCCCTTGCATCAAAAACACATGCTGGTCAGGTTGGAAATGGGAATTTCCATTGCTGGTACCATGGGACCAAGCTGTGTATGCTGGTATGCCAGAGTTCAGTCTCCCAAAAAAATTGAAATCTGGGCCTGCAGACTGCTGTCTGACCATGCAGCTATGCACACAAAATGCTCTTGCAGCCAAGTCCATTTGGAGCTGCCATAGGAAAGATGGAAGTTGAATACCTTTCAAGGATCTGCCGATTGCTTTACCTGCAACAGGAGAACATTTACAGTCAGGACGTATGGATCTGGGTTCATGCAACTTTTCCAGCTCCAGTTTCCTTTTCAGTACTCTATCCTGCCCTAGGAGGCACAAAGCTCAGATTCTACTAGCTGGACAGATAAGAACATAAGAGCAACCATACTGAGTCAGACCAATAGTCCATCTAGCTCAGTATCCTGTCTTCCAACAGTGGCCCGTACCAGGTGCTTCAGAGGGAATGAACAGAACAATCATTGAGTGATCCATCCTCTGTCATCCCTCCCAGCTTCTGGCAATCAGAGGCTAGGGACACCCAGAGCATGGGGTTGCATTCCTGACCATCTTGGCTAATAGCCATTGATGGACCTATCTACCAGGAAATTATCAAGTTGTTTTGAACCCTGTTATAGTTTTGACCTTCACAACAGCCCCTGGTAAAGAGTTCCACAGGTTGAAGAAGTACTTTCCTATGTTTCTTTTAAACCTGCTGCCTATTAATTTCATTGTGTGAGCCTTGGTTCTTGTGCTATGTGAAGGAGTAAATAACAACTTCTTATTCACTTTCACCACATCAGATTCAATTTTATTGACCTCTATCATATCCCCCCTTAGTAGTCTCTTTTCTAAGCTGAAAAGTCAGTCTTTTTAATCTCTCCACTTACAGAATCTGTTCCATACCCTTCATAGTTTGTGTTGCCCTTCTCTATACTTTTTTCAGTTTTAATATATTTTTTTTAGATGGGGTGACCAGATCTGCACACAGTATTCAAGGTGTGGAGGTACAATGAATTTATATAGTGGCATTATGATATTTTCTGCCTTATTATCTATCCCTTTCCTAATGGTTCCTAACATTCTGTTAACCTTTTTGACTGCCGCTGCATCTGAGCGGATGCTTTCATAGACTGTAAAGTTTCAGAAGGAACATCTGGAAGGGCAGAGTCATGTACTTAAATATCCAAATTACATCATTGCATCTTTAAAAAACTGTGGATGCAAAACAGAGGCCAACTTTTGTTTATTTAGACCACTCTACGCAAAGACTCTGAGCTACAGCTGTTGTGAGAATTGTTGGCCTTATCTTGAGCTAAAATCAGTGTAAATTCAATGGAGCTGTGCTAATCTACACCTGCACAGGATCAGCACAAAAGGATCCATCTTTTGTGTATATAAAATAACATCCATAATATTGCAACAATGTAATTTTAAAAAAATTCATTTCCTTGGTGTTGCATTATGTTCCTATGGTAAGAGAACACTGTTAAAGTGGGAGTGGGGGAGCTGGTAGCAACTCCTCAAATTAGGTTGCCTAACATTGTCCATTATAAAAGATTCTTGTGACCTTTTCTTTGAGAAATTTGCATACTTCCATTGTGTGCAGAAGGCCTTTGATATTTGGCAGAGGAAATTTCTTCCTTTTTTTTTTTTTTGGCTCCATGAAATCAGTTCTAATTTGGCTGAGTTATGAAATGTTAAAAAACACCATTTCCATTCCCGTACTTGTGTTCCTCAGGAAAATGTGGACAGCCTGCCAAAAGCACCGAACATTGTGAGGCCAGGTTCATGCTACTTCTGGAGTGGGAGTGAGGCGAGACAGCCAGCCTGAGCTTCCCACATAAGCCTCCAAACAGAGAGTATGCTCCTAGTGGCCCATTGACACGCATACACACACTCCCAGGCGCCACATGGTGCAGGAGAATCCCCAACATCCAGTTGTGGAGTGCGGACAAGGCCAGGTTAGATGCGGCCAGGGATCTTCTCCACCACCCATTGGTTCCAATAGTCCATCTCTCCGTCTGAGGGCAACACATGGGGCAGTTACTGAGGATGGGGGAGAGAGAAAGTCAGGCCAGGCTGGGTTTTCCCCCGATAACTTCCTGGATTCAGCACCCGCACCACGCAACCCATCCTTTCCTCTGTATAAAGAGCCTCCTTCTGTTGCCGGCTAATGTTGTTAGCTCTGTAGCTCAAGTAGTGGCACGCTGTTGAAGGTTTATGGTTCCAACCCTTCTGAAGAATCATGAGGGGGTAGGGGGACTGTTATAGATGCACATTATAGAATCTGTTTGTACCTTTTCCTTAAACAAACAAAAAATCATCTTCCTCCACAACCCGCCTCCCCAGGAAATTAAGTTAAAAGAAACTACATTACAATCTGTTATTAATGTTGCAAAGCTCATGCAAACTTCATTCTGTCCTCTTGCGTGCACACGTATGACAAGAGGGCAGGCCTGACACCAGGGCACTCTATTTACAAGTTATTTTTTTGTATTTAAAAACAACTACCTCTTCCTTCCTCTTCCCCCCCTACAATTTAGAAGTGTAATTTTAAAATATATGTTATATTTTTTCTCATTGTTGCTTCTAAGAAGCTAGTAAAATCAATTTCCTTTTTAAAGCTTTTGCCTCCATTCTGTAGCAAGTTGTAAGAAATGACTTGTGGGAATTGTTTTAATACCTAACCCCACCCAGATTAGTAAACTATTTGTTTGAAAAAAATGTGAATGAACTTTGCAAACCACTAAATAAGACAAATGGCACAGCTTATGTATTTGGCTGACTAGCTTTGAGAATGAGAAGCTGGGCAGGGTTTGTTCCCTTATCTTTACATTTACATCATTTCCTTCAATTATACATTAAAACTGAAAAAATGTCTAGCACAAGATGTAGCTGACCCAGTACAGAAGTTAGTAAATTCAGAAACATTGACAGTGATTATTAATGTCAGTGCAGGAATTAGACTAGTGAGTGGTACGCAGGGGATAATTATCAGTCTAAGGAGCTGAACAACTAGAGTTTGAGAGCATAAACAAATAACATTTCTGATATAAGAAAGCTGAACAAGAAACAGAGTGGATGTTCATCTATCTAAGACGAGAGTCGTGGCCAACCATCCTGCTGAAGGATATCTAATACTAAAAGAACTTGTGATGTACTGCGTATCATATAAAATAAACAAATACTATTCAGATTTTATAAAGCAAGATTATTATAGAATTTACTCAGAATATAGAATTGGCCAGTTTTTTCCCTGTGCCTAGAAATGCCTCTGGACAGAGTATAAAAGAAGATAAGTCAGAAACAAAGAAAACCCCTTTACTTTGTTGGACTTCACTTGTTTCTCTATTGAAGAGTCTTGTCCCAGCTGCTGGCTCACTGTTCTTTCAGTTCTGATTGAATTCAATTCATACTCACTGGTCAGTAGCATATTGCTCTTTCCTCACAAAAACATGAGGAAAGATGTGACTCAGCACTTTCCCCCAGACTTCCTCAGTCCTTTCAGTGCCAGCTTTCTAGAAGTGGGGTAGCGAATTTGCTAGCTACTCCAATTATGGAGCCATTCAGTTATACGAAGTAGCAAAAGCTGTATCTTCAGCGGCAAAAGTTTCTCTTTCAGATGGAAACAATTCAACAGGTCATATTAATCACTGTTATAAGCAGGAACAACACCACTGACTTCATGAGAGTTTGGCATGCATATGCTAGCAACGGATTTGGCCTTGAATGGACAATTTTAAATTACCTACATTTGGCTTATTTTTTATTTTTAAGAAAAGAAAAGCTAGCTGGAAGTCACACTGATCATAAACTGACCATCAGAGTAATTCAGCTTTGATTGTTTCAACCAAGCATTTTTAAAATTGTGCCAATTTTCCAGCATTTTAGACCATTTTATAGCATACTGGCTGAAAAACTTCCTTGCCAAATGATTTTTTTCTTTTCTTATCAGCTTCTGGTAATAAAGGGAATTTTGTGTTTTTATTTTTATTTATTTTTTGTTTCTCATTTTAGATGCTTTAATTTGCTTTGATCATGCCCAGTAATTTTTCTGTTAATTGCAGATTTGCTGTATATTAGGAAAATCAAAAAAGCAATAGTCAGTGGCTGTTGTGTAAACTGCTGCTGTCCCAGGGAAGCTAAGCCCATTTAATGGAAGCCTCAAGCCTATACAATTAATTTCCTCACAGGGTGCTTTCTTCCATTCTCTGTTCAGAAGAAAAAGTAATTTAAAACTATCATTGATCACGTGTGTTAACATGTGACTATGGGAAAATGAGGTGTCAAGCACTGTGTATCTTAAATCCCTATAATTTGGGAGCCTGACTAATGTAGACAGACTGAATTAAAACAAAATGAAACAAAACAACCAACCCCACACCTCTATCAAAACAATGTTAAGGGTGGTGGACAAAAGCAAAGATATTTAGAATTAGAACTCTGTGTAGACTGACCATCTCTCACCTAATTCATGGGTATTAAAGGGATGTCAGAACTACATGCTATATTTCACAGCTCACATGCTGCAATAAGTAGGTAAGCATGACGGCAAGGATGGATTGGCAGCTGTGACTTTGTCTGGGTCTACACTGACGGTGGCGATCAATTGCTCTGGATCGACTGAGTGGTCTGTGTAGACCCGCTCAGTCAATCCAGCAAGTGAAACAGGAAAACCACCCCAGTAAGTAGTATAGCGCTGTGTCGAAGGGAACGCTGTTCCCTTCAGCGCCGCGCAGTGTGGATGGTGCGCGGAGCAGATGCAGCAAAGTGACGGAAGATACGCAAGTGATTTATCTCCCCTCGACTGCCGCCGAATCCCGAAGGTAAGTGTAGACCAGGCCTATGTCATTTTCCTTTGGTTTTGTTGGCTTAAATCAGGCCACGCTATTTAAGTTATTTTTTTTATTTAAAAAATAACTATTCCTCCAACACTAATGGTTTTGCATCCACACAGGTACTGGGTGTACCTCTACAACAGCTTTCTGCCAGACAGAGCAATACGCACACCTCAGATAGTTGGGGAGAATTATTAATTCTTTTTGCCAGGGTGCAGACAAAGCAAGCAGAAAACCCTTCAGACACATGCGCACCAGAAATGCCACCTTTAGCGCTCTGGAAAGGCTCAGAAGGCACAGCTGAGGATCTCTGCTCTGTATTATTTAAATATACATCTTGCCACGTAAAGTTATGAAGTTACTAACCTTCTCACACCAAAATCACAAAGCAGAAGCAGAAGGACAGAAGCCAACTTTTAGCATTTTTAATTAGTTAGCCTTAATGAGCAAAGAGCACTCCAGACGTGCTTTCATCTTTGTATATTTTTAGTTTTATATTTAATATTGGCTGTCTCTAGAAAAATGATTTGAAAGAATGCATGGGATTTCCTTTTGATGGCTGTGTTTTTGTTCAAATTGTGACTAATTGAAAGTTTTTGACATGCATCATTCTGGCCTTTGAAGAAACAAGGATGACATCCTCCTCTTCCCACTATACACAGCGTAAGGATTATCTATATTTACATGAAAGCCTATCAGATTTTCTGTACATAATTTTTAGTCCTTATCTGTAATGGTAAAACCACATCTCCAAGGCCCCATCCCGCAAAGACATGCTTTACTTTAAGGACATAAGTAGCTTCAATGAATTCAGTGGGATTACAAATTATTTTCTTAATGTTAAGCATACTGAAACCAATCTGGCAGTCCAAGGAAACCTCAGAGGAGGTGTAAATTATATTTACATTGCATAATGGTGTAATGGGGCCTTACTATAAATGAGTCAGGCCCTTATAAGCCTTTACATCAGATGAGATACGTGGCCTTCCTATGAAGCCATGGTTGGATCGAGGCAGTAGAGGCCTGGGTTTGGCCCAGAATGTCCAGTTTACTGTATGGGGATCTGTAATGGACTTACTATGTAAGGTGATGGGAGAATTAGGATTTAGGAGGTTTTTTTGGTTTAGTCAGTTTATGTATTTATTTAGTTACACTGCAGATAAATGTAGGAAAACCCCAGCACTAATCAGTGGCGGCGATCCCTTGAGTTGAAGATGATTTCTTTCACAGGTTTTATTTTATATGGATCCTTTGGTGACTGAGGAGTCTGATCCTTGAGCTGCAGACTCGTTGGCAGACATTTCAGGTGGTGTTGGAAGGCAGGGTTAGGCAATGATTACTGCATGGCAGTTGTCTGTCCTTTTTTTGGTATTTTTCTGTGATCAGGGTGAGGCAATTTTCCTCAGAAATGGCCATTCCTTCTCTAGCACTGCTAGCATCTGGTTCAATGCCCTAATGATTAAGCTGAAGTTCTAAAGACTTTGAGGGGGTAGGTTCAAGACCACTCTATGATCTACTATTATTGTTATTAAACTACAAATTATATTTACAAAATCTTGCAGTGGGGAAGTTAAAGCTGCTATCTCTAAGTGGAGCAGCCAAACAGTTATAGCGGGAGTGCTGTTGGGCATAAGGTTGCAGACTTGTTCACAGGTTGAAAGCATTTTTTTTAAAGACAAAATATGTAAAATTGAACCTTATACTCAGATCCTGCAAACATTCATGCAGGTGCATAACTTTACTCATGCAAGTAGTCCCATGAACGCCAATAGGACTATTCAAACAAGTAAAATTGTGTGTGTGAAGAAATGTTTGCAGGATTGGGGCCTTAGATACCATAGAATGAATATCCTTGTTCAGGTCTGGTCATGTGAAGGCTGCAAATTAGCATTCTTTTGAAATAGCAAGCTAGTGAATGCCACTGGATCAGTTGCTGACGCTGTTAGTGTTTGGTTTAGTCAAGCATGTGGTATCATAGCAGCCTGTCACTCCCACTAGATGTTTTAGTGGATATTGGAAGAAAACATTTTCAGAGACATGGGGCTATAATGTTTAAAATTAAGTGAAGCAAATTAATATAAAAAACAGACCCAACGGGAATGACAAGGTATTAGCCCCCAATAAGTGGGGATGATAATATTTACCTACCTCACAGGGGTGTTGTGAGCTTCAGTTGAGTAGAGCAAGATTGTTCCCAGGTCTGCATCAGAGCACATGGGTAGAAGAGAGTACAAGGGGACTTCTCTCTCATGCACCTCTGCACAGAATCCAGGCACTGTTGCATTCCATGGTCTTCCTTAAAGATTGTATAAGCCTAACACCACAGGCAGAGTTAGCGTCCCCAAAATAGTTCTGGAGCTAGTCCCACATGAGTGTGTGTTGATGAAAGTGCACACTGCATCCTGTCAAAAGATGACACTGGGTGCACACATTGGTCCTTCACCTTTGGCCTTCATCGTATGTACAAATAGAGACCCAAGTGGTGTAAAATGCTTCCAAATCAGAATGAATGCATTTTACACCCAATTTGAATTGGTCAAGTGACTACACAAAGTGCCAGGCAATGGTGAATTGGACTCATTGTGTCTACTGAAGCACAATGGGCCAGATTTTTCCATTTTGCAGGAGTAACCTCAGTGAAATCAATAGTGTAAATATGGTACAACAGTGGAAAAGTAGGCCCACCATTTCAGCAGCTTCAGTAAGGTGTTGTGTCTCCATTCTGCAGTCTATCATGGGCTCTGCCTAGAGCCCTAATAGTATCCTAAATATTTTTAAAAAAACACTTGGAGATCCTCAGATGGAAGGTACAAAACCAAAAACACAGTAAGAGCACTAAAAAACCCCGCCACCACAGCAAAATACCAGCACAAAAAAGGCAGTTAGAAATAAAAAGACATCCTTTAAACATTGGAAGTCAAATCCTACTGAGAAAAATAGAAAGGATGACAGGGGATGGATCACACAATAAATTGCCCTGTTCTGTTCACTCCCTCTGAAAAACCTGGCATTAGCCACTGTTAGAAGACAGGCTACTGGACTAGATGGACCATTGGTCTGACGCACTATGGCCATTCTTATGACTATTCCTCACTCACATGAGTAGGCCCATTGACTAGGAGTGTGTTAGGGCTGCATGAGCAAACCTGACGTTTGTCATAGAGAAATTTTAGAACAAATGTATATAGTTTATTTCATGGAATGATGTGTGTCTTATTTTTAAACTTTATAGTAGTTATTTTCATAACTTTCTGACTTGCCTCTTATAGGAAAATACTAAAACTAAATTATCTAACCCCTTTTCCTCAAACATGATAGCTTTATTCAGTCTTTCAGAAGACAATACCTTACAAGTATGATCTACTTTAGTATTGGTAACACTGACTATATATACACTGGATATAATATAATCAATAGAATAATTAATATAATCAATAGTTTTAGGATTTTGAGTTTCCAGTGGTTTTAAAGAATAGAATATTACCAAAAAAAAAATGTACATGCATGAATGTGCATTTATCTTTGTGAGTGCATGCATGTACCAGCGTCCCACTGAATGATTTCATTTAGTAAACATAATATACTGATGATCAAATGCTTGGTTACTCAATTGTACAATAGCCTAAATTTTCAAAAGTGACTAGTGATTTTGAGTACTTCAGGTATGTGTGCCTAAAACATCTTATGTCATCTTGCATTTGATGCATCTTACATCATCCTGCATACATATGCATGAGTAACTTTACATAGATAAGTTGTGTGGTTGATGGAAAAAATAAAAGAGGGTTGATGTTCTGAGTGTGGGTTCTTCAGCACTTTTTGAAAATCAAGGCCCTGTAAGGTGTCTCAGGTGGGCACCTAAAAGTTGAAATACTAAAATCACTAGCCACTTCTGATAATTTTTCAGTTTTACTTGGTTTCTTGAAGATCTTGACTATTGAACATATAGGATAATTCTAGCTTTTAAACAGCACAGTCATTTTATTACAGCAACAAAAAATTCCATCCATTTTTTCCCCATCAACTGCGCTACTTACATATGTAAAGTTACTCAAGCATGTGTATGCATAACCATGCCCTAAATCAAGAATCTTGCATGCAGTTAATTTTTATTTCTTTATGCCTTTTCTAACATGTCCTGGGCAGAAGGTTAAGTTAAGTAGGAAACATTTTCCAAGGCTGGAAAAATAATTGAGATTCTACTGACTAAAAAGATACAGTAAGTGTAAGTGTATTTTATTTTTTTCTTTGGTTCAAACTCTATATTAAAAGAAAAAGATGAAAAACAATAGTAACCACTGATCAAGCTGACAGTGAGGTTATAGAGGAGAATTATATATAGTTCACATCATGCCTTCAACTACTGTGTAATCATTCCTATTTATACATTTTTGTCACTGATGCTAGGATTTCAGAGCCAAATAGCAGCAGAATGTTTATCTCATTTGTTGCTTAATATATCACTAGCATGATTCTGAATGTATAAGTTAAATCAAGCAACAAACATATGTGCTGTTTTCCTGATTCTCCTCTTCCACTCCTTTTCAAAAGGCAGTTTTATCCATAGAAAATTACACATAGTGGACCCAACCCTTATTCATCTATTCTGGCATTACTCACACATGTATTCCCATTGACCTTTATTAAACTACTTGCGTAAAGAAAAAATGTACAGGATTGGGCCAACTATTTCCATAGTAAAATCATTCCTTAGCATTATTACTTATTGATTTATTATTTGTTTACTTTACTATCTATAGTGAGCCAAAAATGTACAGATAAATTTACACGCACTTAGAAGACAATCCTCCTCCCTTGAGGCATTTACTTTCAATTCTCTGTGAAAACAAAATCACGTATTTAAAATACCAACTTTCAGTCTGGAAGAGAGAGTTAATGGCAGGGAAATAATTGTGCCATAAGAGAAATAGCCTGTTGCAAAAATGCACAAGATATTAAATGCTGCTCTTTTAATCACAGCAGTGCATGTTTTTTTTAAAAGACAAAACAAGACAAGTACTTACGTTTCTGGGTTTAGTCTGTGAGGCTCTTTACTGTGTGGCTTTCCACTTTATAGACCTTATCTACCCACTGATGCTTTGCTCTTGTTTGACAGGCTGGCTAATCTACAAGGCAGGGTGGAATGTGTGGTCTTGCACTTGCTGTTCTTTTATGTTTTCTAGAGGCCAGCAGCTCAGGCTGTTGCTATGACAATCAGGAGAGCAACGGAGGCCCACCAATTTCATTAATAATACAGTGGGATAAGTACCTGTCTTTATTAGATCTGTCCATACTCCTTATTGGTAGCATTATATTTATCCTGAAAGTGTGTCCTACACACAAGAAACATGTCATACTGTGGTTGTAATATACTAAAGCAAACACAACACCCTGAACTTTAATTGTGGCAGGTTAACAAAAAAGACTTTGTTCATCAGACATTCTCTCAGGGCATGAATCATTTACTTTTAAATATTTAGGACCAAGTTAAAATTGCCTCACAGCAGCTGCTCTGGGAGGATGACGAGTAGGTGCTCACCGAGTCCTTTCCTGCCCCGTGCAATCTGCCAGTGCTGGGAGAGTGGCTCTGAGTGGTGTGCATACTATTCCTTTAGTACAGGTAGCTACAGTTTTCAATGGTGCTTCTCTAGCACCACTGTGCTTAACCTTGGTGGAAATTCCAGTGGGCTCCATTCGAATCCTTCTGCTGCTCTCTGCTGGCTTTTACTAGGCTCTGTTGTTTTAAACTGAAAAGTCAGTAGCCCCAGGAATGACAGCACCCAAAACCCTTTCCAAAACCTGTTTGGCCAGGTGTAATCTGTAGGAATAAACTGCACATTTTCAAATGGCATTTCCCCTAAGGTACTCAAGCCTAATGCTTCTGCCAACCACTTTTCAGGGGCTGCAGCTGTTCCCACCTGACCTGGCAGCCAAGTAAAGCAACATAGACCTATGTCACCAATATCGTTACCCACATAGGACCCAAATCTGCAAACAGGTGGTACCAACTGTAGTACTCATTACCCTGAGTGGTCAGTGGGACTAGTAGCAGGGGTTTGAAGGACCATACACCTGATCAGCTGAGCTCACTGTCACAAAGAAGCATAGTTAGAGGAATCCCCATAAATCACTGGACAACAGATCAAGAGGCAAAAACACTCTGACTAGGCATTAGCATGGAATAAATATCAGAGGCATTAGGATCCAAGGAGGAGATTTAAAAATAAAGTGTCTGAACTTTCAATGCTTATTTGGGCAAAACTCTTGCGTAAATTGATTGGAGTGTTACTTGAGTAATGTCAGTGGTATCTGAATCAGTCAGGGATAGGTGTGGTACTAAATTCTCCATTATGATCTGCATTGCCAATGGGAGTTGTGCAAGTAAAATGAATACAAACTAATTAGTAGAGATTCATATTGCAGATAGGAGAGCCACAGTTCAGCTAAAAGGGAAAAATTTTGTCCGTAGATTGAAGAGTTGGGTTTGGGTATTTTTTTGCTCTGGGAAATTCAGAACCATCTTGAATTTAACAATTTGCCTCTTGATTTCTACATCTCAGAATTCCACTATGAAGTCTGAATCAACAAACTGGTAATTTTATTTCAGACAGCATGATTTTAAAAAAGAAATGTACTGCAACATGCTTTCTACTGTGCAATGTAGTGTATATCAGACAAATGTGAAGAGCAGAGATGAAGAGTTTACTGTAATTTTTTGTCAATGTTAATGCTATATGATGGGTTACATTCTGACCTTGAATTACAAGTAAGTCAGTGATAAATTTGGCCCAATACGTCTAATTGTTACTATATCTCCAATTCACTTATTCCCCTGACTGCTCACTCTATCATCACACTCTTGAGAGCCTGTCTGTTCTCTTTGCTAATCTTTCCAGTTCAGGATTGCTTTCACACTGATGCCACCCATCTATTTAGAATTCCCATCCTCTCTCCCCTTTTCTGGAACACTTGTCATTTATCATTTATGTTGCAATAGTGCTTAGAGGCCTCACTCATCGTGACAGATGCTGAGCAAACATACAGGAAGTGACAGTCCTGCCCTGAAGCACCTAGCATTTCCTCTTTTTGCATTACAAATGGCCCCAAAAGCAGTACGTGATATTGTGCCAAAGGAGGACTTTCTGGGGCTGGGCCCATTTCTGCCATTAACTTCAACTGAAGCAGGACAAGGCTCTGGCATTGGGGAGGGGGTGTGTGTAATCTATTACATTGCTAAGCCCATTATGCCACCTAATGGCTTTGGCCAATGAAACATGATGATGAGTTGTAAATAGAACTGTAAATGTCCTTAAGAAGATAGCAACAGCCTTTTCTAGAAAGTTAGAAGTGTTTCTATCCATTGTCTTCAGTGAGCTTTAGATCAGGCCCTCTCTGAATTGTGGCATTTCGTTATACCCTCTGGAAAGCAAAGGTAACACTTTGCCACAGAGAAGCACAATGGCAGCTCCAAGGAGCTAGTCTCAACACTCATTCAGGAAAAGCAGCATTCTTTTCGCATGTGCCTTTACATGTGGCTGGTCAGCTCTAGGTGCTACCACATGCAGGGCAGGATGGGGAGCAATGTTTTGCCTCCTCTCTGTCCCCTTTTCACTAGCAGCCCCTGACTTCCTCACAGTGTGTAGCTGTATGGGTGCATCCACAATGTGGCCCTAGGTTTTCAGATAGGTTTTCTTGGAGTGGGGTTCCAGTGGTTATATAGTTGATTAATTTTCCTCAGCTAGTTTCAGGAGCAGCTCAGACACATTTCAGACTGGCTGTGAAAACCTACTGTAGCAAAAGATTTTTCCTTAATTTCTCAGGTCAGGTTCACTGATAGGTTTGCTGGCAAACCTGAGCTAAGTTTTATGAGAAGAGGGAGTAATTTATGGTGAAGGTTGGAAACCAGGCAAAGTTCAATACCTGGACACGTTTTCCACTCAAAGCCAGGCAAAAAGGGAATGATTTGGCTTAGCATCATTTGGAAACTAGGTTCGTTTGAACTTGAAACTCAAAATGTCACTCCAGAAATTTGAACCCTGCAGAATGAAACCAAAAACATATTTTGTGTGAGCTGACAGCATCATTTACACAGCTTTCTTTCAGACTGTAAATTAGTCATAGGGTCTCATAGTTACCTAGGGTTCTTATGAGCAATACATAACACAAAAAGGTAAATGGAAAGCCTTGATATTCATCAGCTAGTCCCTTTCCCAATCATCTCTGGTTTGATCTACACTTATCGGTCGATTCGGGGGCAGTCGATGGGAGTTATGTAAACTATGCAGAGTAGTTTGCATAACTCCCCTCGACGGCGGTGCTTCTCTTCTACGTGCCATCTTCATTGCACGGTGCTGACGGGAACGCAGCGCTATGCCACTTGCGGGGGTGTATTAACAGCGTCAACTTCTGGATCGGCTGAGCGGGTCTTCACTGACCGCTCAATCGATCCAGATAAGTTGATCTGGTGGTGGCGACTTTGCCACTGTCAGTGTAGACGTGCTGTCTGTGTAAATAGGCACACTATACTCAGACATAAACATGCATCATACCACCTCACACAAATGGACAATGGCTGCTAATTTTACTAACCACACCTACCAAAGTAACATAAAGATGATGTGTTTCTGTTGGTATTTTTTCTTTGAAATGAGAGCCTGAAGGTTAACATTTTCTTAGTGAAGATCCCTGCTAAAAACTCTCACTCTGATTTCATATAGCACACTCTGATTTGCCTGTCTTGGCAAACCAGAGACTCTAAGGGTATGTCTACACTGCTGACTTGGGCTCCTAGGGCTCAGTTAGGACTCTGCTTAGCCTGAGTCAGAGTCAGCTGGCACGCGCCAGTTGCAAGTGTCTAATTGCAGTGTAGACATACCCTAAGACTGGTGCTGGACCCAAGAGACACAACAGAGCCTAGAATGACCCATACAGTCATATGAATTTCAGGTGAGTGTTTCCTCCGGCAAACTTTTGCTAATAAAACAAAGGCCATAACCACACAGAAACCTGCACTACAAGTCACTCCGAAGGTATGACTTAATCCCATCCTTCCATTCTATCTAGAATTCTGTCTCCATTGTGGCTATGTTACAGCGCATACAGCAGTTTCACTCCCATATGCCAGGTACCAAAAATACTTTATTCATGAAGATCTCAGCATCGGTGGGAGGTTTGAAGGCTCTCCCGCTTGTCTCCATAATAACGGTGCCCGCTTTGCTTCTCTGAGGGGAAAATGCAGCGGAGCTGCAGAATAGAAAAAAGCAGATATGTTTCCCCCTTCTATACTTTCTAAGATAGAAGGCAAACATATGGTTTTTAAGCTCTACTTATTTAAAAAGGAGGACACTGTAAACTTCCTTTTTTTTACTAATGAGTTTTAAACTGTTTCAGATATGAACTTCTGCCCAGGAGTCTCACTGACAATTTTGCAGTTTACAAAAACAGCTTCCTTTTTAAAATATTTTCCTCTACCCAGTTGTGAAAGAAAACATGCAACAGGGGAAACTGACTGACTGCAGGTCAGACAGTGAAAATGGCTATAGGCAAAGTGCTATCAAATGCACAAAGTAAACAAATTGAAAAAAACATGATTTTTTTTTTCAGTATTCCTTTTCAACTATAATTTTCAGCCTTATCTATACAGAGGTTACACTAGTTTAACTTAAATTGGTTGTTAAACTGATTCCATGTCTATGTCTTTGCACCATAACAGTCTGTTTATTTTGATCTTTGTGCAAATGCTATTTCAGCCCACTCCCTCTCTCCACAATCATGCAGACAACCAAATGCAGAGCTAGCTTTTTGGATAATATTGACTTCACATCCTCATCTCTTAGAGCGTTATAGGTCAGGAGGACACTTTCAAGTAGGTAAATGTCAGTTCATTTAGCGCTGCACCATTAATCCTGATATTCAGTTCAAGATATTGTTTGCTTGGCTCAGGTTGTTACATATCCTTGGCCTTTGAAATGCTAATTGTCAAGCAAAACATTCAGATGTAGTCACAAAACTAGATGTCATTATCTTCAGGTCTTGCTCTGAGTGGGCTAAAAATGCCAGGAGTAGGTTTATTTATCTCCACAAATGAGGTAGATTTAAGAGTTTGCCTGAGCAGAATGTTTTCCCAGACACAGGTCTCACTCACAAGATGTGTTATCTGACATTGCTGTATATTGAAGTAATGTCCGAATTGTATAGGTATTTAACATACAATAGTGCCATCTTGTGGTGTACTATACTTCAGTTTATCACTGCATGTTATATATACACAACTATTACTCACTGTTGGCAAATTGGGTTTTTGAACTAGGGAATGCCTCCGATGGAGAAATTTTGATTAGTAATAGGTTACGGAAAACACTCATTTTGCCAATTATTATTATTTATATTACAGTACCATCAAATGCCCCCACCTAAAAGTGGGGACCACTGTGCAAGGCACTGTACAAATGCACAGTGAGAGACGGTTCTTGCCTCTAAGAGCTTACAATAGAAACAGACAAGACAGATAGCAGGAAGAAAATAGAGGCACAGAGAGCGTAAAGTCATATAGCAGGTCAGTGAAAGAAGAGGGCATAGAACCACAGCCCCCTCATTTACAGGTCATTGCTCTAGTCCCTTGACCACACTGCCTCTCAAAGGTGAATGCTCTTGTACTTTGTAATATTGATGCCTACCTCTGCTCATGGCTTTGCGTATGTGCAAAGTGTAAGTGTATGGGGTGGTCAGAAAAAAAGAGAACTATCTCTAGATTTGACCCTTCATAGCTGTTTGTAGTTTTTTACATGTTGATTTTTTTTTAAATTAGACTTTTAAACTACTGGTGCTAATTAGATTGTAAATAGTCCATTCCACAGTAATAGCACTGGAGGGTAATGTTAATAGTTCAGTTTTCCCTGATTATCTTTTTGATTTTAATGTTAAGCTTCTTTTAAACTGAATCTCCCTCGGTGAGGGAGAAAACAGGCTGAAACTGGGGTAGGGTGGGGCAGGGAGGAGGTGTAATGTTTCACAACCTTGAATGAGATTTTGAACTCAGCAAGACTAAAAAGTTGCTCTAGAAATTTGTGAACCTTCATTCCAGCAGGGTTGTCCATCCCTGAATGTGAATTACTGACACACTGTGCTCTTACACAAAGGACATCCATTGAAGTCCACTTCTGTGCTGCCTATGGGAGAATTCAGCCAACTCACTTCGCCCACATTAAAAAAAGAACATAGCCTTCCTTTGTCAAGATGTTGGCCGAGCTCCTTGACTACTCCGCTTAGATGTTGCACCTCTTCCCCTTGCCTTTGGTCTGTCTGTTTCCCTCTAGACTGTGAGGTCCTTAGGGCTGGGACCATACCTTCTTTTCTATGTGGCCAGCATGTAGCAGAATGCGAGTGCTACCAAAACCAAATAAGGCCTGGTCTACACTAGAGAATACTGTTGACAAAAGTCAGCTTTTGGTGGCAAAACAGTGCTGGTGTACACACTGCAGTCACTTCCCTTCCTGTGTCAGTGTAGACATTGTATCCCCTTAGACTCTAAAGCAAGGGAGGGGCTGTCATACGTGTCAATCTCACTGCTGAAGCTGGGCGCATGAGAGGCTTGCGGGGTGAGGAAGGCTGCCGCCACGCTCTGAGCTGGGGTGCAGGAGGCAGCTGCCCGGCTGTGACCCTGGGATGTGGGCAAGCTTTGGGTGGCTGCCACCCAGCTTCCAGCTGGGGAATGGGAGGCTGCCCCCCACCAGCTTCTGGCTGCGAGCCGGGCACGGGAGGCTGATGCTGGTCTTCAGCCGGGGCACGAGTGGCTGCTGCCCTGCTGCAAGCCTGGCTGCGAGCTGGGGTGCGGGAGGCTGCTGCCCAGCTCTGGGGTCTCAGGAGACTGCCACCCAGGTTCCTGAGACATGGGCGGCTGAGAGCTGGGATCCAACGGGACGTGGGCAGCTGTGACCCAACTTCCCGGGACGTGGGTGGCTGGGAGCTGGGACTGCACAGGCACGCCAGGACTGGGCAGGACCAGGGTGGGAGGAGGGAGGGAAGCCCACAGAAGGCCCAGGAGCCTGTGGGCTCCTGGCAGGGAGCAGAGAGATGGGTCTCTCAGCTTCCCACACTGTCCCTTAGGTCAGTGGAAGTGCTCCTAGTGAGGATGCACTCCATCGATCTAAGGAAAGCCACGTGTACCTCAGTCACTGCTATAATTATAGCAGTGGCTGACAGTTGACATATTTTATATCAACTTATTTTCCTAGTGTAGACAAAGCCTAGCAATACCTGTGCTCCAGTAATCCAGCATGCACAGATTTCTTTTTCCCTTTATTGATATTACTTCCTTAAGGGCCAGATCCTGTGACATGCTGAGTGCTCACCATCCCTATGCCTTCAGTAGTGTTCTCTGCACCATGGAGGATCAGACTCTACACCTTGAACTGCAAGCCAGATTGACTGACTGGTATTCGCCTTGTCAGTATTTTGCTCTGCTTTACTGACTGAGGAATGAGTCAAAGTTTGACTTTTATCCAGCAGTGTATGACTGATATTATTCCTGTATACTTCCAGAATTGGTAGTGGTAACACATTCCCATCTGTGTGCCGAGCAGACTGTTAGTGATGCATTTATCTAAGATGGCTGATATAATTTGTCCCTTGGTTCACCCCATGTCTTTAATGTGTTTACAGGAAAAAGACTAGATGTGTCTATGTCTATATATTTCTTTCCATACAAATTAATAACATTTTTCTTTTGGCTGACGACAGCAAATTCACCCCCTTTTCCCCCCATTTACTATCTGATCTAGCTATAACATTCTTGTGGTAACAATGGAGCCTGTGGTGTTTTCCCACCCCTCTGCTTCTAAAAGGGGGCAGCGCTGCATCTGGAAGATTTGATTACAGGGAAGAAGGAGAGTATATTACATTTTTTAAGTAACTAAAGATTAAGCAGGTGGCCAACTTTAAGCAAAATAAGTATTCATTGACTTGAATGACAAGTCAGCTGTTTAACATTAGACACATGCTTATGTATCTTCCTGGGTCAGGGCGTGAATCAGGGAATTATTTCAAGTTTTACATTTCCTTGAGGGAGAACTTTTGGAAGCTGTAGGACTGGGAAGTAAATTAGCTAGTTTCTTATACCATATATTCTTCTTTTTTCTTCATTTATTGTGTGTATAACAGAAAGAAACCTTATGATGCCTCAGGGCCTGCTACAACCAATAGCAATAATTAACATTTCAACAAGAACCTACACAAACAAGGAGGGCTTATGAAACATTAAAACACAGGGTACTGAATGGATTGGGGGAGTGGTAATGGATGTTCTCTTCTCAGCTAAAATCTGGTCAAGGCTGGTAGATAGTGACTGTTTGGTACCATCTGTCAAGTTAGTTAGATGATAGGTCTTAGTCCAGTTCTTAGCAGAGAAGTGTCCATAGAACAAAAGCCACCACCACAGTAGGCACCAATTGGCATCCATGGACAACCTCAGCAAAGAGGCCAAGGCCAGAATGAGTTTGGAGGCTGATATACTATTTGTCTCACTCCAGGTCAAGGTTGTGGAATATTGATGGTATGAAGAGATGTTTATACTGCAACTGTCCAAGCTGCGTTAGGGAAGTTTACTTGAGTAATGCCCTGTTAAAACCCTGAGTCCAGCCCTACACTCCTTGCTTCCATTGACTTCTGTACATTACTTGCCAAATGGTAACATGCCAAATTAACAACAAATCTGTGGGAACATGCCAGTTAAAATATGCTTTATCTACATATTTACCTTTCAGGGGCTATCTTCTTGGTCAGATCTGAAGTAGCTGGTTTGAGGCGTTTAATTCTGCAAGACACATACATGAGAAATAAATGGTCTTCATATACTGCAAATCTTATACATATGCTAGTGTATGACATAGGAAAAGGGATAATTTTCATACAGCTTTCAGGTGTTGAACAGCATGGGCCTGATCTGACAAACACTTACTCATGTGAGTAGTCTTTACATCAGTGGGACTGACATCGGGGTTATAGGACCAGGCCATAGACTATAGGTAACTATGGTAATGTTGTCTAGGCTAGCATTTGAACTTTGCTAGTGGAGTTTTACTGTTTGACTTTGTCATGGTAGGCTTGGGGGCAAAAGTGAGAAGGAATTAGCTTATGTTTGCTGGGTATTGCAAACAATTGATAAGGGAATTTTGGGCGCACGCAGTTGCTTGACGTCTAGGGACATCTAGGGAGAGAGGGATGTCTAGTGGTTAGGGCACTAGTTTAGGATTTAGAAGACTTAGGTTCAAGCCCCTACTCTGCCACAGACTTCCTATGTCTCCTTGAGGAAGTCACTTAGTCACTCGGTGCTTCAGTTCCCCATCTGTAAAACAGGGATAAGAGCACTAACCTGCCTCCCAGGCGTATTGTGGGCGTTAGAATACATTGAAGTGTATGTGATGGGTCCCATGTAGATCTTAGATAGATTGAATGCATTGGTTGGGATTAGGTTTAATAGGTTGTTTTTATTAACTGTATGTGGTTTTATAAAATGTCACTATATTTGTATATTTGAGGCCAGATTTTGAATAAAACTGAGCTCTAAGCAACACCCAGTGAAAACAACAGCAACTGCTAAATACGGAGCCCTTTATAAATTCTGGCCAGTGCTGTTTATGTGCCTCTGTTTTGTGCCAGAAATAGATGCATTCCTTCTCCACTTTCTCCTTAGGCAGAAAGCTCTGTAGCACCCACTGGAGTCACATGCAACAATTTTGTTAGTGCATGTGCACGTCTGTAGGGGAAAGCACCAGGCTTCTCCCTTGCACAGAGTCATGGCCCACTTGAAGGCCAGGCACAGTTGCACTCTCTGAGCTAAGGGAAGCACAGGGACTATGCTCCCTTTATATTCTCTCAGGAAAACACAGACTCCTTGGCCCATGAAACAGGCCCAATGTACAGGGGAAAGTATGCCACACGCTTTCCCAGCAGCCCAGAGAACTCCAGTAGACCTTCTCTCTGCCAGTGCTCCCCTGTGGCCTGAGTGGCTGTGGAGTGTCCCCAGCACAAGTCTGTGTCTTTAACACAGAACTGAGCCCTACATGAAATCTCATTTATGCATGGGACATCTAAGTCTTTTAATAAACAGACTGAAATTGCCTTTGGTTGTGCAAAGAGACTGATCCTCAGAAGAGGGGAAAGCTCATGTCCCAGTTTGAAAAGTCTGCTAAATTGCTATGCCAGAAACTGCAGCGATATGAGCACTAAATTATAGGATTAATGACAATTGAGGGATTTCCTGTACCATGGGAGGACTTTACTTTTATGTAAACAAAACACAGATGTGAATGAAAATTCTAGGGAAGGGTGTTGGAAGAGAATGGGGTAGCAATCAAGGATTTTGCTTCTGCAAAAAGTCTTTGCTGCTTGGCTGTTACTTTATTACATTATACTATTTATTTTTTTCCAAGCTTTTTTGTTCGTGTATGTGCAGCTTACATCTTCATCTATGTCTATACTGACAGTGGCAAAGTTGCCGCTGTCAGATCGACTTATCTGGATCGACTGAGCGGTCAGTGAAGACCCGCTCAGTTGATCCAGAAGTCGATGCTATTAATCCACCCCCGCAAGTGGCATTGCGCTGAGTCTATGGGAACGCAGTTCTCGTCAGCACAGCGCAGTGAAGACAGCGTGCAGAAGAGAAGCACAGCAGTCGACCGGAGTTACACAAGCTCTCTGCGAAGTTTGCGTAACTCCCGTTGACTGCCACTGAATCACCAGGGTAAGTGTAGACCAAGCCTTTGTTTTAAAACTAGTAAAGACAGTGAAAAAACAGACTGACTGACATTTAAAACTATTTTCTCCTGAACCAATCTGTTGGTTGAAACTTCCACTACAAAGAACCCCACAAAATAAACACACACATTTGAAGCCTGTGTGGATCTGGTCTTTTCTTAGTTAAATATCGCTTTTTATATTATGTTTAAACAAAGACCAGATAACATCAAAACACTTATTAGCTCTTGAATCAGGCACTATTCTTATTCATTTTATGTACTAGAGCAAGTCATTGTAAATTCCTTGGAGCAAGGATTGTGCCTACTTTTTTATTATTTATATTGTGGTTCTTCCTAGAGGTCCCAGTCATGGCCTGGGGGCCATTGTGCCAGGGGCTATACAAACACTCAAAATGACAGTTCCTGCCCTGATGATTTTACAATCCAAGTTTGGGTAGTGCGCTGAGGACTCTAATGGAAACAAATCAATAATAAGTGGGTCAACCTATTGATTACAAAGAGGAGCTTAGTCCAAGCAAAACAGGATCAGACACACAATTATTTAAAGGTTTTAAAAATACTGTTAGATTCATTTAGCCATTTTGGCTTTCTTCCTTCTCCATATTGGTCCTCTTCCTCGTTGCCTTGTTGTCGCTCTTTTGCTATCCCTTTCTTCTGATTGGGCAAGCTTAGACAAGATCTGTCCAACAACAGGAATAAGGGCAGAAAACTTGCAAGGCAAGATGGAAGGATCACTTGACTTCAGGGAACATTTGCCTAGTAACAGAAAAGGTATTTAAGGGCTCTGCACAATACACAGTAGGGTGGGGTTCTATCTGTCCTACTGGCTTGCATCTGGTTCCATCAGAAGAAGTTCAGCTAGGAGCTGTTCCTGATACTTACCTTGTTCCTTTCATTCTCACTGTCATCCTCGTTGTTGTCCTCGCTGTGGTTCCTGTCGTCGATCTGGTGTCTTATGTCCTGTTGGTCTCATGGTCCTGTTTGCTCCCCAACTTCATTTTGCCTCCTTATGGTTTCTGTGGTGAAGTAGACTGTTTACTTCTGACCTTTATTACCCACATCTTCTTAGTCTAAGACTAGGGGTCTAGGCTTCATGCCTTTTGGGGTGTTCACCACCAAGTTACTCTGTTAAATAAACCCTTGTTTATTTATACATTAGTCATCTCTCATGTGTTCCTAATTAAGTGATTACCCAAAGGTGATAGATACTTTTTCAAGGGATAGAACCTGAGGAAGGGTCCTTTATAAAGATTTCATCCCCTCTTTAGTAGAGAATTCTGGTAACAATACAAGCCTAGAAATGTAGAGCAAGAGATATTCATTATATCACTGAAAATAGTAACATAGGAAAATGAACGAGCAAAGAAGAAATTCCCTCCAAAACATGAGTCTTTTTATTATTAATTATTAATTTATTAATTATTCTTATTCTTATTTTTATTTCAGCATTTTGCACTTTCAGTGGAGTAGCAGCAGCAGTATTATTTTCTGAGGGTTAGAGGGAGAGCTGCAATGATCACAGTTATATCTGCAGAGGGCGCTGTTTGCCTTACTTCCTCAGAAATTTGGTATTGATCAATGGGAACTGTAGTTGTTAGCACCATTTCCTTAAAATTTACAGCAAAAAATGTGATATAGCCTTACAAATATGCTTTATTTCACTAAGATTTTCATCAGAAAAGAAATGAAGCTTCGAAACGTGATTTGTTGCCAAACAATAGTTTAAATGACATACTCCACATAAAAATACGGGGTCAGAGCCCCAGTGGGTATAAATCAGTATAGCTCCACTGACTTCAGTGCAGCCATGCCAATTTACAGCAGCTGAGATTTGGCCCCTTTTATTTAATAAGCAATATTTTTTTAAAAACATGGGTATGTTTGCACCCAGCTCTGTGTGAGTTCACAAAGCAGGAAAAGGGTACAGGAAACCTCCTTTCCTTGTTAACTCATGCAGGGGATGGGCCCAATCCGACAGTTGTGTTCCCCTGAGCGCACTGAGTACAAGGCAGATTCCACACTCTGGTTGCTTTGTGCTATACCACTGGTGCAAAGCAGGCCTAAAGCCAGCATAGCTAGCCACAGGAGTGTCTCCCCACTGCATGGGGGGATACTTCAGCATCAGAAACTGGGACATGAGGGGTTGAATGTACTGGTTAGAGCAGGAGTCATGGCTAGTGGAGGAGTCAGTAGCCAGGAATAGGTGCCTCAAGGTCAGAGGCATACCCAAAGCCAAGAGACAAAGCTGGGTTATCTAGAGAGAGGCAAAGCTGAGTCCGAAGCCCAGGTGGCCATGCAAGGCTGGGAACAAGCAGCCACAGGAACTTATCACAGCCATGGGCAAATATTTGCAGCAGTCACCAAACTGTGGCTGCTGGGCTTAAGAGCTGGTCTGCTGACTCCTCCCACTGATCAAATGGTGGCCAGTCATGGAGCCTACTACAGGACAGCTGAGCTTGTCAGGTTACCTGAGGACTGGCACTGCTCCAGGCCCTGATTCCTGACACTCAGTAGCACAGAGCCAGCTCCTACATTGCCCTCTCTCCTGCCCACCAGAAGAGTGGGCATGTGACAGGGAAAATGGCTGAGGCTTCCCTGCACCCTGGCAATCTTGAGTTGCCATGTTAGCCCTGTAGGCAGCTGGTGCTAGCCACAGAAGTCCTCAAGCTACTCCAGTTTACTCTTGGGACTGGCCTTTTGCATAGCTGGTCACCACTAATGACGAGGGGGCACCATGGTGGTTAAAGCTAGCTTGGAACCCTTGCCTCCTCAGTTACACAGTGAGCTCCCTGGCCACAGCTGAGGATTTGGGCCTATGTGAGTCCAGTGCCACTGCCAGCACCAGAGTGGATAAGGAAGAAGAATGGCAGGGCCATCGCCCTGGCCTCATGCCTCTATCGTCTGACAGAGCTGGCCACGGTACAGACACTGCATCTTCTTCAAGAGTGTGGTAGCAGCTGTATTGCCAGCGGTTCTCAACCTGTGGGTCGCGACCCCGGCGGGGGTCGAACGACCAAAACACGGGTCGCCTAAAGCCATCGGAAAATACATATTTCCGATGGCTTTAGCCGCTGAGAAGTCGCGCTACCATCGGTAGCAGCGCTATTCAGCTGGAACGCACACCGTTATGGATGCGCGTTCCAAACTCAATGCCTGTGCGCATGCGCAGACGTGATTGCATCATCCGTCCGGGGCCTAAGGGGCGGGGGAAGCGGGGGGAACGCTCCACAGTCCATAGCAGCGCATTAATTAAATATTGTTTTTGTGATTAATCACTATGTTTAAATTATGTTTGATTTGTAGCAATGAGAATACATAATGCATATCAGGTATTTACATTCCGAACCATAACTGTAGCAAAATTACAGTTTTGAAGTAGCCACCAAAATTATTTTTTGGTTTGGGGTCACCGCAATATGAGGAACTGTATTGCGGGGTCACGGCATTAGAAAGGTTGAGAACCACTGTGTATTGCCATTGCACTCCCCAGAGCTTTGGGCCTGATCAGGGGGTTGCCACCTCTCGGATTGCTGGCAACTAGATCTCTTCCCCCTGCCCTGCCCCTGCTCCACCTCTGCCTCCAAGGCCCTGCTTCCATCACTTGCTCCTCTCTTCCCCTCCCCCCAGTCACTTACTGGATTGTCTCAAGGAGCCTGCCTGCAGGTAGGAGGCAGCCCAGGCTGAGCGCGGGTTAATGACCTGGCACCTCCCACTGCCCCACAGTAACGGGGCTTTGGGTTCAGGTGCCATTGAGGGTTGCCGAAAATCGGACACCTGGCACCACGGCAACCCTCAATGGCACCTGGACACAGAAGCCAAAAACCAGATGGTTGCAACCCTAGGGTATAATTAATTCCTACTGACCTCAATAGCAGGAGTGGGCTCTCGGCCCCTGGTAGGATTGGGCTCTCTGGGAGACATTATGTCTGGCCCTCTTGCTGTTCTCCCTGAGGGCCCCTTGCCTTTGGAATTCTCTCCTCTTACCTGGTTCCAAAATAGTCTGTTTGTTGACCTTTAGGGCCCATGGAAAAGCCCTGTCTTTTCTTCCTGGCTTTTTAGAGTGCAGAGATTTGTGAGGCTAGCAAGGGCTTATAGTTTTGGTTCCTTTTGGCTGTGACCAGGGTACGGTTGTCTAGGGAGTGGCTGAAAGAATCTGCTTATTTATCTTCATAATTGAATATTTTTGAATGATTATCCAGGGAGCCCATAAGTAGAAAAAAAGAGAGAAATAAAAATGCCAGTGGGGTTGTGTATTAGACACAATAGAGCCCTATGGCTCTGATTTAGGAAAGCAGTTAAGCACGTGCTTAACACACATACACTTCAGTGGGATTTAAGAACATACTTAATGTCCTGTCTGGAATAGGAATACTTTTCTGAAATGACACCTAGGTGAGTTAAACACTTATTCATAGCACATCAAATTTTGAGACAGTGATAGCAATGAAGTACTATAGAACTTCAGAGTTATGAACTGACCAGTCAATCACAAACCTCATTTGGAACCAGAAGTACACAATCACGAGCAGCAGAGACCAAAAAAACCCAACCCAGATACAATAAGAATATTGTGTGTTAAATGCAAACTATTAAAAAAAAAAAGGAAAAGATTTTTTAAAAAAAGATTTGACAATGTAAGGAAACTTTCTGTGATTGTTTCATTTAAATTAAGATGTTTAAAAGCAGCATTTTTCTTCTGCATAGTAAAGTTTCAAAGCTGTATTAAGTCAATGTTCAGTTGTAAACTTTTGAAAGAAGAACCCTAACGTTTTGTTCAGAGTTATGAACATTTCAGAGTTATGGACAACTTCCTTTCCTGAGTAGTTCTGAGGTTCTGCTGTAACGGCAAATATTTTACCTATACATTAAAAACCCTTACAAATCTGATCTAAAATAAGTGTAAAAAACCTAAAATGATTCATTTATAAATATTTTTTTTAAAATATTTTTGATTTACTTGAGACCATTTCTATTCATTTTATTTTTCTCAGTATTTTTAAGAGCTGAACGTTCACACTGAGAGTAATAAATCCCATTACTAGTGGTCTGTGTTTCCTTTAAGTAGATCTCAAGTGTTTGAAGTGAAATGCTGAAAACAATCCTATCTTAATTGACAATCAGACTGTGATCATTTGAAAATATTGGATGCAGTACATTTATGCCAAGTATCATGTAAGATTTCTATAATGCTCCATTTCCTTTGGTTTACACACTTCGTCTACAAGCACTAGAAATCACCATTTAAATGTGTCATACATAATGTACATAGGAAAAATGGAGAACTCTCTTTTTCTGTTTAAAGTATATACATTTGGTATTCATCAAATCAAGCCCTCTTTTCTATTCCCAACTGGCCACCACAAAACAAGACACTACCAAGTGAAAAAGGCATAGACCCTCACTAACACAATATGTAGAACAGGGACAGTACAGTCTTTAAAATCTCTGCTTCATAGAACAATTATTTCCAGAGCTGCTGTGAGTTCTACTTAAGATGAGGCAAGTCTGATCATAATTATGAACTCAATGTCCGCATATTGCAACTTAACTGCTTATCATCCTACAGGAGGGAGATACATATATGAAACTGACATTTTTTACTTTTATTTAAAACCCCCAAAACATTCACTGTAGTCCAGTCCTACTCCCACTGAAATCATAGAAAGACTTCCACTGACTTAATGAGAGTGCAGTCGGACTCTGAAATAACAGGTAAGAGAGACAATATTTTTGAAATTGGTTCACATTCAGTTAAGCGTTGTCTCTGACAGGAGAGACCTTGTACTGAACTACATCTAAGCTTCCTGTGTATTAACTAGTGAATACAGGAGGCAAGGGTGCAAGGTCTTGTGGTTGAACTGAAAGCTAGAAGTTCTTCGTTTTATTTCTGCATCTGCTGCTGATTCAGTGTGTGATCTTGGGCGAGTCCCACTGTTTGGTACCTACTCAGTCATGTCTGTTATTATCTATCTGATCTTGAAGATGATCCCAGCCCTCTATTACAATTTGCCAGTCAAATAATAGATTCTGCCCCAGCCTAAAAAACACAGCTCCATCCAGGACAATAGGATACCGAATCAACACAGACTGACCTGTGGGCTTTAAAGCAAAAACATTTCATGAAGCAGGTGACTCTTCAGGAATTTTTGGAAAGAGAAGAGGGAGAATGCATGGGGAGCACACATCAGGAAATTGTTCTAAGCAAAAAGATCTTCCACAGCACGTACCAGTTGCTGTGAGATGCTAGCAAGAGGCCCAGAGAAATGACTTTTTAATTAAATGTTTTGTTTACTCTAGGGGGTCACTGCGAAGTGACTCTTGGAAAAGCCATTAATTTCACTGAATTAAAATTAACAACAGTGTTAATTGAATAAAAACCTAGCCAGGGCAGCATGCAGATTACTTCCATTGCTTCTGGCTCTGTGATAGTTAGTGTAACTAACAAACCCTCATTAAAGTTTCAGTACTAAATATCATAGTATTCACTTGAGTCATTTTCTGTTGAGCTGGAGGATACATCACACCTGAATCTCTTTTAGGTGATGCTAGTCTGATCTGACACTGTATTGGGTGATGTTAGTTCAGTCCCCTGAATTTGTCCTTCCTGTTTGCAAATCACTCCTGCATCTCTGTCAAAAATGTGAAAAGAGTCCCTCTGTTCCTACAAGTGCCTTTCTTCCATGTTCCCTCCTTTCTCTCCTTCTGAATAGTTCCATGTTGAGACAACTGGGCCCAGGGATTTAGGGAATCAGGCACCTAAATCCTTTTGAGGATCTGGGTCTTTGTTCGTTCAATTTTTCTTTTTGGATAAAAACCGTTTTTTCACTATTCAGGGGAGACGGTCCCAGCATGTCTGTAGGTATGCTTCAAAACAACGTTGTTAGAGATGAGGGAGTGGTGCTGCATGATAGAAGGGAATGTGACATGTGCTCACTTTTGTTCCTTCTTTTAAATGCTTTCTAAAAGTCTCTCTATCTTTGTATCTCTGTCTTTCTATCTGCCTACATGCCCATGTATTGTTGGGTGCTACTGAGTGGAGGTAATGAGCAGAGCTGGTTGGTAACATTCCAGTGAAACATTTTTGTCAGAATTTGCTGATTTGTCAAAAACAAAACATTTAGTGGAAATGGTTCAATTCTGATGAACCTTCCATGGACCTCAGGAAGATTAACTTGACAAGGCAAGTTTGGTCAGTAGTGGGCAGCTGGGAAACTGACAAGAATCAGGTCAGTCTCAGTCAACAGCTGCCTGGGCGCTCAGGCTTCCAGGCTCCACTGCAGCCCACTGAGCAGCATTATGTCCATGGCATACAAACAGAGAAGTTAAATAAAAACATAAAATATTCTTGCTGGAAGACTGCAACAACACAGTGCTTTCTTTCTTAAAATTCAGAACTGGCACCAGCCACTGTCAGAAGACTGGATACTGGGCGAGATGGCTCATTGGTCTGACCCCAGCGTGGCCATTCTTATGAACTTTAACACACAAACATGAAAAAAAAATTTAAAAAATGAGAGAAAGCAGGCTGCTCCCTAAGGTAGAGAGGCACAATTCACCTCAGTCTGTTATACCTATCTCTTAGTGGATTGACTCTAATTGCATTCTTCCCTTCAGCGTCCCCTAGCTGCAGGCAGGGCCAGGAAACCTCTTACGAATTAAAGTGACAACCTACGATTCCAACACAGGTTTCAATACAGGAGGGCTGCCAGGAACACTGGGGAGCATATTTTGTTTCTGAAAAACCGCATTTCCGTGTTTCAGAAATAAAATATTGCAGGATTTCGCTTTTACCCAAAATGTTTTGGGTTTTTGGCTTTTTGTCCTGATTCAGAATGAAAAATATTGATAAAAACTTGAAAATATTCTCAGAACTAAATTTGGTTTGCCAGCTAATTCTAGTAATGACTGAAATGATCCCTGGTTTAACTCTCTACTGCTTTTTTAGATACCTTTTCATTAGGAATTTCACCTGATGCAAACTTGTTTTTCTACTCCCTATCTTTAAGTTATCCCCGCTTATCAGTGTTTAATCATCATACACCACCATTTATCACTTCTGAATTTGGCCCATTTAAACTTACTCTAGATTTACAGCATTGTGTGAAATTTGGTATTTCAGCCACAAAATGAATTTTGAAGGTTTAGATTATGATTACAAAGTCATTTCTCTTCCAGAACGAGCAGTTTAAATACAATATTGTTCCTACTGTTGTAACAGCTTCAGCATTCATTTTCCTAAATGAGGCCCTGTCAGATGTTTAATTATCTGGTATGCGTAGTTGCCTAAACAGCTCACTAACACAAGCCCCTGTTTGCAAGTCAAAGTTCTGAAGACAAAGAAAAACTGACTCACTGTGTCAATATAATTTATCCACTGTTCAACTTCAGCAGAACTGCAAAATGGCTGACTGTTGTCATGGCTGACTTTACTAATAAACAAACAGAGATCAGAAAAGTTTTTTTAAACTCACTCCTTTGGTGTTCCCCAGCCGTTTTCAGTCCATTGCCTTTTAGTTCACTTTTGTTAGCAAGCCAAGTTACATGGGTTAAAAAGGCCACACTAATGGAGAGTGCTCTTTTGCTCTTGCAAACACTCCCATGTTTTCTCAGCTTCCATTCGACTACTTCCTGTGTATAGGCCACCACATGCAGGATATAGAATCGGGGCCTGTGCTAAGGATATGTAAGCAAAGCTTTTACTCATGTCACCATCTTAGTAATCAAGGCATTGACGTTTGGAGAAGTGGCAGTAAAGTACATTTTCCTTTATTTGAGCAGGAAGAATGTGGTAGGAGTGAGAATGGTGGGAGCCGCAGGAGAAGAGTTTGAGCAGGAGCCTTCAGGTGGGGGCAGGGGCAGGGTAGAGACTGAATAAACTGATGCCAACTCTAAGCAATACAGTCCCTCTAGAATTACATCAGACTGGCACTGCAGCGGCTACAGGAGTCCGCGCGCCTTATAAAAGCATCTTGGAAATATTGCCATTGCCATTGCCCTTGCTTTGCTTTCTGGCATACAGCACAGACTAAGACTTAGACTATGTCCCACTCTTTCCCGACCCTTTGAAAGGGTCCTTGCTGGGCAATGATTATACACGAATGGTTCCATGGGTAACATTCAGATTAGATCATGTGATGTGGCAAGCTGAATTTTAATTATGGCCTTCAGGTCTCCCATGTTCCCTGTGATTGGGAGTGAGTAGGTCCAATGGTTAGCACATTGGAGAGAGCATTTCAGGTTCTACTCTTTTTTCTGACATGCCACGTGGTTTTGGATAAGTCGTGTGCCTCAGTTTACCCAGCTAATAATATTTAGCCACCCTGCAGAGTGGTGTTAGCCTTAATTATTGTTTGTCCAGGCCATCAAAATCCATACCTAACTAATTCATAGCTACAGACATCACAGTCATCACCTCATCTGTGCAGATGCAACATAAGTTAGAAGCCAGACTCTTTAGCTCCAAAACCCAATGAGAATCTCAAGAAGCTGTAATAGAAGAAGTGCTAGGGCTTATATTATCTGTAGAACATCCCCTAGAAAGCAACATGTTCACACATATGACCATGTGACCAGTCAGTAGTGGAAACTAACATACTAGTCAGCACATTATGTTCAGATGAAAGGCATGCCATGGACTGATATAAAGGCCACAGAAGTCAATGGGGGTATGTCTACACAGCTGCTGGGAGACAGCCTCCCAGTCTGGGTCAAAAGACATATGCTAGCGGGGCTTGGGCTACCATGCTAAGAATAGCTGTGTGGACATTGTCTTAATGGTCAGGTTCAGGCTCTGAAACCTAGGCAGCGGGGGTGAGCTTCAGAGCCCAAGCTCCAGCATAAAGGGCTGAGAGACTCGCTTTCAGAGCTGTGAAGACAAACCCTAGGATCCCTTCCGCTGATCTCGGAGGACATTGGATCAGGCCCTATAAGGACAATATTATTATCATTATCATCGTCACCATCCAGAGCTTTCCATTTTGCTATAAGGAAAGCAGTACACTGAAGAATCCTTGAAATCGCACTGAGTGACAAGAGAGAACCATTTTGCTCAGTTTTGAGTGGACAAAAATAAATAAACAAACATAATAAAGGACAGAGTGTCTTTCAGCTGCCAACTAACACCCCCTTCAGGCAGACACAGAGTCCCATTTAAAGTAAAATAGATTTTGATTTTTCTTTTGGCTGTTTAAACAACCTAGAACTCTTTTTTACAATAAAGCAGGGTGGGACTTTGTTTTACAATAACCATTTACGTAGTTTCTTTTACAATTTTTTCAATGTTATTTTTTGTCCAATAAGTTTTCATAAGAACAAACGTGAGGGATTAAAGAGCACACACACACACTACTTCCACCTGCACACACATTATACAGTATCACCATCCCCAAGCATTGAAAAATCATGAGTCAGGCTCCAAGGAATCATGGGATGGGCTTAAAAATCATGAGATTTTCTTTTTAAAAAATCTTTGTATTTGCCTTCTGTACTTTACTTTTCTCTGCAATCATAAGGACTAGATATTTTTTTTTAAAAACAAAAGAAGAAACTGAGATTCTGACCATCACGTGACTGCAGGAGATGGGTCTTTAAGAAGAATGCTAAAGATTGTGAGACTTACAACTGTATTGTGGGTACTGTCACTTCCATCTCAGCATTCCTGGGGGACAGGAAACCCCTCCCCCCCAAGTGTTAAGCTGATAAAAAAAAACAACAACAAAAGAAGGCAATAAAGGAAAATGATCAGTACAGCAAAACGTGAGAAAGCGGAAGAGTAACAGTAATAAAAACATAAGCCCCTTATCTCCTTCAATAGTGCCACCCAAAGGCCTCAATGCTTTTCATTATAAGCTTTTGGGTTACCAGGCCCAGAATCTCTCAGGAAGTGGTCACGGCCAGCGCTGGTGATCCTGTGCCATGGCATCTGTAATGGGAGCATGAGGATATAGTAAGTGCAATCCCTGTCCATTTGGGGATCCATTCCTCATGAAGGATGGAAGTGTCCTCACTCCTCAGCATCCACAGAAACAAACAGAAAAGGTGAACAGGTGCAAATATACATTGTGGACTGCAGAGTTTGTGCGCCTGTCCCAAGGAGCAGTGTCCAGCATTGTATAATAGCAGCACCATTTACAGGCCCAGCAGTGAGTGCTGGGTGTGCACCTGAAGCTGTATGGCTAGTGAGCATGCACTGCACCATTGCATTGCATTTGACGGCCTGGATATGTAACCGTATGACAGTGGCACACAATTTGTGTCAGCTAGGGAGCGATGGCAAAAGTAAAGCAGAATGCTGCATCAATATTGGCTATGTTTGCAATCTGAGATGCAACATCATGATGTGACAGTGCCCCAGCCTCATTCCTGTATTATCGGATTGTTCAGGAAGGATCTCTTATCTGGATGGGGGAATTTTGGTAGACAGAAAATTGCTGTCCAAACTGGACTGTAGCCAGGACACTGAATTTAATATCACCTACTTTTGTAAGACGTGCCAGATAATGTTTACTGTCCCCAATTTGACAGGTCCTGGAGACATCCAGTGCAAGCATCTTGCCATTCCCTTTCATTTTGGGGGTACAGGGAGGATCTGCTCCAGCAGAAAGTCTGACTTTTAAAAACTGCATCCAGTACCCACTGGGAAGGCTTTGCTGTAGCACTGCTACATAGACCAATGCTTCCCATCCACACTTCTTTTTATAACAGGACAGGCCTGGCTCAAGAATGAAAAAAAGGCTAGCAGACTTCGTCATGTGAAGTCTCTCATTCAACTCCACTGGAAATGAGAGACATACGTAAAGCCTCACATACATGCACATGGTGACAGGAAAACAAAGCACACCTAGGTTGGGTCCACACTGATGGTGGCAAATTCGCTGCCATCAGATCAATTGCTCTGGATCGACTGAGCGGTCTGTGTAGACGCACTCAGTCGATCCAGCAAACGACGCAGGAAAACCACCCCAGTAAGTGGCAGTGTGGACGGCGCACAGAGGAGACGCTGCAAAGTCGACGGGAGATACGCAAGTGATTTACGTCACTTGTGTATCTCCCGTCAACTGCTGCCAAATTGCAAAGGTAGGTGTAGACCGGGCCCTGGATAGAGAGGGCGTGGATTCAGAAGGAGTGCCACCTACTGAATCACCAAGACAATTTCCTGCAGGCAGTATTCACAACACCCAAGTATTCAAAAGTCCAGAGTCAGGTCTCAGAAAATCCTGAGATTGACTTAAAAATCAGGAGTTTTTTAAAATAATAAAATTGGGGTGCTCTTATATGCCTTCTGATGTCAGACCTTCAGGATACAGTGGCTTCATGCCTTCAAGCTTTTCTCTGCAATCATAAGTGAAAGCTGAGGGCTTGTGCACACTTGAAATGTTACAGAGGCACAGCTGCACCTGTGCTGCTGTAGTGCTTCAGGGTAGACAGTACCTCCACCGATGGGAGGGGTTCTCCATTGGCATAGGTAATTCTTCTCCCCAAGAGGCAGTAGTTAGATCAACAGAAGAATTCTTCCATAGACCTAGCACTGTCTACATCAGGTGGATTTTTCACACCCCTGTGTGATGTAATTAAGTTTAATTTTCTAGTGTGGCCAAGGCCTGCTATTCTCACTCTATTTCTTGATTCCAGCAGCTGAGGCTTTGTAAAAAACAAACAGCAAAACCAAACACTGTGAGACTTGTGAGAGTTTGGCAACACTGCGTATGCAGGTGTTTCCTAGAGATCAGTCTTCCCAACAATTCCTACATGCATATAGTTTAAGGCCAGAAGGGACCATTAGGCTATCTAGTCTGGTCACAGCCATTACATTTCACACCATTACCCCTGTACTGAGGCCCACAACATGTGTTTGATTAAATTATATCTTCCAGAAAGGCCTCCAGTCTTAAAGACTTCCAGGGATGGCAAATCTACCATTTCCCTTGGTAGTTTGCTCCAATGGTTAATAACCCTCACTGTTAAAAATGTGTGCCTAATTTCTCATTTGAATTTTTCTGGCTTCAGCTTCCAGCCATTGTTTCTTATTATATTTTTCTCCATTAGTACTCAACATCTTCTCACAGTTAAGGTATACTGTAATCAAGGATCTTCTCAACCTTCTTTTTGATAAGATAAATCGATTAACCTTTTTAAGTCTTTCACTCTAAGGTATTTTCTCCAGCCTTTAAAACATTTTGGTGGCTCTTTTCTGCATTATCTTCAATCTTTCAACACCCTTTTAAAATATGAACACCAGAAATGGATGCACTGTTCTAGTAGCAGTCTCACCTACGCCATGTCTTTAAATCATGATTTGAGGACTTCAGTAACACAGCCAGAGATTCTGGTTCTATTACAGGAGTGGGTGGGTGAGGGTCTGTTGCCTGCAGTGTGCAGGAGGTCAGACTTGATGATCATGATGGTCCCTTCTGGTCTTAAAAGTCTATGTATAGAGGGAAAAATCACCTCCGTACTTCTATTCACTACTCCCATATTTATACATTCCAGGATTGCATTATTGTTTTTTGCCCCAGCATTGCATTAGGAGCTCATGTTCAGTTGCTTTTCTACTATGACCTCTAACCCTTTTCTGGATTCCTGCTTTCCAGGATATAGTCCCTCATTCTGTAGCTATGGCCTGTATTCTTTGTTCCTACATGTATAACTTTGCATTTGGCTGTATTAAAACTAGGGTGACCAGAT
>ML675610.1:31054664-31280941 GCA_007922155.1 Mesoclemmys tuberculata
TTTTGCCACTAACTTCACTGGGGCCTGAATTTCATCCAGACTGTACATTGCGTATCACAGAGTCTTCACGTTGTTTAACACAACATAAAGGTGTTTGAGTCCATAGAAAATATTTATTAATGATGATCTAAAAAGTTACACTTTTTAAAACGGTCATGAGAGCTGAGGGGCTGCCAGTTCTGATGTCTGAAGTCCTATACACAGAACAGGTGTAGGATAGTTTGTGTTAGGGGTGGACTGCAATACAGAAGCAAAGGAGAGAGCAGGGATGCTTATCATAAGTCTTGTTGGTTCCCTAATTATTGAGAGAGAGAGCGTTCACCATCAATTTGTTCAAACTTCCTAGCGGGAAAGACGAGGCTTGCAGGCACCATTACGGAAGTGTATTTTAAAAGAGGACCATGAAAGAGGATTGGCTGGATATTTATAAATAAATAGGTGACATTTTCAGACATTACAAGTGATTTTGGGTGCCTCCATTTTTGATTATTGAACTTGAGCCACCTGATAGGGGCCTAATTTTTAGAGAATGCTGAGCCCTTGATCTCTGAAAACTGGGCTCCTTTTAAAATTATTTCAAGTTGAACACTTGGAAAAGGAGGCTTCCCAAATTACTAGTCACTTTTGAAAATGTAGGTCATATCTACCCCACTGTAACTGAACTATAGGCTAGCTACTTTTAGTGTCTTTTTGGGTGGTAGGTTTTTTTGTTTGTTAGCAAATAGTAACTGAGATTTAAACAACCGTGTTCAAGTTCAAATTGGTTTTCTTTCTCCTCTTCTTGGAGCCTCAGTAACCTGCTGACTTTGAGATATTTTGTTTGGTGTTTACTTTTTGGTTAACCTTTTTTCCTTTTTGCATAAGCAAAGAGGATAAATGTATAAGAACATGTATATAAGGATACTAACAGGTGTTCTTTGCACACTGTTCAACTCAGTGTTAGCCAGTTGTATACATTCTAGGACTTTTTTTTAAAACTAACCTAATTAGTTCATTTATTCCATGTGCAGTGAGCATTTGAAGGAATATTTTAATGAATGTGTGATTGGCTCCAATGCTGTAAATACAAATGAAAGGCAATAGCCAGCACAGCTTTCGCTTGTGAAGTCTCCCTTATTTAAAACATGGCTGCTTGGCATTAATGACCTCATTGACCTTTCCCCCTCCTTTTGGATAGCTAAATCCTCCACAAGGCAGCAAATGACTCTCAGATCCAAACACCTTGCATGTGAAATGGCAACCTCCTGACTAAAAAAAGTAAAATAAAACACTTTCTTCTCCCACCCCCCAAAATCTCCTTTTGAAGAAAAAAAGCTCTCTGGAGAAAATGAAGAAAGAGACGTCGAAATGAGCACTGTTTCTAGTTTTAAAAATACATATATAAAATTGCAATTTTATATCCTATTCTAATTTTAATTATTAGAAATAAATGCCTCTTCCCACTCCTCTCCAGCAGTACATTTGAATTCATAATGGCATGTTGCCATGGCAAAAACTATAATCCTTTACTTCTTTGATGAAAACGTCCTTATAGGAATATAAGGGAAAAAAAGAAAATTTATACAGCGGTATTCAGTCACATTGCTTTGATGACTAGAGCTGTACAAGTGCTCTAGAAAATAAAATGGGTTTATTCACTGAAGGTATATAGTCACAAAGGCGCGCAAGAGAAGTGTCAGTGCTGGGCATGGAGGCTGAGGCCTAGAGTTGCAGGTCCCAGTACTCTGACTGTTTCATCTCAATGACACTTGTGAAGTGAATCTTGTGTGGAGTACATTGAGGTGGAATGTCCTTGTGAGGCTGACAAAAGAGGGTTGGATATGTCAAATGGAATCAAGCTTAAAGAGGCTGGAGGAGCTGTCTATTGTCTCCAGCTCGTGCTATTAAATGTGGGATTAAAGAGGAAACAGCCCGCTGGCTCATTGGGCCCATTCAGGAGGAGCTTGTTCCGAAAAATATTGATGGGGTGGCTTCTATTCAAAGCCACAGCTGACACCACCAGCCACACAAAGGAACTTTAGGGGGTTAATTAAAACCAGGTAATGGAAGGAATCAAGTACTGACACTTCACAAATGCCACAGTGGATCCCGTGCAAGAGAAAAGACATATGGTAGGAAGAGCAACCTCCCTGCTGCCACCCACTCTCTTATGTTCAACCGGTGATTGACACTTGATTATTTTTCTGTGGAAACTGAACATTAGCAGTTGGTTTTCCATTCTTCTGTTGTGCAACATGAGCAAGATTGGTTAGCAAACAGTGTCCCCACGATCACCAGTTCATATAAGCCTCATGGCATTTCAGATTCTCCATTCACATGATTCTGTAGATGTTTGTTAAATAGTTGACTCTTGCTGTGCCACTCACTTTCTCTCTTCGGTCTATAAAATACATTGATCAAAAATTATCTTATTGCTCCATAAGCCTTCAGCATGTAACGCTCAGTGATTTAATAGATCTATCTGCACCGCACCTATAATTGGAAAGAGACCAGAAAATGCTTCGGTATATTTCAGGGTTACCGAGACCCTCTGTTTGTTGATGTAACCCAGGGCAGAGGGTATCTGCTGGCAGCAAGTTTGCCTAGAAAACAGAGCAGTAGCCCATGGAGTCCACAACCACCTCTCTTGCAAAGAGGTCAAGCAGCTAACTAGCCTTCTCCTCGAATGGGCAGCAATGGCTGGGGAAAGAGTGTCGCCCAGGCTAAGGGCTTGTCTATATGGGAAATTATGCTGGTATACGGTAGGGTGTACATTTAAACCACAGCTACAGCAACTCCCCGCATCGGCATTCTTAGGCCTGGCCTGCACTGCCGGCGGCATCGATGTCGATGTTGGCGCGGGTCTCCTCTGGCCACTCAATCGATCCCATTCCATCCATCTGTGGAACCTGATGCAGTGCCCGCAGTGTTGACATACCTTTAGGGCTTGTTTACACTTAACGTGCAGCAGTGGTGCAGCTGCACCAGTACAGCTGTGCGACTGCAGTGCTTAGTGAAGATGCTACCTATGCCAATGAGAGAATTTCTCTGGTTGGCATAGGTACTCCACCTCCCCAAGAGCTGGTAGCTATGTCGACAGGAGAAGCCCTCCATGTAAGCTGGTATAACTATTTATAGGGGGATTTTTCACACCCCGGAGCAACACGGTTATACCAACATAATTTGGTAGTGTAGAGCAAGCCTTACTCTGGTAAAAGAGGCCTTCTTCAGTTTTCGCTTATATCGTTTTGGAAGCTGTTTAAGAAACCAGAAAAAGTCACTTTTGCTCCAAATAAGAGTGTCCACGCAGGGAGTTACAGTAGTCTTACTACCTTGGTTTAACAATACCTGTATAATTATACCAGTATAACTTCTGTGTAGACAAGCCCCAATGCAGCACATGCCCTGGGCAATCTCTGCCAGCAGAGCCCCTCTGGAGTCTGACTGGAGGTTAAAGCTGTTTTTTGTCAGTGGACTTGACCCTGTCAGGGAGAAGGGTGGTGCAAACATCACCAATATTGTGGAGCTGATCTTGCTGGTTCAGAGGCCACAATTTACACCCATCCTCCCAAGCCACTGAGGGGTAAATCGAATCCCTGAGCTATAGATATTTCATAAGTTTTCCCCGCCTGTAAAATGGTGTTAGTAGCACTGCCCCACCTACAAGGGGTGTTGTGAATTACAGACTCTGACACACAGATACTATGGTAATGGGGACCATGATAGGTAGATAACAGTTTTTTATTTGCTTTATTTGACATTATTTAAATGCATTTGTGACAAATGTCGAGACATCCTTTGACCCATTAGCACACCTGAAGAGATGTTTGATTCAGATGAAGATTAGGGGCAGTTCTAATTTTCTCCCATCCCTATGAACAAACCAATTAATAATACACCAGAATTAATATTCCACCTTGATCCAAATGGCCAGGCCACTCAGAATATTATTAACTAGTATTGTTTAAATAGTGGCTTACCTATGCTAGGCATTTTACAGAACATAGAAAATACATGATCCCTGCCCCAAACCTTCTAGGAACCAGTTTCTGCCCCATACTACAGTGCTTTGAAGCAACAGTTCTGATTGTCCTTGCATAGGAGTATTCCCAGGGGTGTAAAGGTGGCATAACCAGAATGTGTATTTGCAGTTGCCTGATTTACAGGGGCAAAAAAAAGGGTTAGGAGGATGCACCAGGTGTACTCAGCTCTAGAACCATATCCCTCTGGGCACAGACAAGTTAAAAAGAAATCAAGATTTATTTTCTCGGTGATGTGCACATGGCATTAATAACATTGAAATTAAAGCTAAAAGGGGGGCTTGGGGAGAGGGGGGATGTATATGCATGGTAGGGCTTTTTAACTGCTTTAAAACTGAAATCTGCAGTTTTAAATTGAAAAAAAAAGATTATTTATGCCAGATTTAACCTAACGTTGTTATTGCTGATCAATAAAACCAGGTTAAAGGAGGCATTAATGAAAACTCTAGAGACTGACTGTATATAGAGAAAGGCATTAGTGGCAGTCACTATAATAAAAATAGATATTTTAGAAAAGGAAAATTATTCTCTTATAAACAGGGAGAGTCACATAATAAAATATTATCAGGTACTGTTTGGCCTGGTCTATATACAATTTATGTACCAGTACATTTATTTTGATTAGGGGTTGATTTTTCTACTGGCATAGTTATACCAGTACAACCCCAAGTGTGGAGGCAGTTATACAGGTGTAACGGTGCCTTATACCAGTATAGATTATTTCCCTTCCCATATGGGAATAATCTATACTTAATGGGGCAAACTGCTGGCTTCCCCCCAGTGGGTCTCATGCTTTACCTCGCTTCCTGGGCCAGGGCACCCCCAGCTATCCCGTCTCCCCTGGCTGCAGAGGAGCTTTGTCTCCTGGTCTGGGAAGGAACCTTCTCCTCCAGCCACCACAAGCCTTCCTCCTGGTTTGTTCCTTCCTCCCCCTCTTGGGAAGGCAGAGTTTAAATACACCTGTCATCACCCCTCATTGGGTTCAGGTGTCTCTAACTGCCCTGCTGCAGTCTCTCCTCTGCCTGCGGGGCAAAGGGCCTTTAACCCTTTAGGGCCCTCATATCAGCCCTGGTATACTCTTTGGTAGCTCTCTGGCCTGACTTTACCACGTTATCATATATAACTGCATCCACATTCTAGAGATTGTTCCATTGTAAATATATTGCATACTTAAAGTGGTATAAACCTTCTGTGTTTAGACAAACCCTTAAAAACACCTGCAAAAGCTATTTTTTCTAAACATAATATTGATAAAAACAGTCGAACAAATTTATGTCTGGCACAGCAAGTGCAACTGCCATTGCAATCAACATGCTTACAGCAGGGATGAATTTAACCTTTAGATTGTAGAAAACAGATGACAATACAGAAGTCTATATGTCTGAGAATAATTACTTCCAATGTAGCAGGCTGTCTTTTTAAATCTCTAAATATATAACACAGACTTTATTTATAGATTCATATATTCACAGATTTCAAGGCCAGAAGGGACCATTGCGATAACCTAGTCTGACCTCCTGTATAACACAGCCCATAGAACTTCCCCACCATAATTCCTTGAGCACATCCTTTAGAAAACTTGATTTAAGCTTTGTCAGTGTTGGAGAATTCACCATGACCCTTGGTTAATTGTTCCAATGCTTTATTAATCTCACTGCTAAACATTTGTCTAGCTTCAGTTTCCAGCCATAGCATCATGTTATACCTTTCTCTGCTAGACTGAAGAGCCCATTATTAAATATTTGTTTGCCACGTAGGTTCTTATAGACTGTCATCAAGTCACCTCTTAACTTTTTCTTTGTTAAACTAAATAGATTAAGCTTCTTGAGTCTATCACTCTATGGCAACTTTTGTTATCCTTTAATCATTCTTGTGGCTCTTCTCTGAACCTTGTCCAATTTATCAACATCCTTCTTGAATTGTGCACATAGTATTCCAGCAGTGGTTGCACCATTGCCAAATACAGAGGTAAAATAACCTCTCTACTCCTACTTGATATTCTCCTGTTTATGCGTCCAAGGATTGCATTAGCCTTGTTGGCCACAAAGGGTATATCTACATTGCAATTGCCACCGTGGTTGGCTTCTGACAGCTGACTCAGGCTCCAGGGGCTCGGGCTGTTTAACTACTGTTTAGACATCCATCCTTGGGCTGGAGCCTGCGCTGTAGGACCCTGCAAGGTAGAAGGGTTCCAGGGCTTAGGCTGCAGCCCAAGCCAGAATGTCTACCCCACAATTAAACAGCCCCACAGCCTGAACCCTGTGAGTCCAAGTCAGCTGGCCTGGGCCAGCCGTATGCTCTCATTGTAGTCATACTCAATGTCACACTGGGAGCGCTTGTTCAGCTCATTATCCACCATGACCCCCAAATCTTTTTCAGAGTCATTGCTGCCCATGATAGAGTCCTCCATCCTGTAAGTATGGCCTACATTCTTTGTCCCTAGATGTACATATTTACATTTACCCATATTAAAACACATATTGTTTTCTTCCGCCTGGTTTACCAAGCAGTCCAGTTTTTTGTGTCTCAATGGCCTATCTTCTTTGTTACTTACCACTACCCCAATTTTTGTGTCATCTGCAAACTTTATCAGAGGTGATTTTGTTTTCTTACAGGTCATTAATAAAAATGTTAAATAGTGTAGGACCAAGAACCGATGCCAGCAGGACCCCCCCTAGAAACACACCCATTCAATGATGTTTCCCCACTTACAATTACATTTTGAGCCAGCTTTTAATCTATTTAATGTGTGCCATGTTAATTTTATCATTCAAGTTTTTTAATCAAAATGTCATAAAGTACCAAATCAAATGCTTTACAGGGGTCTATGTTGTTACATCATCCCTATTGCCTATCAGTTGTAATCTCATCTTAAAAATGATACCAAGTTAGTTTGACAGAATCTATTTTCCATAAATCCATGTTGACTGGCATTCATTATATTCTCCTTTAATTCTTGATTAATCAAGTCATGTATTAGCAGCTCCATTATCTTGCCTGGGATCTATGTCAGGATGACAGGCCTACAATTACCCAGGCCATCCTGTTTACCCTTTTTAAATATTGGCACAACATTCACTTTCTTCCAGTTTCTGGAACTTCCCTGGTGTTCCAAGACTTATTGGAAAATCAACATTAATGGTCCAGGAAACTTCTCAGCCAGTTTTTTTAAAACTATTGGTTGCAAGTTAAACTTGCTGATTTAAAAAGATCTAACTTTAGTAACAGCAGTTTAACATCCTCCAGAGATACTAATGAAACAGAAAGAGTGCTATCACATGATATTATCTACATTAACTGCTTTTTCCCCAAATACAGAACAGAATTATTTATTGAATACTTCTGCCTTGTCTGCATTATTATTGATAGTTCTACCATATCCTTCTAGCAATGGACCAAAAATAATTGTCAGGATTCTTTATGTTCTTAATGTACTTTAAAAACTCTGACATTGTTCTCAACTCTGCTAGCCATAGATTTGTCCTTGTATACCTTCGTTTCCCTTACCACTTTTCTACAATTTCTAGCTTCATATTTCTATTAATTACTATCAACTTCCCCTTTCTTCCACTTGTTATAATTTTACTTGTTATAGCTGCCTTCACTTTCCTTCTAAACCAGGAGGGCTTTTTAATCAACATGGCCATCTTCCTCAATTGTGGCTATTTGGTCATCCAGTAAAGTGTTCTTAAATAATTCTGAATTATCATTCACATTTTTCTGATTAAATTCTTCCTCCCACCTGATTTGGCTCATAATTGTTTTCAGCTTTGTGAAATTGGCCCTTTTAAAGCACCGAGTATATATATCACTGGCCTAGACTTTATTCTGTTTGCACATTATAAATGTGATCAAGTCATGATCACTTGTACCTAAGTTACCATTAAATTTTAGTTCTGTGATCAGTTCCTCTATCTGTCAAGAGAGTCCAATACAGAATTTCCCTGTGTTGACAGCACCACTTTTTGAGCTATGAAACTGTAATCCATAATGTTTAGAAATTCAAAGGATGTTTTAATATTTGCAGCATAAAACCTCCACCATATATATGTCACTCAAATTAAAATCCCCCATGGTCAGGCAGTTTTTTTTTCCCCATACACATTATAGATAGGTGTGTAAGAAGGTGAGCTTCCTGTTCACTAATGTGAATATGTAGTTGGGATTTTATTCACCTGTAATTATATGCCCATTCTTAGGGTCTGATCTGCAGACCCTCATTTATGCAAGGAGTCACAGAGAAGGACTATTCATGCGAGAGAGAGCTTGCAGGATCGGGCCCTTAGCTTTTAACACTAGTGTTGCCTCTAGCTAAAACAGGGAGATGAGAAGGGGTCAGATTAAGTGACTCTTTGACCTCTTCAAGATGGACCTTTGCCTGCCTCTTAGCAGCTTTCTGTAACAGAAGAAATTTTTGGTTGGTTCAGCTGAAGCACTAACTCAGGCAGTGGGCCATTTCTTTCAGAAACACCTTTTTTGTAGCTTCTGCCAGCAGGTAATTAGAAGCAAAGAGATATCTGTTGTATGCCTGCAATGTGTGTCAAATCAAAGACTTTGAAGTTGTTCAGTTAAGAGGATTAGTTGCAGTTCCAGGGACATGTGGTAAAAACTAACCAAATGAAAGAGAGTTCATATGGTTTCATGCATCTGTTAACAGTCAGTGGTTAGAAACATTTCCTTCTTGTAAAATGGGCATTTCATGCATTGTTTTCCACTAAATAACAACTGCTTTCATCAGTCTTTTTTGGTCCCTGGGACCTTGATCTATAAAGATGTTTCATTATCATCTTGGTAGGTCATTGGATATAGGGAGCATTACAACCCAATCAGCACAAGGTTATTTCTCACATCATTATGTTTTTTTAAAGACAACCACTTTGATCCATACTCAAGTGGACTGGTAGCACTGAGATCAGATGAGAAGCTCTGGGGGGAGACTAGGACTGGCTGAGCCAGAAGACAGGGACTGAGAACAACTGAGGTGGAACAGAGAGACAGATCTGAGAAGGACTCAGGGTGCAGGGGCAGAACTGGTAGTGGCTAGGTAAAGAGACTGGGACAAAGAACTAGGGAAGGGGGAAACACTGGAGATTGAGCCAGGGAGCCAGTGTAGATAGGAATGTATGTGTGTAGTGGTGGGGGAAATGGGGACCATGTTGGGTGAAAGAAAGATTGAATGAGCAGCTGGAAGGGGTGAGACTAGGACTGACTGGGCAAGGAAACTGGCTAAGTGAAGGGAATGGGAATGGGCCAAGGTTGGAAGGAATGGGGCTGAAGGGGGTCACACTTTGGTGTACTGGGCAGTGGGAATATGCAGAGCCACGCAAAAAAGAAATGAAGATTACTTACTTGTAATCAGAGTTCTTTGAGATGACATTGCATAGAGATGCTCCCTGCCCACCTTTTCCTTTTCTTTAGAGGCAGTCAGTTTCTCTGGGTTAGCAGTGGAAGGCACTGAGGCTGTAAAGGGCATCATCCCCTCTTGAGATCTGGCATATGTAGTAACAAGTTAGATTTCATAAACTTCTCATTAAAATGTACCCAGAATTGCCTTGTACAGTGTAATTGATTTGATAAATGCAGCACTTAATAGTATTACTCATGCCAGGCAATAATGGGGAACACATTGAAAAACAAAATTTCAAAAGCTGATGTACAGCTTCTGCATGGTGAATGCACATTGGTTTCAACAGGAGTTTCAGACAAGGAGGATTTGCAAAGCTGGATCCAATGTGACAGTAGTTGGGTATGTTTCATTCTATATTGATGAAAGTATTGTGGGTCTGTCAAGTGACTATACTGGTTTTCTGGTATAGCATTAGTGGCTCTTTTAAAAAACCACTCAGAATTGGCAATGGTCTTTGAAGACGTTATCAACATTTTACATCTAAATATATTTCATAATATTGGCTTATTTAGTTACTCAATCCTACCAATACGCCTGGAGCATAGCATGTCCTGATTCTATTTTGCCTTCTTTATGCACCTAAAATTTCCATACATACATCACTCCTTCAAAGTATCTTGTCTTTATGAATCTGAAGAGAGAATGAGTCGACTTCCTCTTTCTGGCCACTTCCCTATTTGGGATTGATGACTTTTATAGTCTTCCAAAACTGATGATTGCATGCCCTGGCTTCCATGCAAATTGATTTTGCTAAGGTCTGCTGATACCCTGTCCATGGACCCAGTCTTTGTCCCTCCCTTGGTTGAGAATGAGTAAGTTCCCAAATTCATATCTCCTGTAGATCAGGAGATGATAATGTAACTTTTTCTCAAAGGTAAAATCTTTTCTGAGCACAACCATTCCTTTGAAAAGACATTTGATGGCTCCTGTAAGTCCTTTCAGGGATCTGCTGGTGAAAACCTGTTCCTTAAGCTGAGATATCACTCAGCTGTGTTGCTCTTCAGGGCAAAGCATACTCATCATGCTTATGTTTTTGCATGTTGTCTAGTTATTAGCAATTTTTATATAAATTGGGGATAATAAATTGATAAAATACTGCTTTAAAGCATAGCAAAATATATAGGTGTTAATTTAATTTCACTAAGAACATTCTTAGCTATGTGCATTTACATGGGACTGGAAACATGGAAATAGCTGATAGCCTGGTATAGTTCTTTACCCAGTATCTTTGCTCATATATCACAGTAATGAACATTGTCTAAATGCCTAGACAAACAAAATTATTTCCCACCCATTGTGCACATATGGGACTGGATTCTCATTTACATTAAGGCCCTGGTTGTAAAAAGGCCTGAGAGAATACAGAAGGGGAAAAAAAAAATCAAGCCCCTGGCATTCTTTTGTGAATTAGTTTAACAACAACAACAAAAGAAGAGAAGACTGTACAAGCAGAATGTTTGTGGCAAAGAAAGACTAGGGGGAAGCTGGTAAAATGGCCCCCATCTCCACATTTTTATTTTATTTCTTCTTTTAATCACCGTCTTCTCTCTCATTTCCTTCCTACCTATATCTGAGTGCTTAAAAAAGATAAAAGCTTCCCAACCATAGTTTGCCATTTTTATTCATGGAGTTTTGTAGCATCTTACACCTTATAATATATATATATATATATTTTAAATGTTTGCTCTTAGAAAGACTAGAACATTTTAAATGCATTTTTTGTTATGGGAACTAAAACAGATTTAATATAATATCTTAAAAAATCTTGAACCATCTTCTCTGGTCATTGAAGTCAAATACAAGCAAAAAACTAGACTCCTTAAATTCATTATAGAATTTGTGACAATACATACAATAGTTAAGGTTCAGCATAGAGTCTATTCTAAACCCGCTCTTTGGGGGGGGCAGTGGGAATGCCTGATTTTTCAACAAATTCCTTTGGGCTGAAACTTTTTCTGTTTTATCTCAGCTGGAAGATGACATTTTGTAAAATTTTAAGAAAATCAATTAAATAATTTGAGTGGTGCAAGTGAGAAAAAAAGTACACTTTTCCCATAAGTTTTGCTAGCAATGTTGCACTCCATAACAGGGGGTGGGGGGGAAAAATTGCTGAAGCTATAATCAAACATTTTTTGTGTTTTATAGTCCTCATTGGTGAAGTTAAAACAATGAAAGACTCAAGACAAATCATTCAGGATGGAATGTTCACACATTCATATTAAAAGCTAAACAGTTTAGGATTTTGTGCCTATGCAGACTGAATTAGTTTTGAAGTTCCCATAGCTTTTTCAAGGATTCTTGAGTAAAGGCCTTAAAGATACGTCAATTAAGAATGTGATTTTAAAGCAATTTAGCATAACTTTTCCCTTTTTTCTTTAACATTTAAATAAGAACAGGGACTGTTTAATGCAAATACTAACATTGCTCCAATGCTAAAAATTGAGAAATCAAGTACACAAAGGTCAGGAAATTGAAATAAATAAGATATCTACAGCAATGGTGAGTCAGCCATATTGCATTCACTATTACATGGTTCTTATCAAACTGTCAGCATTTGTTAACCACTGTGTGGTAACTGAAATACCTCAGTTTCCCATACACCTAGAATGTGAAATAACTGAGATCTCTCTCAGATACCCTAGACCCACACTATTGGTTCATGTTGAATTTTTTAATGACAACCACTACCTGTAATATTTTTCCATTATTGTTTGTTAAATATATTATTTAATGGATTGTTTGTGGTGTTGTATATTTCATGGCATACATTTTATGTACAATGTGACATTGTTGTCATAAGCTTAATTTTTTATTTCTTGATTTAGCATACTTGGCCTCTCAGCTATAGACACAGAGGCATAGTGTTTTCATTAAATGTATTAAACACATTCCATGTATTTTTAATTGCATTTTGTATAATCACTCTTAAAGATGAAGTATAAACATTCAGGGGGACTGCTACATGTGCTGTACCTGCTGTCTGGGTAAACAGAAGATTTGAGTCTCCAGGCCTGTCAATCAAACACCTTTCCCAGACACTCAAGTCACACACACACAAAAATTATTAAAATCATTCTATGAATGGTAATTTACATAGTGCTCAGAAATAGAAAGAAATTAGTACTGCTCTTCTTTGTGTTGACCAGAGTAGTCTCACTAATCTACATTTTAGAAGCTGCTCACAATTAGCAGCTGGCCCTTTACAATGCAAGCAGCATAGGAAATTAATTAAATTTAGTGGATGCCATTCTGGATTTGAAACAACCTTTTATTTAAAGATTCAGGAGTAAAGAATTAATTGTAGTACATGCCATGGCTTCTAAAGGAGATGAAAGTCACACAGAAAAATATATTTCCAGATTCCTGAAACAGATGGGCTTTTTACTTTTAAAAGAAAAATTGTCCTCAACTTTTAACTTTCTGCTTCACACTTTTCCTGTCTGAGTTCCCGTTAAGTAGTTTCATAAAATTCCTATTGCAGATAAATTCTTAGCTATCTTATGTGTCTTGATTTTTTTCTTCCCTCTCCCCTTTTGTAATAATAAGAGGACCTCCATTTATTTTTTTTATAACAATGATGCAATTGATATCACAGTGGATGAACTGGGCAGAAACTGTTTTTCCTGTCACACAAGACTTTTCAAGATTTCAAAACAAATTATCCCATTGTGAATTGGGATGAAAAGTTGAACTCTCAAAAATGTATGCAAAAAACAAACATCTTAAAAAAAAAAAAATCAGAGCAGGTGTTCAAAATTTTTGGTTTCAATTTTGAGCTTTTTAGGTTTAACATATTTTTACTATAAGTTAGCATAAATTTCAAAATAAAAAAGTCAATTTGAACAGAAAACCAGAACTTTTCCATGTAGAAAATGTTGAAACAAGGCAATTCTAATAAATTCAAAACTTTTTGTTCCAAAATTTTTCAAAAGAAGAAATGTGTCCAAACCAATTCCTTCCTGCAAACAGTTTCTATTTCATACACTGGCATTTTCTGATGAAAAAACATTTTGACAACAAATTCCCAGTTCACTGGAACTTCACATATTTACACAGTCTGAATTTGAGCCATTTTCATTAAACAAGAGAAGTGCTATGTATATGACAACTTCTATTCACTCACAATTATTATTATTTAAAATTTATATTGAGGAAGTGCCCAGAGGCCAAAGAGATTGGGGCCTGCCACCCTGTATTGCACCCTCTCATAGCCAGGTGTTTAGTAACAACAGCCTTTCCTCAGCCTTCCTTTCAGTACCAGTTCAGAAATGTGGTGTAGTGTCCAGGCTCTCTTTACAACTCCAGCCCTCTGGCTGGGTTATTTGAGTCCCTCTCCTATTGGGGCAATAAAGGGTCTCACCTCCAAGGTCCAAAGGTCCTGAGACCTCACTAGCTCCAGATCCAGTATCACCCTCTCCCTTCTATGTCCAGGGAGGAACCACAGGACCTAAAACAGGGACAAAAATCAAGCCCAGTAGTCTTCTGTGGGGACTGCCACCTCAAATCTGGAGTCTTAAGCATCTCTGCTCCCCTCCCCTGTGGAGGGTAATGAGGGGAACCAGGCCCAGCCTCTCTTCTGGGTCCAGCCCAGTGACCCTGTGTTAGGCAGTTTAGGACTGTTTGCTTAGGCCTCCTGCTGCCAGGCAGGACTGCTTCCTGCCTATGGCCATTGCAAGCACTTTCTGTTTGGCAACCTTCCCTGGATCCTTCTGCCAGGTAGTTGGTCTCTCTGGGTGGCTTTTCTGTACCTGATGCTGCAGCACTTCTACGCAGCAACTTTCTACCTCTCCACCCACCAACCAACCCCCACCTGCCCTGTCTGAGTTGCAGCTTTTTATCCCAGCTGTCACCAACCAGCCATTTAGCCACAGCTGGGGAAGTGATTGCTCTTTTTATTAACTCTTTAGTTTCCTGCTGCTGTGTTCGATCCCTACAGTCCATCACAGGCCCCGTTGTGCCAGACTAAGCATATAGTAAATGACGGTACCTGCCCCAAACAGCTCACAGTCTGAAAGGCACATCTAGTTCTTTTCTGTTATTATTTTTCTGCAGGAAAAATGGACTGTGATTTTAACTGAAAATAAAATTGTTTCCCATTTTATGGCAATTTGCCAAAATTCCATTTATATTTTGAAAATCAGTTTTAGCATTCTGGTGAATGAAAATTCTGGGCCAGAACTTCAGGTAGTATAAGCTGTCCTGGCTCCATTGACTACACTGAAGATCTGTCCCTCTCTTTTTGATCTGCCCAAACATTGATTTTTAAAGATAAAGGCTTGATCCAAAACCCATTGAAGTCAATGGGAGTCTTTCCACTGACTCCAATGGGTGATGGATTGGACCCTAAATTAAAAATACACATGAAACCCAAATTTTCCATTAACATTCATGTTGTATGAAGGCTAGTAAGGGCAAGGCACTAAGCTGTTGAGACAATCCACCATCTCTAAATAATTATTAAATCCATCCAGCACTCCAACTATAGTAGTAACATCAGCAACATTCCTCAACCAAGGACCTGCTCAAAAGAATGTGCTTTAATAAAATGAATCAGACTTCAGACTCTTCTTTAACATTCACAGATCCCATCCCTTAAGCCCTGTTCTGTTATCTACACAGGCAGCAGTTTTGCATTATATTACTAACTACACCGCATGGGGCTTCAGATGGAATAGTGTCCCTCCATGCTTTCCTACTGCAGGCTTTGGATCATCTTCCCCAACCCACTCCCAAAGATATTCAGCAGGGGTTTAACAAATGTTTGCAAAGCTCTAGTTCTGTGAAGCCACAGTGATATAATTAACTTCCATCTTGCTCCGCTGAGTGAAGAGCAAAGAATTTCAAGTGTGTCACAGCCAATCCAACCTGAGGAACCATCCATTCAGAGAAGATCTGTGCCCATGGATAGTTTGGGGGGAGGAGGGGCAGAGTGAGGGCAGCTAGCTTCAGCAGTGTTACTGAGCATGCTTAGTACAAGCCAAGCAACAAATTTGGAGGGCACGTGACCCTGCATGTTCCCTCCGCATGTCACCTCTGCATCCATTCCAGCATTTTCTCAAGCAACAGCTACCACCAGTATGATTTCAGGAGGGAGAAACAAAGGGAACTATCTGAAGCTTTCTTTTGCTTCTGACAGCAAGCCAGCAAGTAAAACTGGCTCTATTAGATCTTGTTTGCAAAAAAACCCCAACAAAACAAAACAAAAACAAAACAAACCCAACCACCCAACTACATTTGATGTGTTCATTCACGTTTCATCGATAGTCCTGACTAGTCAACGCACTCAATTTGTAAGCTAACTACTTTTGAAGTAGAACCATATGGTCGATTTAAAATGTCCCTTTAGTGTTTAATTTGAGGAAATGATGTGCCCTAATCAGCTGTCTGGATTAGACCCGTAATTGATGAATAATGAATCACGTGCTCTAACTGATTTTAACCTCACCAAATTAATCCTTTTAATCACTTGAAGTTGAATTGTTTCACAGAATGTTCTCCTAGGTTTATTTTAATGGCCAAATTGTGGCACTGTGTAGTAGATGGGACGCATTACAAAATATTTTGCATTCATGTCACATTCTGTCAGCATAGAACATAGACCCAACGTGGCCTTATCCCAGCAAAACTCCCATGGAAGTCATATAGTAAGATCTTGTCTAAGGACTTCAGGATCAAGCACTTAGGCACAAAGCTCTCTGCAGCACAGGGCCATGTTAGCACTGAAATGTTTGTAAAGTATTCTGTACAACTATGGCACTTGGTAGTTTAAATGGTAGCTGGGTCTGATCCTCCACTGAGTGATTACTCAGTTTGAATCCATATGAGGACTCCAAATTGCAGACTCAGAGCTGGTCTTTTTTTTAATATTGCTGGACCAGCAGCACTAAAGGGGAGGCGGGGAAGTCTGATTCTCCCCTGCCTTGCCCCCAGTACCCAAGCATATTTTTTTCAGGCCCAATACAAACTTTTAACACGGGCTCCCTCCCGAAATGATGGTAATGGGGGTTGCAGCCTGGGCCAAGCCCCCCAGGGACTCTGGGCCCCGGTAAAGTGTATCCTTCCCTCCCATGTGGGGGCCCTGCTTGCCCCTGGTAGTCATTTACAGCTGTGTAATGGTGAGAATGAATAATGCTACCAATTCAGGATGATAATGGTTTACACTTATTTTGTTCTGGTGTAAATGACTAGAAAAGGGGCAAGGCATTGGAGGATTAGATCCAGGGAATTAAGCTTCTTTGGGGCCGTAGTATCTCACCCACCCACTCCCTGTAACAGGCCCATAGCTTTTGGCTGAGTTACTAACATTCTCATATCTTGATTCAAAGACAAAGTTACAAAGAATGCACCATTTACCGTATGGCACACCACCAAGTGACCCGTGTCCCACGTGCAGAGGGAGGCAACTGCCTTCCCCCCAGGATCTCTGCCAATCTGACCTGGGGGAAAATTCCTCCCTGACCCCAAATACGGCAATCAGTTAGCCCCCTAAGAATCTGGGTGAGACGCACCAGCCAGACACCTGGAAAAGAATTCACCAGTAATTCAGAACCCTCCCTGTCTAGTGCCCCATCTCCAGCCACTGGGGATATTTGCTAACAGCAGTCACAGATGGGCCATATGCCATTGTAGGCAATCTCATCATACCATCCCCTCCATAAACTTAACAAGTGCAGTCTTGACACAAGTTAGGTTTTTTCCCCCACTAGTCCCCTTGGAAGGCTCTTTTAGAACTTCACTCCTCTGATGGTTCGAAACTTTCATTTAAGTTCAAGCCTAAACTTGTTGATGGCCAGTTTATATCCATTTGTTCTTGGGCCAGTATTGGCCCTTAATTTAAATAACTCCTCTCCTCCTCCCCTGGTGTTTATTTCTATGATGTATTTATAGAGAGCAATCATATCTCCCCTCAGCTTTTTTTTTTGGTTAGGCTAAACGATCCAAGCTCCTAAAGTCTCCTCATGTAAGATGGGTTCTCCATTACTTGGATCATCCTAGTAGCCCTTCTCTTCAACAGTTCCAGTCTGAATTCATCATTCTTAAACAGAGAAGACCAGAACTGCACACAGTACTCCAGATGTGGTCTCACCGGTGCCGTGTATAATGGTAATAACTCTTCTCTAGCTCTGCTGGAGATACATCCTAGGATTGTATAAGGCAAGATATTAGGCTTTTTCATGGCTACATTACATTAGCAGCTCATTGTCATTCTGTGATCAACGAATACACCTGGGTCTTTCTCCTCCTGTGTCTCTTCCAACTGATAAATCACCAGCTCATACCAAAAATTCTTCTTGTTAGTCACTACGTGCACTATTAAATTTCATCCTATTTCTATTCCTCCAGTTTTCAAGGCCATCCAAACCTTCTTGTAGGATATTCAAGTCCTCCTCCATATTAGCAGTACCTCCTAACTTTGTGTTATCTCTAAATTGTATTAGCGCACTCCAACTTTTTGTGCCAAGGTCATTAATGAAAATGTTAATTAAGATAAATCCCTATCTTCTCCAATTTAACTAATAATTTCTCATGTGGAACAGCACAAAATGCCTTATTGAAATACCTCCTTACATCATTCGTTAACCTCTTCCTAGGTGACTTTGGGAATTGATTAGATTGGCTCTGGAAGAAGCCGTCCATTGGAGGGATGACTCATACAATGCAGAGAGTGAGGAGAGTAAAAGCAAATCATAATATGGAGGAATAAATAACATATCTTGTGAAACTCTGATTATGTTTCTCATCTTTTACATGGAAAGTTTTAAGGCTTAATATACAGTGTGTATCCCTTGAACTTTAGACTGATTATGCAGGGGTGCATGTGTGGTGGAGTTCCTTTCTTTCCCCCAAGCTCTTCTATCCACATTCCCTTCCTCACCCCCCCCCAAATAAATCTGAGGTAACCAAGAAACTTCCTGTAATATATTCTCATCTTGATGCCATGGAATTTATGCATTTAGGCCTGTATTTTCAAACTTGGATGCCTGCTGAAGTCAATGGGAGCTGGGGTTCTCAGCACCTCTAGAAACTAGGGCATTAATTCCACTTAGCTTTCATGGCAGTTACACATGTAAATGCTGAAACTGAAATGGGAATACATTGCTAAAGTTCCAAATGAATGTCCTTGCTTAGATCAGGATAAATACTGAACTTACAGCAATACTCTAAAGTTACATTTAATCAAAGTAGATACTTGCACAAGAACACTTAAAATAAGTAAAACATCAATAATGCTCTGGCTGGTGTTCATTATAACACCGAAACAGTTTTGCTATGTTACTTTCCATTGCTACCTTCACGTCTTTTATACAGAGGCTGAATTGATTATCCCTATCTCTCAGAAGCATCAAGCTTTGGCATTATTGACCCCAGGCAGTTAATTGTGCAATTATCTTTCAACTCTGCAATGAAGTGCTGCTTATTCTTATGTTTTGAATTTTAAACCTTACTATTGAACTTCTGTTCGTAGACCTTTAACTGAGGCTGAATAAAAGTTCATCTTTTTCATTCTGCCTCACACTAATAAATATAAAGTAGTTACACTGGTTTATCTTGTCTTTCCATTTAAAAAGCAATATATTTTATTACTGCTTTAATAATACAGTGTACAAATAGTACATATAGCTCCTAGTGATGTCTATTGATCTCATGAAGCCTGTGAATAGGAAGGTAATATACATCAAGAGGATTTGAATGTTTGGAATTAAATGATGAAAAGGCCAACAACATTGACAGGGAAAATAGTTCTAAAACTTTTAATTGAGCCAATGATATTGTACTGCTTTGATGCACTGTTCTCTCAAATATAAAACCAAACTCCGCATTCTCTCATTAACATGATACTAGAGAAAATCTACATACTGCCATTAACACATATAGTATTTCAACCAAGTCTGAAATAGAGTTAAAGCTCCTACCACCACTTTTATAATTACTGAAGTCTTGTCACATGCTATGAGCCTATCATCCATCTTATGCCACGTGTGGTATATTTACAGATGATCTTGTAGCTAATGCAAGATTGGCTGTGGGAAATCTAGGTTCTATTTCTAGATCCACCACAGGCTTTCTGTGGGTAATTCACAGAGGCCTATGTTTTCAGACATGCCCATTAATTTTGGGTACCTTAGTTTTTGGATGGCCCATTTTAGTCACTTTGGGTCTGATTTTCAGAGGTGCTGAACACCCACAGTTCACACTGAAGTCAATGACATGGCGAATGAGGGGATGACAACACTTTATTAAGGGAATCACTTACATTTTTTCTGTCTCAATCAACAATGCATATGATATTTTCTAGGTAAAATACTTGTCTTCACCCAAGTCCATCCATACCCCAGTCCAACTCAAATCCATCAATTTCACAGTCTTACCCCTCAAAAACTCCATCCATACACCACCTCCCAGTCACAAACCCATTAACTCCTTTCCCTCGCCTCTTCACATTAGTTCACCTGCTTCTCCTACTAGCTCTGCACGTAGGACAGAGCAGAATTTGGCCCTCAGTCTAAAAGCTATTAAGAGTTACAGTTGATTGACACTGTGCACTTAACACACAACACTGCAAACAAATTCATGTACGGTCTGGAAAGTGCTCTGGGGTTCTCTGAGATGTGAGGAGCTGTATGAATGCAACCTATCATCCTGTCCTCAAAACATGCAAATCAGTAGTGGTACACCAGTGTACAACCAGTGCAATGCAGTGGGGAATCAGGGCCATTGTATCACACTATAGGGTAAATTCTGTCCAGTGCATGTGTGTGGATCCCATTAAAGCTAATGGTAATTACTGACATGTACCCAAATTGAGAGTTGGCGCAATATATATTAAACACCAATAAAACGGGCCATTTTATAAGTACCTGAAGTGTAGCCCTGCAAAATTGTACTTATCCACTCTCTCAGGGCAAGCCATTTTATTTTTCTATGGGCGATTAAGAGATCATTAGGTTTTTTGGGAGGAATTTCAAAAGGGCTTTACGGAGTCAGGTGTATGACTAGCCCCTCTTCCCCCCAACACACACACACACAAATCTCAGCCTACATTTTCAACAGTTACCAGGGTAAAGGGCAGACGCTTGGATTTTTTCCCTTTGCTGGTAACATTTCATGACAATTCCACAAGGCTTTTTAAATAAATTGTACGCATTGTCCAATATATTTGAAATAACATCAGGTCAGGACTGGAAACACATTTGATCTGTGTGGATATTTGTATATGGGCAAGCTACTGCCAATTTACACTGATACTCCAGATAACCCACCTTCTGCATCCCTTGCTTGCAAATTGCCCTGGCATATTTATGCAGAATGATTAATTAATTGTGCAGAGTTAAAACAATCTACTCATTCATAAATGCCGATCACCTTTCTTTCAAAAGCATCTTGTTATCTTTTTCACTAGTATATTTCTATAGTTCTTGTGTGACATTGCATATGGCTAGGATTTCTGTTGCAGCTTTAACAAATACATGAAAGATTTAATAATACTGATCCAGATTTAAAGTGTCCCTCTGGTGATAAATCACCTGGTAAAATTTTCCCACAATGTACTCTCACAGTATGATTTCTGCTTAGTTCAATTCATTAGTCAAAATAAGTCAACCTAGCTTATGAAAATCAAACTGTTTTTATCTAGTTCATACATACTTACTGAACAGAAGAGTTCAGAAATCTAAACTATAGTTAATGACCAATACCATTAAAAATGGAAAAAATACTGCAAACAGTTTCAGCCAGCAGGTTTTAAAATAATTTAAATCAATGTTTCAAATAGTCAGATCGTAGAATTAATCTAGTAGACTTTCTACGGCTTTGCAAGGAAAGGGGTGCACAATAGTTTATCACAGAAACAGGTTAGATGGGTATGTTCTCCTCAAGCAAACAGGAAAGTAGATGCTGCTTTCCCCTTTTTAATAGTGTTACTTGGTGGAGAGGGGAGGGAACAAGCCTAAAACAAACTAATTTTTGGCCATTTTATTCCTTTTGCAAACAGTCTGAAGGCTGACCGATTTGTACTTACAAATCTGTGCCATTAAGAGACTGGGGACCCTAAATCCACATGCACACAAGCAGTAACTGTTTGTATGCCAAGCTGTTTGTAAGCCTGATTTGACAGCGTTGGGCTATTCATTCTTTTGTCAATTGTCAGTCTAAAAACGTTAACCTGCATGGGTCTTGGGGTATGGGAGCGCTAAATCTTCCTTCTACAACTGTATAATGAACAGACTGTTTCATTAGTAGGACAATTCACTCTACAAATCCAGCCCAAACAACTTATTTCACAATTTGTGAGTAGAATTAAATTTAGGGGGAGTTGTATGGTGGGAGGGGGGAAGAGGCGGGAGTAGGTGAGTGGCACACAATGTACTGAGGGATCAGTGTATTAGTACAAGTGTTCCAGTCAATTTCATCAGCAGTTGTGGGCCTGAATCTTGCAAGACTTGCAGCATGCAGATCAGCGGATTAGGGGGTCCATGGCATCAGGTCAAGTGTCTAGAGGGTAGCTGATAAACACCCCAAACCTGACAACAGATTTTTCTTTCTTCCTGCACCACTTGTTAAGTGTCAGAGCAAATCTCCTGAATGGCTGTGGAGTTTACTTAGAGGCCTTTTCTTCAAGAAGACACTCTATCCTTTTTCTGAAGCCTATTTCAGGCTGTCTCTGGAATAAATTTGTTATGCATCCTGCACAAAAACCTATTCCCTCCCCCTCCCCTGATCTTAACTATAGCCTTTGTCTCAAGGTGTGTGAACTGGGGGGAAAAAACCCTCCACATTGAGAGTAGCTAAGATTGAGTTCCTGCGGATTAAGATTTTATACAAATTGAGCACTTTGAAGATTGTTCAGACAACTAAGTTTTCATCATACAAAAACTTTATTTTTAAGGTAGCTGTACCTTTAAGTAAATGTAATAAACATGTTTGTCTGGCAGTCTAACAGGATGACTCAGCTGCATCCAGAAGTCTGAAAGTACAAATATGCTCAGCTGCGGGTCTGGCCCGGGGTTGGTAGGAGGCCCAGAGAGGGGCTTTAGTGGGTTAGTCTGGAACAGCTCTGTTGGGCTTTTCTGTACAGATTTCAACACGCTATCTTTACTAGTGTTCTGCTTATCAGAGTAACGTAACTGTATTGTCCCGTTTGTTTGGCAGCCATCTGTCCCCTTCTGAAAAAATAGAAGGAGGTCTACTAAAAGGCCGTAAAGGTATATTCCAAATGTAAAAATTATACATAAGAATTCCCACAAAATAAAAATGGACATCTCCCTCAGCCCTAGAATTAAGATGACAGCATGTAACCTTCCAGATTTAGGCAGAGTATATATATGTTTCTTTAGAATTAGAATTCTAAAGATTCATTAGAATCGTGAATTAGAATGTGGAAGGATTTGGTGCCATTTCATTGATATATCAGCCCATGAGTAATGGCTATAATATATACCAATAACGATAGCCTAGCTGTTCAAGAAATAACATCACCTATTATATTTACCTTGAAGCTTGATGCTAAGTCAGTTTAATGAAACAGAAGAACATAAATTAGAGATGGTAAAAACATTTGATGTCTATAAGACCATCCTACTGCCAGTGCAAAGTTGTTTCCTCCCCTATATTCTTAAGTATTTTGTTCAGTCTGATTTTAAATTATTCAGCTAATATGGCTCCCACCAATTCTTCTGGAAGACTATACTGTATTGAGGGAGTGTTCTCTGAGATCCAGCTTATATTTGCCATTCTTCAGGTTAGTTTCATTACTCTTAGGCCTGGTCTACACTTACCTTCGGGATTCGGCAGCAGTCGACGGGAGATACGCAAGTGACGTAAATCACTTGCGTATCTCCCATCAACTTCTCTGCATCTCCTCCATGCACCGTCCACACTGCACTGCGTCTAGACAGAATTTGCTGCCATCAGTGTGGACCCAGCCTTACTTATGCCATCTCTCTGATAAGTAGTTTCTCTCCTTTGTTGGGCCTGACCCTGCAACGGGATCCATTGATTGGACCCTTATGTGTGTTTGCAGTCCCACTGAAGCCAAGCATTTAAGATCTGTTTGTGTATATCCCATTGCACAATCTAGGTCCTGATGCTTTCATTCTTTTAATATGTCTAGAGGTCACAATTTTCCATTCTCTCTATAGCTGTCAGTAGCTTCATAGATAATGCTCTCTTTCTAGACAGAGAAAAAACTTTATCTGTAACCCCTTTTCTCTTTTTTATATTTGAAAAAATTACAGTATAGAATTAAATTAGACAAAAAGATGCCAAGCATACTTCAAACATAGCACCATTATCAATGTGGTTTCCTAAACTTCTTGAGGACCAAGGAGTAAAACTTTGAAACCACCGCATTTCAGTTGCCTCCGCTAATCTCTGGTGCCAGATTTTTTCCCCCGTTCCAGTAAATTACATCCCCCAACTGTTCTAGCAATAAGGACACCAAAGAATTCCAAATGACTGTGCTCTGACCTGGCTTTCATAAAACAATTAGAGAGATTGCTACCCTCAGTACGTACATGAGTCCCCTGGATAGTGTTGTCTCTGTGTGTAACATTCTCAACCCATTCAACATACTCGGTGAGCTGTCCAATGTATCTTATTCACCTGCTCCATGAGCATCCACACTAGAGACTTTCATCTTTTCTCTGAGCTGAGCTGTACCTCTTGTATAATAGTAGCAAGACTGAGCACTTAAGCAGTGGGCCCCATTCCAAAGTGGACATTTACCACCATCTAAAGTAACTAATCTTCCCATGCTATTTACATCGTTCTCCATCCCTAATACAGATACTACTACAACTATCATGGGGTGTTAAGCATCCCACAAGATGCATGCATGTGTTTTCCCTAGATTTCAAAAGGTCTTTCTGATATTATCTTCAATCAAAAGTTTCTCTCATGCCTTACATAAGTTTTGTTGGATGTATAATTCTGCCTGTTACCAGATTCTCATACATATAGACTTTGGGGTCCCTTTTGCATTGAAGGGCCTGTAGCTGTGGGAGGATAGGAACCCATGGATTCATATGATGATAAGATGAGTTTATGCCTAGTGACAAATCTACACGATGATTCTTTGTTTTGTGATGATGATAGTCCAATGATCAGAACTAATACAAAGATTGAACCTTGATGTTCTTCATTATTAAGAGACAAAACAAAGTAAAGGCAGCCTGAGTGCAAATATTTGCATCTGTCCTTTTAAGTGACCTCCACTTTCACTTGAAGAGACAAACCTTTCTAGGGCAAGAAGCAAGTCAGTCTCCTTGTCAATTTCACACTAATCATTCCCCCAACTAGACAATTGCAAGCATGTTATTTTTGTGTGTGTCTGATATGGGCAATTATTTACTAGAAGAGCTGGGGCTACCAAATTCATTTGACTTAGGACCTCAGGATGGCCTTGATTTCAGGCTATAGATAAAAAAGGCAGCAATTTATCAAAAAAGCAATACAATCCCTTCTCACTTGGTTTCACATGCATCTGAAGATGGAATCTGTTTTGAGCATAGCCACAGTGTGTACATTGGGAATAGTTTCTATAATATAGACTGATGATAGAGTTCATGCAGCTAAGTGACCTAATCCTGTTGAAAGTACATTAGAAAAAAGTAAGTAGATCAAGGCTGGGTCCACATTGACGGCAGCAAATTCGCCGCCGTCAGATCAATTGCTCTGGATTGACTGAGCGGTCTGTGTAGACCCGCTCAGTTGATCTAGCAAGCGATGCAGGAAAACAACCCCAGTAAGTGGCGTAGCGCAGTGTGGATGCAGTGCGGAAGGCGCGCGGAGGAGATGCCGCGAAGTCGACGGGAGATACGCAAGTGATTTACGTCACTTGTGTATCTCCCGTCGATTGCCGCTGAATCCCTAAGGTAAGTGTAGACCGGACCGAAATAAGGTGCACTCTTTGTCACAAGATGGAGCTATGGAAAGGGCAGTTAATGTATGCAGGCAAACTTTAACTTGAAACTAATTCTTGGGCTAATTAGATTTCAATGGTTTTGGCCCATTTTAGGACCATTTTTAAAATATTGGCATGTTTACAGACCCCCAAAGTAGATCTACTATTACCAAACTGGATAGATTATTTTCCCCTTATTTGTAAATTCACCAACCTTAAAAAATGTCTCCATGGATTAGAAAAATGTGTTCCTGCTAAATTACACTACTTGTGTATAATTAAATCCCATATTTGAGATGATCATGTGTTAAATTAGTTTTAAAAGGTATCACATTTTTTGTTATGTGACAAGAGTGGTGTACAGAAAAGCAGTAGTATGTGAAAAGAATTCCTAAGTAACTGATAAATAGTGTTAAATTATTTAAACTGGCAGCAAATAGCTTAAACAGTATGTTTTGTATCTTCTAAATTTCTAAATACCTGTAGTATATTTGTAAACATGGCAATCTAACATTTTACTGAACAGTGCATTTACATTCAGATGAATATAAATGAGGATTTAACAGCTGATTGCACCGTCTGAATGATAGTAACTAATTGTAAAGTTCTACAGATAAATAGTACTAATGTGATGAGTGAGGAATAAGATGCCTTACAGTGTGTATGTGTGAATTTTTAAGATCTCTGCCTGAATCTTGGGACCTGATAGATACTGACTACAATGTGGGCAAAATGGACAGTCAGAATGTGAAAGAAGGGAGACTCAGAAGAATCAGAGCTAGTTTAAGGGGCGGTGTGAAACCTTTTTCATGCAGGACTTCACCTCTTTTATAACACTGATCAATGGGGCTCCATGGCTATTGAATTCTGTTCCTCTTATAGGAAGCAATTGTTCAGAGGTGTGGCTCATTTCAGGCATTTAATCTCAGTTGAATGGGAGCTGTGTTACCCATTTTGTTTTTGGTCCAGGGATCGCAGGCAGCTGGTCAGTGGAAAGCAACAATGACCATGAGTGTAGAATGGGGGCAAGTGCTTGTCTGCAGATGCCTGCATCCCCACCATTGACCTTGGTTATTTCCCTTCACAGGGTGCCTTGTTACTCCCAGCAGGAGTCTAGTTTTTCTAACTGCTGCCATTGTAGAGGAAGGAGATGCTACCTGAGGTCTTTGTTCTAGCTTAATAACATTTAGGCCTGATAGACATGCACAACAAGGGATGAAGACTGGGGCCAATATGTGCAAGGCCGCTGAAAGCAAAACACAAAAACAAACGCCCTAATTTTCATAAGGGGGGGTTCAGCAGTCATTAGCCTATAAATACATGCCGGTTGCATTTTGTTATCTGAAGTCAGCGTGTTTCACCATGGGTCAGTGTAAGTTACTATCCTGTAGGCTGACTGTCCTTACCCACTGCATTCCTCTTCCTCCCCCCGCCCCAGGCAGCAGCCAAGTGACAAACTGGTGGAAACCCTTCATTTCAAATGAAATATTTCAGTAGCTAGTTTGCAGGCTCATGTGCCAATAAATCTGTCGACCTAATTTCAGATATACTGAGCCTGGAAGTGAGCCAATGCAAAAGCAATCACGCTGCTAAAGCATGCACTCCGAAGTTAGCACAATAAATAGGTAGTGTGACACACAGCTTGGAGAGTTAACCTCCTGAAAAGGCTCCATGAAAGAGGCCAAAAGAATAAGATGTGGGACCAGGTCCTCAACTGGAGTAAATCAGAGCTATGCTGATTGATGCCAGCTGAGAATCTAGCCCACTGGAGCCAAAATACATAATTTAATAATAGAGGTAACAGATTTCAGTCCTGTGTCACATCCTGTAACTACAGCATGTGTTGTGAGCAACATATTTACAGTCCATGTTCCCTTTGGAGTGAGAAACCTGCTTCTGCTTTCTCTGAGGAGATCTTGCTATAACTTAAGTTTCCAGCTGACAAGAGTAAATCCTGATTCTTTAAGAGTCCTTGGTTTGGAAGTGGATATGGAAAGAAATTACACACACTGAAGCCAGTAGCCCCCAAGAGTCAGTGCTTACTTTATCATCATGGACAATGAGCTGGACATGTCACAACTGAACTTCAACTACGACTTTCCCATGGTGCCCACCAATGCTGTCCCACCTTTAAATCTGTCAGTGCCCCATTCCTCCGGCTCCCTCTCCCCACATAGAGAATACACGTTTCTCTTATCCATCTACAACTGAACCTCACCAAAACTGAGAGGAAGGAAAGGCCTGTTGGTAAAACGAGGGACTGGGACTCAGAATACCAGGGGTAATTTCTTGGTTCTTCATGACTTCTTTTGTGACTTTAGGCAAGTCACAATCTTTCTGTGCCTCAGTTTCCCCTCCCCATTTGTCTTGTCTTTTTAGTACGTGAGCCCTTTGGGGCAGGGACTCTCTCTTATTATTAGTCTGTATAGTGCCTGATATAATGGGGGCATCTAGGCACTACTGGAATACAAATATTAGTAAGGCAAACATCCTCCTACACAGGAAGAGAAGTATGCTCAGTCACATATGTGGTTTAGCCAGGTCCCTTCCCAGCTCTGGCCTCCCTTGCATTCCTTCAGGTCACTAATCTTGTAGCTATTTGAGCCCAGCCTTTCCTCTCTGTCTCACACTGCCGTACCCTATAAATCTGCATTCACCACCACCTTGACATGTGCTCTGCTGTGTGGCTCATATGTATCGTTATCACTCAGAGTCTGCTCTGCTCCTGGGCCTCCTACTGACTGTGTGGGTGACACTGGGCAAGTCACTTCACCTCTGTTTCCCCTCTGACCCATTGCTTGTCTTGTCAATTGGGACTGCAAACACTATGGGAAAAGGACTGTCTTTTACTCTGTGTTTGTACAGCGCCTAGCACAATGGGGCACCCATCTTGGGTGGGATCTCTATATTCTACCATAGTACAAAAAATAAGTAATACAATATTAATAAACAACAATACGTGGAAAGCCATGATAATCGCTTATTAAGCGTCACTACCCTCTTACTTACTTTACAATCACAAAAATTCCCGTTAGGCTGATCTCACTGCTCTGGTCCTGGCTTTCAGTGCATTTCTGCTTCTTAAGGGAGCATTAAATGCCACTTATTTTTGCAGAATATTTTGCATTTGAAGTGCACACACAGTACCACAGAAGATTTGACAGTGAGAGTAAACACATCACACCCTTGGATCCAGTGATTCTTATATACACAGCAGGGGGAAATGGATAAGCATGAAAGAAAGCTGAAGATCATATGAGAGAGAAATCCTCTCACATGTATGCTAACAGAAGGCTGTTGCAAAAGGTTAGAACACTTCTGCAAATCAAGTTGTGATGAGGACAGGTACTTCACATGTGGAAAAAGGTGAAATCACAAAGAAATTAAAATTCTATTTCATTCCAGCTAATTTAAACTAAAACTATCTAGCAGCTCACAGAAATAATTATACTTAGGGTAAAATAAGTTGAGCTTGATTGCAAATTCAAGGAAATGCAATCATTTTCACCTTTTGGGAAGGCCGTCTGTATTCCATTTCCCTTGAGCACCCCCTAATAACTTGGCAGCTTTGTAAAGGATATGTTGGAGGCAATCAGCTTCCTTAACTTAGAAGCCTGGTCGGCTGGAAATTGAAGAGTTGATTGTGTCTGCACTCCCCTTGGCTTCCTTGCCTTTGATGGTTTTATGCTCTGTTGTAGCTCAGCATCCTATCATAAGAGCCACTTGCCAGGCCTTCTCAGCAAGGGAGAAAATTGTTGAACATATTGGAAGTTTCTTTTTCTCTATCAAGGACTCCTTGTAGCATAACCCTATGATTAACATTATTAACTGGCCTGACTACTGCAATAGGTGGCTTTTATTGAGAACAATCACTTTAGGAGATCTACTACAAGAGAATAAAATAATGACCTATACCGAGTGCCTTAGCAAGATCTCTGATTTCTAATTAGGACATTTGGAAACATCTAAGGCTTAAAATCTGGACAAAGCAGTTTCTACAATCAGATGTTTATTAAAAAAGAAACTTCAGAGTTTGTTAAAATGTGATTCATGGTGTAAGCAACAAAATGGATGTCACAGCAGCCCTAATTTATACATTTTAAAGAAATGCCAAAAAAACTGACTGACTTGTGGTCCAGCAACTTGAGAGTTTCAAAGTTATCTGCATTTATACATATTTTTATGACAGACCCTAAGGCTAGCATAATTCAGAACATAGGACAATTATCACCAGGCTGTCTTTTTACCTTAGTTATGCATCTTTGGAGTCAAATCTGGGCGTTTCTTTGTGATGCCACATATCCAGACCAATATAGTTCACTCAGATAAATCATTTTTACAAATATTACAGATCAAAGCTTGAAAATACTTGATTAGTTACTACCAATGGTATTATAAACAATAATTGTTTCCCATTGAAAGAGCTTCAAGTGTGGTGACTTTCCATCACACAACAGCAGCTATTGCAAAATATTATCACCATAAAAAAAAATGCTGTTGGGTGTTCATATAGCATCTTTTATCCTAAAAGTGTCAAAGTACTTCTCAAATTACACACATAAAGAACAGCTAAAATGTAGCACCTCTAGGGTGGGAGATGGTAGTTAGTCAGAACCCAGCAGACTTCACTACAAATTAGTGTGGGATAGTGAAAGAAGAGCAGAAATTCTGGCCCAGGGCACCAGGGCTTAGTCCTGCTGTTATGAAATGTGCCACAGGCTCTTTAATATCCATTCAGAGTACGTATAACCTTGTTTTTTAAAGTCTCACTAGAGATATACACAACCCGAGCCTGGGTCATTTCTTGTCTTAATTACTGCGATCTCTTCTCTAGCACTGACCTCCGCTCAAAGGACTCCAACCATAAGCTCAGCTTTCTCTCCAGCCACTCTGACCATGTCACCGCTGTTCAAAATTTTCCATTCGCTTCCACCTCTTACCATATCATGTGGTGGTCACGTGTCTCTGACAAGCAGCCCTTTCCAGGTCTCTTCTGGTGCCCCTCTCCATTTTACGATACATAATCTCAGATTCCTCAGCTAGTGTACGTCAGCCCGTTCACCTGAATACACTGAGGTGGGTTTAAAGTTACATTGAACATTATTACCAGGGCAGCGCAAAGGTGCCTTAGTGGGACTGAAAATCGGGTGTAGAGTGTTTTGTCCTGGGTTTCATAAACCCTGCAAACCAGCCATCTAAAGAACTGTCATTCTTCGCTTCTATCCAGTGGCAGCAAAATGAGAGCCCGTTCCGAAGAGGTGCTGAGCAATCACGTCTCCTATTGGCATAAACGTTCCCCAGTCTGCAGCAGGGGAGTAACAAGCTGCACTGGCCTTTGAGATGGTACAGCTGGCTCCCCATGCAGTGCTTGGCCACCCCTTGAGCTGCATTGTGGGGGCAAGGGGCTGGTGCCCTGTGTCAAGTACTGTGTGAACTGACAGTGCTATAGGTGAGTTTAAAGAACGACAGTAAACTGCGTGGTGTTCAGTGTATTCACTTTGTCAGAAGGAAAAGCTTAGTGAACCCTGCTGCATTTTACCTCCGGGTTCAGGGAGTCTAGGTATTCCCAAGGCATTTAGACCATTAAGCCACCTCCTGCTAAACATGGACCCAACAGCACTACATAACATATCCAGAATAAATCAGTGTCACTTCCTGGATCTTTATGCCAAACCAACCTGATCTCCTTCTTTGAGAAGGTGACGGATTACTTAGACAAGGGCAATGCGGTAGATCTAATTTACCTCGACTTCAGTAAGGCGTTTGACACGGTTCCGCATGGGGAACTGTTAGTTAAATTGGAAAAGATGGGGATGAATGTGAAAGTTGTAAGGTGGATAAGGAACTGGTTAAAAGGGAGACTACAGCGTGTCGTGCTGAAGGGTGAACTGTCAGGCTGGAAGGAGGTTACTAGAGGAGTCCCTCAAGGATCGGTTCTTGGACCAACCTTATTTAACCTTTTTATAACTGATCTTGACACACACAGCGAGAATGTGTTAATAAAATTTGCGGATGATACGAAGCTGGGGGGTATTGCTAACACGGAGAAGGACCGGGATGCTATTCAGGAAGATCTGGACTACCTTGTACACTGGAGCAATAGTAATCGGATGAAATATAATAGTGAAAAGTGCAAGGTCATGCACTTAGGGATTAATAATAAGAATTTTACATATACGTTGGGGATGCATCAGTTGGAAACGACGGAGGAGGAGAAGGACCTTGGGGTATTGGTTGATAACAGGATGACTATGAGCCGCCAATGTGATATGGCTGTTAAAAAAGCAAATGCGGTTTTAGGATGCATCAGGCGAGGTATTTCCAGCAAGGAGAAGGAGGTGTTAGTGCCGTTATATACGGCGCTGGTGAGACCCCACCTGGAATATTGTGTGCAGTTCTGGTGTCCCATGTTTAAGAAGGATGAATTCAAACTGGAACAGGTTCAGAGACGGGCTACTAGGATGATCCGAGGAATGGAAAATCTGCCTTATGAAAGGAGACTCAAAGAGCTTGGCTTGTTTAGCCTGGCCAAAAGAAGGCTCCGGGGGGATATGCTTGCTCTATATAAATATATCAGGGGGATTAACGTTAGGGAGGGAGAGGAATTATTTAAGTTTAGTACTATTATAGGCACGAGGACGAATGGGTACAAATTGGATATTAGGAAATTTAGACTAGAAATTAGACGAAGGTTTCTAACCATTAGGGGAGTGAAGTTCTGGAATAGCCTTCCGAGGGAAGTAGTGGGGGCAAATGACTTATCTGGCTTTAAGACTAAGCTTGATAAGTATATGGAGGGGATGTTATGATGGGATAGTTTAATTTGAGCAATTGATTTTGAATTATCCGCAGATAAGTCTGCTCAATGGTCTGTGGGAATGCTGGATGGGATGGGAACTGAGTTACTGCAGAGAAATCTTTTTTGGGTGCTGGCTGGTGAGTCTTGCCCACATGCTCAGGGTTTAGCTGATCGCCATATTTGGGGTCGGGAAGGAATTTTCCTCCGGGGCGGATTGGCAGGGGCCACGGAGGTTTTTCGCCTTCCTCTGCAGCATGGGGCATGAGTCGCTTGCTGGTGGATTCCCTGCAGCTTGAGGTCTTCAAATCTCACTTTTGAGGATTTCAATAACTCAGTCATGGGTTCGGGGTTGTTATAAATGTGTATGGGTAGGGTTTTGTGGCCTGCCTTGTGCGGGAGGTCAGACTAGATGATCATATTGGTCCCTTCTGACCTATGAGTCTATGAGTCTATAATTTGTTTGGGAGTTCTCAAAATCTCCCCACTGTATGTTCATAATTTCTATCCTTCTTAAGGGCTTATGGCCTTATCTTAATTTTCTTGCAAACCAGATGCATGTAATGATATTTGTTTCTGTGATGTAGCCAGCTGTTCCTGTTCCTTAGTGTTTAATCTTCATTTCCACATAGTTTAATAAGAACTATGCGGCTATGCATAAATATTGGATTCCATCTTTAAAAAAAAAGGGATCCTTCACCTTTCCAAGCTTTTGGGAAATCATCAGAGTTAGCTACACACATGTGTACACAGATCATGCACGGTGAGACTTCGCGACCCAGTTCTGGACTCACACTCTTCTCACTCAGGCTAGCCCCACTGCCACAAGGGAGTTGTGAAAGTGGTGTGAGAGTCCTGACCCTATATTATACCTGTGAAAACGATGGTTAGTGTAGCAGGTGACGTGAAACAAGGCTAACTGCCCATCTTTATCAAAGTTCAAAAGTCATCATGTGAAAACCCTGTTCTTTTGTGGTTGCTGCAGCTAACAGCGTCTTCATGCTGAGCAACCTCTTTATACACCCAAGGGTGACAGAATAATCATCTGATTCACAAAGGTGATTGCATTACCCAAAAGGTAATTGCCCAAAAGGTAATTGTAGTAAAGTGAAATGTTCGATAAGGGGCTGCAGCGATTAGTGTTTCTGAAGTATTGTTTTACAGTTACCTTTGCAGTCAAAAAAGGAGGGCAAGAACAAAATGACAGTAACATTCTACTTCCTGGTATAATGGGAAATATTCACTCCATTCCACACAGCGCCTAGGTCTGCTCCACAGCCCAGGCTTGCCATCAGATGGCATGCTCCAGCTCCACCCTCGTTCATCCTCCCCAGAGCTCTCTCAATAAATTCACTTTGCCAGAAGATCAGGTGCTGTCAAGCTGAAAAGTTTGAAAATGGAGCTGAGCCCAATGGATCAGGTCCTGGAAAGTTTGAAGTCCCATTTTGACAGCTAGAAAGCATATGGAGTGACCCACAGCAGACTTACTCAGGCCCAAAGAGCCGGACCAAAGAGCTTCAAAACGTAGCCCCTTTTGTCTGGCTTCTTTGACGTGCAGATGCCGCATGCTAAAGAGGATGCTGGGAAAGCTTTGCCCCAAAATACCATCAACTCTGCTGTGACTTAACCCTTCGAAAGAATGAGATGGGATAGGCCCGTCATACTGGGGCAAGAAAGAGCTGGGAAACCATGTGGAGGGATGGGTGTTAATCATTGTTTCAGTAATTTATCAAATAACAGGAGATGACTGGATGGGATTTAGCTAAATTGAAATGGACTCCTGCAGAATGAACAACAGAATCCCCTTGTCTCTCTCTCTCTCTCTTTTTTTTTTAGTGTCTTAATGGAGGATTTCTGTAAGCTACTTAAAAGAACACACATAAAACTGCATCAAAACAACAGTTTTAAGGTTGCAAAGTTAAGTATTCAACAACCTAGGAAATGCCAGAATTAAAGTTATTAAATTATTAACGAATTAAATGCCTGTGCAATTTTAATTCAGCCCCCCTTGTGTGCACATACCTTATGATTTAATCTTTAGTTACATGATCACATACAATTTTTTTCCACAGGACCCTTGCCTCATTCAGTGCTTAGGCTGGATGGTGATCTTTGAATGAGCAACCATTCAATATTTAGTTTTCTCCTTGTTCAGTAGGTGGCCCCAGGCCTCATTCACTGTGCACTAATCCAGCCCTGCTCTGAAGACAGAATTACAATATTCTCACGGGCTCCTCTCTGGCACTCTTTGCTACAGCATCTGAGTGCTTCTCAAACATGAATGAACTGAGTTGCACAACACCTTTGTGCCGTGAGTGGGTGGTGTTATCCCCATTTTACAGAGGTGGAACTGATAACCTATTGCTTGCAGGGCCCATGCATAATTTTTTCAGGCCCAGTATAAACTTGTAACACAGGCCCCTCCCACACACATACCACAATCCCTCATCCCATACATAGAATCTTATGAGCCATAAAAATTTTTTCCTCATGGTAATGGGGATTGCAGCCTGGGCTGGGCCCCCTGGCCCTGGTAAAGTGTACCCTTTTCTCCCCCATGTGGGGCCCTGATTTATTGATCCTTTTTGCCTCATTTCCTCCAACCTATCCTGTCCCAGTCCTGTCTCTTCCCCATCCCAGCTCCTAGTCCCAGTGGCTTTCTTCTCACAAAGCTAGTCCCAGTCTCTGTTCCTCAGGCTTTCATCTCAATCCCAGCCACACCCAGTTCCCCACTCCTTGTTCCCAGTCTCCTTGCCCAGACAATAGCAGTTTGCCCCCATACACTGCACTTCCTCACTAGCTCTGTCTCCCTTCTCCCACTCATCTCCTTCCACCTACCCTTCTGGTTCTCAGTCCCAGATTCTTTGCCCAACTAGTCCCAGTCTCTCGACCACCTACTGGCTTCCAGTCCCCCACCATTTCCTTCCCTGGCTCCCGGTTCCAGTCTCTTTGCCCAGCTAGTCCCAGGCCCTCCAGCTCCCAATCCCAGTCTCCTTGCCTAGCCAGCTTCCTCCAGACCCCAACTCCCACTCCCAGTGCTCCCTTCTCCCTCCACCCCTCTAGTCCCAGTTTTGGTTCCTCCAGGCTCTTTATCCCCATCTACTCCCCATCGCTCCCCACTGTTCCAACTCTTGTTTCCTCTGCATTAGAATCGGGCAGATTGCTCCTCCAGATTACCAGGGACCAGTGGGGCAGAAGGGAGGTAAAGTGGAAGGTGTGACTGTCACTGAAAACTCAGGAGACACGGTCTCCCTTTTCTCAGTTCAAGGGCCCGGACTTGGCATAGTCTTCAGCTGCTCAGAGCTTACAATTGCAAGGAAAGTCCTGCTCAGCCTGGGCTGCGGCATGCCCAGCGCAGATGGAATCTTTAGAGAATTTACCAGCCAACGCTTAAGAAATCTCTACTGAGCATGTGCAAACTGTGATATTTTTCATGGGCTTGTAACTCGGCCAAATTTGGATGGATTTTCATGGGGATGACTAAAGGCACATCCCTGATACAAAGGCCAGCCTGCTGCTGAATTTCAAGTCTTTGCTTAAAAGCCATTAAGCTTTTCAAACTAAAGTTTGCCAGAACCTTTTTTAACATGGACAAAACAATGAGATTTTCCCTTGCCTTGATTTTGGAAATAGCTTAATCATTTTGGCTGAAACTAAGAGGAAAAAAAAATCAGCCTGAGACAGACAACTGTCAAGGAAAACTTCATCACTAATGGTTAAAGTTGTCTGGCAAAGTTCTAAGCAATTGTGAAAAGGGTTGTATAATGGGAAATGTCGGGCAGCCTTAATAAAATGCGGCGATACCAGTCTTACCCGTCATATAACACTGGTATGGCAATCCACATCTATCTTGCAACAGAGTGCTTAAAAAAAAAAAGCGTTTGTGTTCTGTACCTTGTGTGTTACCCTTGGGCTACTTGAAAATGACCAAGAAAAGAATGTAATATGTTATCATTAGACATTTTCCAATTTATATGGGCTTGGTCAATCTGATCTGAACACCAAGGGCCTTTTTAGATATGTTTTGTTAATCATTTGTCCCAGTAGGTGCAGGCACCCTGAGACTTATTATTGGCTTGATAATGATAGTTTATAATCACGGAGAAACCAAAAATACCTGTAAGCAACAGTCCTCACACTTTAAGGAATCAAACTGGTCAGCAGAACAGGGTTCAAGACCATCTGCCCTCGTTGCCCTTGACAGCTGCTACGGTAACTGGTCAGTCTGAAGATCAGAACAAGTCAGTATTAGTTAGTGAAGGTAACATTTTTGGCACTGGTTTCTCTCACAGGGTCAGTGTAACATCTATTCAGTAGCAGAGGTGCTGGAGGCTAAATGCATGACCTCAATCAGAGTTCACTGCAGACACACAGATCTGAGACATGACCCCAGAAATAGTTCATCCTGCCTGCAGAAACAGGAAGGCATAGAATTACCTAGTGGAATAAGGTTACCGTCTTCAAACTGGATGTTGAGTAAAATCAATCACTGTTAATAAAAAGAGCTTTAAAGATTTCTGAAGATGAGTGACCATAGCATACATCCATATAGATTTTTTGTATGATCTTTTCATCTGTAGTAACTTTCAGGTCATAGGCTCAAGGTAGGGTCATCTCATTTGGCATGCCAAGAGCAGGATTATATGTTCAATATCATAAGAAAAAATCTCACAGAGAGCTGGTGGGTGGGGATGGGGATGGAGATGAGGAAGGAAAACAGTGGTGATATAACAAGCAGCAGGCTGATCTTTTACAACCGTGTTATCGGGGGGAAATGTAGATTTCTTGATAAATGATTACTCAGTTTAAAGAAACCGTGCTAATGAATATACAAATATGGCAGACAACTGTACTTTCAGTACACACATGATATAGATAATAGAATTAACTCTCCTGAGTGTCCTCTTGTAGACAAGCCCCAAAACTCCAACACTTTGGGACAGACTGTGGTCTGGCCCATTGGCACAGGAGAGGAGGGCAGAATAGGGCATGCCCTTACTCCTGCTACCCCCGTGGCTGCTGGAGGTGCAGGAGAAATGGGCCAGGCAGATCTGCTATATCCCACTCTCACACAGGTGGTGCCTTGGATCTGCCCCTTCTCCCTAAATGCACCAGGCAGTGTAGCTGTGCCAGAGGACTCCCTCCCTGGGGCAAGAGGTAATGAGGAGGAAGGTTGTGATTCTGAGAGCCTGCTCTGGACTGCTCCTGGGGCTGCGCAGCAGCGCACGGCCCCTTATGCTGGTTTGTGGCACAGTTACCACTGAGCCTTTAACTCCCCACCAACAGGCCACAGATCCCCCTGTCCCAAAGAAAACTTGACTTAATGGCCTTTCAACACAACCAGTAATTAGAGACAAAGGCCTACTCAGTCCTTCCACTGCAAACCAGAGACTACAGCAATTCAGATATTAACCTCCACTGCTGCGACACGAGATGCTGCCCATTTCAAAACACCTCATTCCCCTTTCCAAGATCAGTCAGGGACATCATCATCCTGCAAACTTAACTCCAAGGTAACCCGGGGAAAAGGTTTTGCTACAAGTTAAGAGACAAAGGGATGTGGCATTTAAAATTACCTCTATGCGAGCCTGCAAAATCTGAGCTGCATGCTTTCTGGCATAGCAAATGACACCACAACTACCACAAACAAGGAGAAGAGAGAGACTTCATCCCCACCTGTGTGAGTGAATGGGTGTTGTGATGTCAGTCTCTTTCAGGGAAACCAGAAATTGAGCAGAGAAACCAGGAAGCAAGCAGCGCTGATTTCTTTGGTTCTATAAATGGGCATAATTGTCTCCATTCCTGTTTAAATAGAGACTAATTGCATTTTTGAACAATGGATAAATACCATTTTTTCCCTCTATTGGTGGATCTTACAAAAGAACTGGGAGAGTTTTGCAGTTCACCAGAAATGACTAATACAGGTAGTTAAATGAACCATTAATGGTCATCTGACAAAAGACTTCCAATCTATTAATTAAGAAACTGCACCTGCAAATAATAGGTTTTTAAATGCCCTTTTGCCTCAACCTTAAATGCCTTACATTGAGCAAAAAAGGGATTTGAACTTACAGAGTTGGAAAAAAGAGCAGTGATCCTTAAAGGCACAGTGTGACTAAGATACAGGCACAGTATCAGAACCAAAGATTGGATTAGTGCCAAAACCTTGATGAAGAGAGACAAGGACGCATAGATAACAGTTGGATTTTGAAAGTCTAAGATTATGTACTTCTAGGTGGAGAAGCCCATAGAAATGGACAAGTGTAACAAAGTGGGTGTGTGGATGTGTTGGAGACTGGCCCAACCTGCAAAGTTCCGATCCAAATCCAGATTCAAATTTTCTGCAAGTTTGCAGAGAGATGGCGGGTGAGTTAGGCCCATCTCTAGAATGAATAAATGAAGTAGGAAAAATTGTATAAAAATGTTCCTGGTAAACTCCTGTCCTCAGTGGAGTCTATGAAAAAAATCCTATAGACTTAAATGGGCCCAGAATTTTACCCTTAGTTCTCAGTGAGTTAAATCTTATTTGACAGAGCGACTGCTTGTTCTAACATTTAACTCACCGTGAACTGAGGATGAAATCCTGGCCCCACTGAAATCAGTGGAAGTTTTGCCATTGATTTTGTTGGCCCCAGGATTCCATCCTCAGTGGTTGGACAAGCAGTCGTTCTCTGAAGTAACACAAATTACTTCAGCTGACTGTGTAAATGCACAACTTTGAACAACATAGTTGCTTTGGCTAAATCAACAGATCCATTTTCAGGCCCACCTTTTTTTAAGGATTTGCTGCCTATCATTGTTGAATAGCTTATGAGTGCTGCCACTTAGGGAGTGTCCAAATTATTTTTGGAACACAAACATACACTTCCATTTTAGGATAATCAACTTAAACCTCTCACCACCTCTTCCCTGGCAAAAAAATCCCCACAGACACTCTCTTGTTAACGGTATTTTATTAATTATGTCTGAAGCTAATTGGGGTAACTCCACTGATTTTTTATGGAATTTAGTCTAGTAGATTCCTTAGTTTCTTTTGAAAGAATCATAGTAGTTATTATTCATAATATTTTATCTAATGTAATTATACATATGCATTTTGCAATACACATACCATGATCATATTTATACACACACACAATTATCCCACATATTCTGTGATTTTCCATTCCATGATCATACAGTGTGGCTCCAAAGCTCGCTGAAGTAAATAAAAAGACTTCCATTAACTAAAATGGGATTTGGATCAGAACCATATTGTGTGTTCTCATGTAAGTGTGCAAGATATACACAGGGTAATAAGTTAGAGATGTCCCTATTGGTAACATATATTCAAAATGGTGGTGTTCCAGGAGATCCTGGAATCTCTATTGAACAATCTGGAAGCAGTGGTGCTGGAATTAGGGGATGCTGAGGGTGCTGATAAATCACCTGGCTTGAAGAAGTAATAACGAACACCAAATACATGGTTTCCACCATCAGCGCACCCGCTATAAAAATTGTTCCAACACCCCTGCCTGGAAGTTATTATGGACTTAAGTTACCCTCTGAATTAATAGTTGTTAATATCAGTGGCCAAAAGAATTATTCTAAGGAACTGGAAATCAGCAAAGAAGTTGAACATTATAAAGTGAGTGAACTGATAACTGATAAATACAGCCCAGGAGAATGACAACGAATTTTAGGGAGTCAAAGGCCTCGTCTACACTAGCATTTTTTTCTATGTTTCTCACTGTTGCACTACCACAGGCAGTGCCAGTGCTAGCTATGGGGGAGCATTAGTGTAAACTAGGCACTGCTGTTTTTACTACTGCATTCTGTAACGCTGGTCAGAGCAGGTCTAGATGACATGCAGATTAAAATGACAATGGCTGCTGGTAGCTGGTCTGCACGTTGTAATTTTTAAAAACACAAGTATCAAAGGCAGGAAATTCAGTTAGTTACACCGGAAACAGAATAAATCCTCCAAAACTCTGAAATATTGGACAGTCTAGAAATAAGATACCCCAAACAACTTGCTTATCACCACCTACCCTGCTGGTATCTCCCTGTTTTCTTTCAGGATCTAATTTGACTCAAAACCCATTCCCAGCTCTACAGCTTGGCAATACCTGGGCAAAAATGCATCATGAAAACAGAAAGAACAGTTGCAGTATGGCACAGATGACTGATTTGCCTAATCAAGTGTGAGTGAAAACGGAGGGAGAGATTCCACTACTTTTACTCATATTAAGTAGTCCCTTACTTCTTGAGGAGTTGTACTGAAGTCATCGAATCAGGGAGTAAAGTAGGGTCAAGGAGAGAAAGTCTGGCAGACGATAACCTCAGGTAAGGATCACAGGATATGGCCCGTTTTTCCTAACTAAAGTACGTGGCCATTATGCACTGTATAATACTTACATTTTCTTTCACCTTTTATGGAGAAAATTCTCACCCATGTCTGGAAATGTTGATCTGAAAGGCTGAATGTCGTCTTCCCCTTTTCTAGTTTATTTTACAACTTGTAGGCTGTGTGTAAATTTTGTATTAGCTTCCATTCTCCTAAATATGCATTTTAATCAGTAGTGGCCATATGTTCCCATGGTCTGTGCCCTGAAAAGCATAGCAACTTACTACAAAAACTGCTTTCAATCCTGAGAACAAGCCAACACCTTCTATTTGGTAGGATGCCATGCCAGCTTCGAACACAGACTTAGTCCCAGGCAGAAGAACCCTAAAAGAGCCTCAAAAAGTACAAATGAAAAGGACAGCTGATGGAAATGTGGGAGAAATGAGGGTAAAGCCAAACATATGATTGATACTCTGGGGAAGAAAACAACATAATTAATTACAGAAAAGACAGACTCTGTTACTGCTGCTCAGAGCTATAGCTTATGACTGGCAGATTTATGCAATTTGCAGTGTGACAATAGGAAAAGTTTCAGTGGATTACCAAGCATACAGGGAGGCCCCTGCAAATGGTGGTGATGTGTGGACCTCACCACAGCCTACATTAATAAAAGACTGCCATGACTGCCAAACTGCTCCGGTCTAGTAGCAGGAGCAATGGCTAAGAGGTGTAGCTACACAACTCATTAGCATAAGGGGAATCTCATTTCAGCCATTGTCTGCTCAAACACCCATTCTCCACCGTGTCTGGCCTTTCCTGGCTCTGAGCACTTTTAGAACTTGGACTAGAACTCCCTCCCAGTGCGGAGAACTATACCTCTTGCTGCATCGTCCTTACAGCGCCACACTGTCCTCCGCCTGAAGTTGTGCTGGAATGCACCAAACCTGTACATGCCAGGCTGGATCCTGCAAGCTGCCTAGCATTCTGGCTGCCGTCCAGCAAAGCACTTAACCCGCTGACGTAGAGGGGACCGCTCATGTGCTTAAGTCAATGGGACAGCTGACATGCTTAAAATTGAGCTTTGCTGTATGACAGCCAGAGCGCACAGCAGCGCTGTGGAAGTCCAAGCCCTCTATTAGGCAAGTGGCAAATGTAGCATCTCAAGGGGACCACCTTAACTCCTGCTCCTTTGGACAGCAAGAGTGAAAGTGGGGTGCCGGGCCCTAGATGTTATGGTGATAGGCACATTTCAATTACAACAGATAGTAAATTTAAAGAAATGGAGAGATCAGCTAGATTAAGGGGGAGGAGACCAATGCTCATGGCAACCACAGAAGGTGAATGTGAAAGTGGTGGCTGCTGCTTCTCCCCTACAGATAGCAAAGTGTGAAAATAGGATCGGGGTGCTACTGATCTCACAGCTGTGAGAGTGAAGTTGGGATCCCTGGGCCAGCTGCTGTTCCCAGCTCTAGGGCCTGAAGGGGCAGTCTGTCCCACAGATGAACACGCTTAAAGGTACCTGCCACCCCAGTACATGGTTCTGAGCAGAACGTCACTGCAATAGAAGTCTGTCTTTACCGTGGATGTTCTCGTATTGTGTTTTCTGAGAGACAGTATGTCACCATGCAATTAACGGTGTAATGGTTCATAATGGACAGGCAGAAGGTCACTGAGTTAAGGCTGCACATGTAACTTTTGCAGTTTGTGGTCTCTGGGTACCTCATTGTACAACCTGACTCGATCCAAATTCTGCTCACAGTTACACCAGTGTGAATCCAGAGTAGCTATATTGATGTAAAAAGAGTTAATCCTTACTTCCAATCTAAGATCATTAACATCAGTAGAGTTATTCTGGATGTACACAGGTATAACTAAGAACAGAATTTGTCCTTTGATGAACTCTTAACATTTGTTTAGTGCAATTGGTTTTTTTCTATGTCTTAATCCCTGCAGCAAAGGGCCATCCGGGCTCCAGGGTCTATAGTCTAAGTATTATGCACATTTGTGTATTGCTGATAGGGCCATTATTTGGGGCTGGAATTTTCTCCACTTTACATTCCTCTATTCCTTAGAGTCTGTCTACACAGCAGGTGAAGATGTGATTGTCGCACAGATAGGCACACCTGTGCTAACTTTAGTCTAGCTAGTGCAGGTAACAACAGCAGTGAAGCTATGGCAGTACGGACTTTGGCAACGGCTAACAACCCAAGTATATACTCTGAGTCTCTGGTGGACTTGTTCTGAGGTTGTTAACCCACACTGAAGCCTGCACTGCCACATCTTCACTATTATTGTTACCCACACTAGTTAGAGTAAAGCTAGTATGAGTACGCTTTCCCACACTACACTCACACCTTCACTTGCTGCGTAGCCATACCCTTAGATGACAGCACCACACTGCAGGTGTGTACTCATTACGATGTACTTTCCAGACCCAGGCCTACCGTGAGCCAGCATCCTCCAGTGAATGGCAAGATCCCCTTAAAACACTACTCTGCTCTAAAATCAGCCAGCACCAGAGACATGAGGCCTTGATAGCATCACCAAATATTACTGGGTTCTTCCTCTATAGCTGCGTCAATTCTGGGATGCACCTGTTTCCTTCTGACTTGCATTTGTGAAACACAATACTGTGGTTAGTGTTTAAGTTCATGTCTCCTATGCAGAAGCACTAGGTCATGAGTTCTTATCTTGGAGATCACGAACCTCAGAGTCATTCAGATTCATTCAAATTCAGGAGAAAGTTTCTTCTCATAAACAAAATTTTAAAAGAATTAACCATATGCTGTATTATCTTATTGCTTCTTGTCAAAAAGAAGAGCAAGAAAGATTTTTAACAGTATATGTAAAGGACTTTATAGTGTGTTGGAGCTGCTCCCAACAGCCTATGCACACCTGCACTCTAATACAAAACATTAACAGTGATAGCAGAAATGCAATGGCAGAATAATCTCCCCATGTATAGAGTAGTGTGATAATCAAGCGAGGGGACCTGTTGATACAATGCATCTGAGATAGTACGCAAGATTTTGCACAAACGTAATTTTGATTAAGTTGGGTGAAAGCCTTATGGATCTCTGGTGCTTGTTATCTCACGTTAGGCAATGCAAAAATGGTTAAAATGGTTAAAAAATTCCTTTAGCTTCTTATTTCTGTGCTTTTATAGTTTGTGACTGGTATGGTGTATCCTGAGACAACCTGAGCTGTCACAAAACCCAGTTTTTCTTTTTTTTAGTTTGTGTTTCAATGTTCCGAGGTTTTGAATAATTATAATAATAAAATTAGTTACATGTTCATTTATAAGATACTCAACACTGGCATCTGGAACACAATGGATCAGCTGAAACAGAATCACTATCTACTCTTTCTATGAGAAAGGTATTAGAGAATTCTCCTCTTTGATTGTTAAAACAGGGCCTCGCATTACATAAAGAAAGCCACCCTTTGAAAATAAGACACATATTAAAGCAGTAGTTGAACTTGAATTATGAGACCCCATTGTAACCGCTATTATTTACTTCATAGATTCCCTTATGTTATTTCAGGAGTTAGTGTCCAGTATATCTTTGTCTGCTGAAAATAGCTAAAAATTCTAGACACGGATTGGATTGGAGTGGGAATGTAGGGAACCAAGCTTATAAGAAATGATGTAAGGGTGTTTGGTACAATAGTCACCTTTGTACAATAGTCACCTTTGTATGTATCTAGTGGTTCTTTATGATCATATATGTCATGCTGATAATCCATGTATGTACAGCCCTTATAACTAATAATTATATACTGTATCTTACTTTACATATACTCCCATATGCATTCTCTCCATTATTTTTTTTAACATTAATAACATAAAAACATTATAACAAACATGCCCCAGAGGAAGGTTGATCTTATACTTAAGGCAGTGGCCTGTGATTTTGCAGAGCTGAGTTCAAATGTGGTCACTTATCCCCGAGACTTAGTTCCTCGTCTGTCAAATGGGGATAATAGCACCTCCTGTCGTCCATCCTTTGCCCGACTTGTCTACTCAAGCCTCAATTCTTCAAACACACATACTGAATTTTTTCACACGAGTAGTCTCACTGAAGTCAAAATGAAAAAGGTAGTCAATAAGACCTGATCTGTAAATGTTTGCAGGACTGGGGCCTTAAACTGTAAACTCTGTGGGGGCAGAGACTGCCTTTTACTACGTATATGTACAGCACCTAATCCAATGGCAACCTCAAACTTGATAGGGGCCTCTGGGTGCTAATGTAATTCAGATAACAATGTATTTGCTGACATGCATGCTATAGTTACATAAATATATATAAAATATTAAAAACAAGTACTATTTTAAAATACTTCCTGAAGTTTCCACTTTTCTGTGAGTGGATCTCTCTGAGCTTAATCCTGGGTGCCATTTTTCCGCTAACAACCAGGAGGCACTGTAGAAGACATTAAGACAGGAAAAAGTTTAAATGCTGGTGGAAACTAATTAAAAGTCAACATTACAGTCAAAAGATTCTAGTTTAGAGGGTGAGCAGTTTTACGGAATGACTGTTGCTAGAAAGATGATGGTGTTGAAATGTGGCTTTTGGAGCACAAGAGAGAAGAATTTCATCTTCAGTTCTGAGACCAGAACTAAGATCTTGGACTTTTCATTGGAAATTAAGAAACACATCCACTTGTCTTCAACTTAGAGCTCATATACTGCCAACAGAGGCTGCTTGCACACCAGTCAGTTCTTTCATTGCTTCTCCTGCAAACACTAAAGTAACTGAAGATGTGCAGCTTCCCCCTGTGCGTTCAGAAAGTCATGTCAAAGTGCACTATGTTGAAGTTTTGATCACTGCTGTTGTGTGTTTGTGCAGGAGCAAATTGGAGTCTAACCAGCCTCCAAGCTACACACTTTTGAAAGCTGAATGCCCTCAGTCAAGAGAGCTGCAATAATTTCAGCCAAATACTTCAGCTGCCTCCGCTACCCGCCTTTACCACTGCAGTTTTATCCAGAATGAGCCTAGCCTACTCCCTGTCATCTATGCCACGGGCTCACCTAGATGCTGGAAAAAACACTCCATGCCAACATGCTCTCGTTCACCTACAAGATACAGGCTTGATGCAGGAACCACTGGGTGAAATGCTACCTTCTGTGTTAGGCAGAAGGTCAGACTAGCTGGTCATAGTGATCCCCTGACCTTAAAATCGATGAATGTCTCTGATTTGAACAACAGAAATCACAGCCAGATGCTGACCCATCAGAACCGCAGACATTTTACTTTTTGTTACAGAATAAACTGCATCGAAACAAGCTGGTCGTCTTCACCCAAACTCCATAGGATCCATGAATAAGTCTTATACGGCTCCTTTTTATTACTCTGAGTGTGATTTTTCCCCCTGCTAGTTTTAAATCTGGCTAGCTGATAGACATGTATCATCCAGTCTGGTTTTGAAGCTAACTTGCATTTATTTTTATTTTTTCCCGTCTGCATTGGTGCAGAGGGTTGTTCCAGTTACCACCCTTCTCTCGTCTCCACCACCAGAGTCACTCCCGGACACACATAAAGAGGATGCCTGGCAGATGCAGGATCAAAATGCCAAGTCCTGGAATGTATTTTTTTTTAGCAGTGGCATCATGGGGCTATTGACGGCTCCCTGGCTGGTTCCTTATTTTTGTACGGCCTCTTGGCTGACTCCTGTGCTGGCTCTGCTGCCAACCACAGCACTGCCTGGGGGCTGAAAAAGGCTTCTGCTGGTCCTCCTGAGCAGCCTTCAGGCTGCTTTTCCTGAGTGCTGACTGAGGTGGGCTCACCCTTGGGGAAAGGTTCTGTGCAAACCTCTTTTAAGATCCACCATCAAGTCTCTGTTATATGAAAGAACATAGCCCCGGGTGTATTTGTGCAGTGCGTGGCTTTGCCGTAGCACTGGCCTTTACGCAGTGCTTAATTTGTAATGAAAGAGGTGCCGGGACTCAGGCAATTTTTTTTACTTTCATAACTGAAGTGGCAAGCCCACAGGTGCCGGGGCTATGAACTGCCAAGCCTGAAGGTGTCAGGGCTCAGCCCTGGCTAGCCCTGGCACAAACTAAGCGCTGACGTTAAGCCATCCCATCTGGATCTCTTATTTGCGTGGTAACCCTAGTTTCTTGTGACAGAAGGTCTACCTCTCTGCTACTGAAAACCCCAAACCAAAACAAGTGTTTTTATTAAACTTGCATGCACTTAAGCCACTTCTTTGAACTCTTACAATTCAGCACAGTGTTCACTGGCTGTGAATGTCTTCATCTGGATTTAAAAGGTGGGAACAATGTAATGCACTTAAATCCCTTAACTGGAAATTTCTTGCCTTTCATTTGTTTAGCCACAGTAGAGAAAAGACTAGTCACAAAACTTTCCTCTGTACTTAAGAAGATTTATCCTTTGAAGTAGTAACAACAATGATACTGTAATAGGAATAAAGCCTGCACTTCTTACACTGAGCATATTTTCTTCTGAAGAAATGCACTGCGATTGCAGTGGTGGTGTGGGACTTGCTAAGCGGGGCTGCTTCCCTGCACTATTCTGTGTTGAACTTTTACAAGCAAGCCATAAATACATAGATACCAAAGAGTTAATTTGCGTTTTTAAACCTCCTTCCCAATATCCTCTCTCATTCCTGCATAAAATCCCCATGTCCAGACATCAAATCAGTAAACCCTGTTGCCTGTCAGAGAATACAATGTCAGGCCATTAGTATGTTAATAAGTCCGGAGGGTGACAGGTGGCCTACTAGACAGCTCAATTAAGCTGCTCATTAAACACACGCTAACGAACAGCCAAGGCAGGGCCTGAACAGCACCATTCTGTAATGACATGATGTCAGAGCGAACAAATGAGGAAAAATAACAAAAACATTACAGCAGTGACAGACGCCACTAATAAGGACCCCTTGCACTACATCAGCCCTCAAATCAATGAGCAACAGGGATCAAAAAACTCGACCCAACATTCTCAGGGGACTGAATACAGCAAGATTTTTTTGGTCAGTTTTTTTTAAAACTAAAATTATCACAGAATATCACAAATTAACAGTGGGAAGATATAAAGAGAGAGAATTTATTCACTGTAAGGCACAATCACAAAATCTGAAAAATGTGCCATGTAGAGTTTGAATGAAAATTATTATTTAATGGGATCATCATTTAAATTTGATTGGCATCTTTCTTTCTTTCTTTTTTTTTTTTTGGCTTAAGCCTCCAGGTTTGAATCATTTACTGTACCTGCTCTGCCTACTCACTCGGCATAGGTCATGCTAGCATTTAAAGAACATATAGCTAACTTTTTAAGTGCAGATTTGTAGTTATTATTTTTTAAAAGGGGACTTTTAGCAGCTGGTAGAGAATTCCATCATTTTCAAGTCTGGGGCTTCCTGAGTAATAAATTCAAGCATCCAACTGGTGCTGAAATGACATTTGAGTTTCACATTGCTAAACTAATAGGCTGGTTGACCATTATAAGGTCACGACCTTAACTCTTCTCCTCCTTGCAGAGCTGTGTTATGTTAAGAATTGATACCTCCACATATTTCCTTAAGGTCTACCTCAACATTTACACTAATAACTACAATAATAAATTTGAACTGCACAGTCAATTTGTAGCGATAACTTTAATGGAGAACTATCAGATCTGCTTTAAAGCAATTAGCAGCTGGGGAAAAACAAGCAGGTTTACAGATGCAAATCATCATCAAATTATATTGAGAGAGCTCCCACCAAATTCCTGTGATTTTTACAAACTATCAGGCAAAATTCAGCCCCAAATATAAACTAGTACAGGAGATCCTGATTCTCCATCGCGCGGCACCTTTCAAAGCACCTTTATATACTACAAAGCACCTGGTATATACTACTGCAAAGCGGGTGTAAAAGGCTGCCAAATCAAAATGGCTGATGTTCATACTCACTTTGCAGCAACTACATCATAGTGCAGCCCAATGGAAAATCAGGCCCAGAGAGTGCAACTATAATGGGAGTCTCTGGGACACACTCACCTGCGATCTAAACAATGGTGCAAGGTGGACGTCAGATGTATGATGAGTTTTAAGTGACAAAATAGCATGTCTTGAACCAATGTGGTAATGCAAAATGAATGGAAGTAAGGGCTTATCTCCAAACAGTTTTTGTACCGCTTTCACCTCATTGGGTTTAGAAATGGTAAATTCATGGGTTAAAATTATACCTTTTCTATAGCATAACTTCATCCACACTAAGCGGTTGTATTGCTTTAACGAAACAGTTAAATTGGTACAAAACCTGTGTGTAGCCCAGTAGCCAAATTCAAATTCATCACCGCTCCAGTTGTGCTAAATTAAGGACTCTGAGCAGAAGGGGTTGTAGCTGGATAAATAGATAAAAACAGTTCCTTCCATATACATTTGAGGTCAAATTCTTTGCTGATATTAAAGGATGCAATCCCATTGAAGTCAGGGAGGTTGCACCCACTTCCACCAGCAGCAAAGAATTTGGCCCTTCCTCTCCGATTAGCTTTTTCTGATACACCTTCCATTCTATTGCTGGCTATTGAACACCCACTGAAAGCCAAATCAATGCAGGCTATATTTCTTTACCGCTTGGGCCCACTGCGACATATATGTACTGCTAATTTACATCACCATTGCTTTTGTAGAATCATAGAAATGTAGGGCTGGATGGGACCTTGAGAAATCATTAAGTCCAGTCCACTCTGCTGAATCAGGACTAGACCATCCCTGACAATATTTTGTCCAACCTGTTCTTAAAAACTGCCAATGATGGGAATTGCACAACCTCCCTTGGAAGCCTGTGCCAGAAGTTAACTACCCTTATAGTTAAATTTTTTTTTCTAGTATCTAACCTAAATCTCCCTTGCTGCAGATTAAGACCATTACTTCTTGTCCTGCCTTCAGTGGACATTGAGAGCAATTGATCACCATCCGCTTTCTAAGAGCCCTTAATATATTGGAAGAGTGTTATCAGGTCCCGCCCCCCCACAATCTTCTTTTCTCAAGACTAAACATACCCAGTTTTTTTAACCTTTCCTCATATGTCACGTTTTCTGTACCTTTTGACCTTTTGTTGTTCTCTTCTGGACTCTCTCCCATTTATACATATCTTTGCTAAAGTGTGGAGTCCAGAACTAGGTGCAGTAATCCAACTGAGGCCTCATCATTGCCAACTAGAGAGGAACAAGTACCTCCCGTGACTTACATACAACAGCCTTGTTAACACACCTCACAATGACGTTAGCCTTTTTCGCAACTGCATGACATTGTTGGCTCATATTCCATTTCTGATTCACTACAACCCCCATATCCTTTTCGGCAGTATTGCTGCCTAGCCAATTATCACCATTTTGTAGCTGTGCATTTAATTTTTCCTTCCTAAGTGTAGCACTTTGCACTTGTCTTTATTGAATTTCATCATGTTGATTTCAGACCAATCCTCCAGTTTGTCAAGGTCATTTTCAATTCTAATCCTCTTCTCCAAAGTGGTAGCAACCCAGTTTGGTGTAATCTGCATGTTTTGTAAGCACGCTCTCCACTCCATTATCCAAACCATTAATGAAAATATTGATTAGTACCATACCCAGGGCTGACCCCTGCATGACCCAACTAAATATGTCCTTCTAGTTTGATAACAAACCATTGAAAACTGCTCTTTGAGAATGGTCTTTCAACCAGTTGTGCACCCCTTGCAGTAATTTCATTTAGACCGCATTTCCCTAGTTTGCTTATGAGAATGTCATATGGGGCTGTCAAAAGCCTTACTAATAATTCCCATAAATGAAATGTTTTGTGGCCTAATCCTGCTCCCCTACTCATGTCAATTCTCCTGTGGAAACCAGTGGAACTACTCTTGTGCATAAAGTGAGCAGGCTTTGGCCCCTGATTTTGTTGAGACTCTGTAAATGGGCCCATTTCTGCTCCTATGAAAGTCATTAGCAAAATTCTCACTGAGTTCAGTGGAAGCAGGTTCAAGTAATCCTTACTTAGGTGAGTAGGTGCTGTTCAGATTCAGGGTTACTAAAATCCCCTTCTCTGGGAGATATGAGATGCATCCCCACTTAAATACTCATGGTTTTGGGCACAGTTTTCTCAATATTGGCTTGGTAAAAAAAACAAACCCTGTTTTTTCTTTATCTAGGGGAACATTTTCACCACGCTCTGCAATGGTGTGCAAAGGTGGGGAATGCAGATGGCACCTCCTAACCCTTGCTCCTCCTGCACAAGAGCTGGCCATTATCCTGTAGGAAAGCCTGCTTGAGCCCCGGCAGCTGCTATCTATCCAAAAGGGGGAGCTTACCACATCCCCCAGCCCATGGAAATGGCCAGGTGCTCAGCTGGGAGCATGCTGCGCCTTCTCCAAAAACGATAAAGCAACCACGCTCCCCGGGACCCCAGTCACAACAGAGCCCCCTGGTGATAGCTGTACCCTTTAATTACATGATCAAATACTAGTTTTTCCACAGGGCCCCTGCCTCATTCAGTGCACAGGATGGAGTCAATATTTCCTTGTTGCACAAACAACCTTAATTCTGGCATTTCCTAACTTTTGAGTGCTTGACTTTGCAACCTCAATAACGTTGTTCCAATGTCCTTTTTGTGTGTGAGATTTTTTTCTGGCTTTTTATAAAAGCAAACTGAAAACACAGACATTCCACCATGGGGCATCATATTGACACCCACATGGGTCAACAGCAGGGTTGGACCCACCACACAGACCTTTACCACTTGAACTAACACAGTAGCTGGTAGCAGCAGTAGGCTGCCATTCTCTGTGTGGACCAGCACTAGAGGGGGATGAGATACTTTGCCAATGGGCTGCACAGGTATTTGCTGACAGAAGACTCAGGAATCTTGGGTCCCATTCCAGGTGTTGCAGCGAAGTGTGCTCTGGTAGGCACACTCTTCTGCCCACTTTTCCCAAGCATGACGTTTTTTGCCCCATCCCACCTGTTCCTGTCCCACTCCTGTCTTTCCTCCCTCTGGCTCTTTATCCCACTCCCATTCTCACCTAGCTAGTCCCAGTCTCAGTTCCTCAGGCTTCTCATCCCAGTTCCAGCAAGTCCTAGTCTTAACCCTCCAGATTCCCTGTTCCAGTCTCCCACACACATCCCTCAGGCTCCTTGTCACAATCTATTCCCCCCACCTATCCTTCCCCTCGGTCAGACTCTTGTTCCCCCTGCATTCAGATGAGTTCGCTTCCTTCTCCATGCTCCCGGGGCCCAGCACGAAGGTCGCTGACAGCTCAGGAGAGATAGTCTCCCTGCTCTCAGTTCAGATGTCCAGCCCAAAGCCACACAGCCTGCAGCAGCTGACAGCTGCAAGTGCAGAGAAAGTCCTACTCAGCCCTGGACTGGAGCATGCCCATTGTGGATAGACTCTTTGGGAAATTTACCTGGTAAAATGACAGATGTTTCTACTCAAAGGGAACCGGTCCTTGCCTGGGCTTGAGGCACAGCAAGACAGGCTGCAAAACAGCTGAGTATCACCTCCTTTGTTACCTCCTGCAAGTGGGGTAGCGGTGCTTCTCTTCTGTCAGTCCAAGAGCTCCATTCTGATGGTCTCCTTCTGGAAGTGGACGGAATTTGAGAGCTTCTGGAGGGCTTTGAGGGGGAATATTGTTCCTCCGACAGCCATTCTGTCATTGGTGGTGGCAGAACTTTATAATGATCTTTTGTCCTCCATCATCCACAAACTGGTTCTTTTCCTCATCCTCATCCTCCCAGGTCACCATAGTTCCCATATGATTTATGAGAAGTAGGAGGGAAGATGGCTAGACGGCTGGTGGCAGAAGTCTTGGGATGGATTGGGCCACTTGCCTCATAAGGAAATTATGCTACAGCTGTGAGGGAGGCAAGGGAAAGTCCCCAAGGCATTTCTAAGGGCTTGTCTACACAGCAGGATAATGTGCACCATCAGTGTGTCCTTTCTAACGTTACATATGCATTGGTCTGTGTAGACATTGCTGGTACACTCTAAAGCATTCCTAGAACACTTAAAGTACACTGTTGGAAGCAATGCTACCAGCACTACGAATAGTATTGCATTAGAGAGAGTTAGGAACTTTCAGTGCATGCTAGTTGGGTCTACACAGACAAACTAATGTGCAACACATGTGTGGGCTTTAGGAAACACACCCCTTTGTACTGCGCATCTCCCCGCTCTGCAGACAAGCCCTGAACCTCAGTGTGCAGATTTGTTTGGAGACGATGTGTAGGAATAAAATTGTAAGCCTGTAGAATCTGTTTGTAATATTTGAACTCCCCTTAGCCATACTCCATACTATAAATGTAAAACCCCATTTTGACCAAATGTACTCCATCTTGTACAAAACTCTTTCTAAACTTTTAGATGAATAGGTAATGTTATCTGAACAAGGTATGAATGGAAGGTGTATGTATGTGTGAACCAGACCCAAACTGCCAGTTTGTTCTGATGAAGTGTGGCGTCCACCCTAATGGCTGAAGAAGTGTGAACACATCCCTAAAAAGCAAAACAAGGATCCACCTCAGAAAACAAAAGAGCAAACTTAATCAAGACACCAGGAACAAGCTGAAAGTCACGTCTGCTATTGTCCAGCAAGCAACGGACACAAAGAAGTGACGTGACTCAGCAAAACTCCTAAGTTTAAACTGAAGTCAAAAGGTTATAAAAGATGGGTGAGATTCAAGGCTTTTGGGGTAGAGAGAAACTGTTCTGCAGACCATCAAAGAAGAGCGTCAGTGCGTGCCTGACAAAGACCCCGCTCTCCTCGTGCCCAGCTTCCTTGGCCAGGTAGCTGCCATGAGCCACAAACTCCAGCAACGAACCCAAGCTGCGATCTCAAGCCACGATAAGGACTGGTAGCTATACAACCTCAGAACATTTCCTGGTGTGTTTGGGTGCGTGTGTTTGTGCGTGTGTGTGCGTGTGTGTGCATAGGTTTAAGATAGTTATTGAGTGTGTGCACATAGGTTTAAGATAATTATTGATTTAGTATCTGTTAATAAATGTGGCATACTGCCTTTTCCCCTTAAAAGGATCCCAAGTGCTCTTTCTAGCACAACAGATGCTTTGCCATAAAACCTGAGCAGATTCAAACCGTGAAACTCATGCCTGCAGCCCTTTCCATACTTGCCTGCCTCTTAACAAGATGCTCAGGTATTTGCATGTTCTTGCTCCTCCAGGCTCCTGGGGATCCCTGCCCTACATGCTGAGCAGGCAGCCAGCCAGACTCTCGGCTCGCTGCACCCTTTCCCTGCTGGCTGATCGGCAGAAAGAAGAGCAGAGCCAGGAGCTGGCAGCAGCTGACTGACACAATGTCCCCGGCTGCAGATAGGGGAGCACAGCCAGGGAGAAGGTGATTGGGGAAGACAACCGGGAACAGAAAGGGAAAGGGGAGAAATCGAACTGGGGTCAAGGGGATTGAGGGAAAGGAGCAGAATCAGGGGAGCAAAAACAACAACCCCCCCCCCCCCAAGCAGGCCTCCCCCATCCCAGCCCTTAAACTCACTCTTGCCAGCACAGGTACTCCTCAGAACTTACCCCAATGCTCTCTGCTTTTGTGGGCCATATCAGGTAAGGACAAAAGCTAGGTCATCACTGCTCAAGTTGAGGCCAATGTCACTTATCGAGTTATGAGAGATGCAGGGAATCCTTCATGCTGCAGGCTGTGCTCTGGCCCCATTGGCTCGCCATGCTGTTGAAGGTCACGGGGGAAGAGCCAGGTCCATTGCTGATAAGAGACTGCCCCTGTGTCACTTACAGAGGGCAGGTTGCCAGAAGTTGTAGTGTCGGTAGGACTTTAGAAGGAAAGCCTTCAGTGCAGCAGCTTGCCCGTGCCTCCTGAAATTGACAGAAGGAAGATATTTTTGATTCTCACAGAAGCTTTTAGGATGCAATGTTTGGGTACCTTCTTGGGTTGTGAATGTTTAAAATAACGGGCTGTAGTTTGATCATTAAGGCATCTATGCCTCTCTGAATCATTTAAGAGATTTAAGATCATTGGCTATAGTTTAATCATTATGGCATCGCTGATTTTCTTTGATCCCTCGAAGGGGATCAGATCTGAGGGGAACCCAGGGAGTGGCATGCATAGGCACAACACTGCTGTCTCCTTCTGTCTGATAGTATTGCACTAGCACCTCAAGAATTGGGAGCAGTTGATTTTCCCACCTGCTTAAAGACAGAGTCCACAGGCACCATGTAGGGTCAAAACTCACCCTCTTTCTGGGTTTTAACATTGGCAAAGCAACAAGAAATGAGATAATAAAATTTGCCCAACTCTTCTTCCCAGGCTTGGCTACTCCTAGGGTACTAAGCTCAGGGCTGCTCAGCCTGCCCTTAGGTCCTCTCCACCTCAAACCTAAGGTCCCTCCGCTGGGCAGGCCAGCTCTGAAGCCTGCTGTCCCCTTCATCCTTGCACACACTCCTTCAGGCTTGATATTGCCAGCAAGTGCTGAGGGAGACCATTAACCCACTTTTGCCTTGGTCTAGTGGGAGGTTTGTCCACCTCATCACAAGAATACATGGATCAAATGATGGTGTCCATCAAAATGAAAATGACATTAGCAAATGAAAAAACCTGTCGTTATCGCTGATATACAGTTATTAAATAATAAAGAAACCTGATTTGGTGGCTTATACTTCTAGATTTAAGAATGAACTGATTTTTACATGCTATAATCATGTATGTATTATAGAGGAAATTCCTGAGCCTCAGAAGAGGAGAGAGGGTTATTTGACCGATGCCTGGTTTTCTATTGCTGGCCAGCTAAAGACACGGGTTATGGAAGCAGCTGCTTTTCTAGTCTATTCTTATTTCTTAAGTAAATGCTAGTGGCTAGTACCTATAATAAAAACAGCTTTAAATATGGAGCAGGGACTTTTTGTGCTTAAATTGTTTGGTTCCATGAAATGATCTTTATTCGTTCCAGTAAGTACAACACTTGCAATACAGAGGCTTTAATATAAAGAGGGAAATTATTCTGGTAATCATTTTAACTGTATTCGAGCTGGACTCAAAGGATGAAAGGCATCAGGGAATTTTCTGCCTGCTAAAATTAAATAAACTAACTAGGGTTTTAAATCTTTTTGCTTCATAGTGGCTAAAAAACTCTGTGACAGGAAAATCAGTATAATCTTTATGGATTTATAGAAAGGAAGGACAAGCTTCCGGTGAATGCAAGAGATGGGGAGTCAAGAAACCTGGGTCCTGCTCCCATCTCTGACACATACTTCCTGTGTGGTATTAAGAAAATCACTTAACCACTTTGTGCCTCAGTTCCCCAACCATAATCTGAGAATAATTGTAGCTGCAAACAGGGTGGACAAGGGGTTTGCCCACATTCACATTCCAAACCAGTGAGAAACCTGAGAAGAGAATCAAATGGGTCCGAGTCCCAGTCTACTACCTGACTCTGTCTCTCCATTAATATAGCCCCTGCTCATGAAGAAGGCCGCCTCAGTGGTTGCTGGCCTGTAGAAGGCCATTGGATCTCCTGGGCTACATAGGAAATCTGGGTTGCTTCCCCTCAATAGTGCCCATGCAATGCCAATGGCAGTATCCCATGGGAAGCTCTGTACTTCTTCCAGTGTCCCAACATGGAACGAGGTACAACTGTGGATTGTTATTCAGATAGTCCTGCTAACGCAAATGGAAAGGGACCAGGGGTGCTGGAACTAGGCGTGCAATAGCACTCCCTGCTTGGAAGTGGTTTCCATCATATACAGGGTTTATAGTTTTCTTCAATGGCTCTCAGCACCCCCACTATACAATTTGTTCCAACAGCAGTGAAAGTGACCCCCCCCACCACCTCCATGAAGGACAAGATTTTCAAACCATCTCGTTTTGTGCCCACCGTCATTTGCACCTGCAGTTACTTGAATGTCTAAAGACTTGCTTTGTGGGTACTGTAGGGTACTTGGATGCTGAAGTGGCAGTAGCTACAGGTGCAAAATGGTGCCTGCAGTTATTCACACCTGCAATGTTGTGAATCCAAAATAGGAGGCTCAGTGAAGGCCAGGCTGAAAATTTGGCCCCAAAATATTCATTCTAAGCCATGCCACTCTGTTTTAACTTGCCCCCACAGGCACAAGTCCATGGGTGACTGTTTTTCTCTTCACTTCCCCCGAAGTCTCTGATGGTGTTGGCCTCTCTTCAGCCACGCCCCCTAAACCCTTGGTGTAATAAACATTGCCTCCCTGCTGATGTCTCTGGCTCTTTCTCCTTTCCCTCGCTCCATCCCACTGTCTCTCTGCCCACATACTGCAGCTGTGAGAATAGGCAAAAGAAACCACCGCTGCTCGTCCCTCTCGTAGTTGGTCAGGTGGCTGATTTCTCATCTGTGTTGCTTCCATGGCTTGCTATCTGTAGCCATCCTTGGCACTGAAAGTTAGGGCAGTAGACAGGCATATGAGCGAACGTATTCAAAATAGCTGCCAGCCCCTGTTCCTCACTCCATGGCAGCAGAGGAAACTTCATGAAACAAGGATGGAAATTCAGCGCTCTCTCACCTAGAGAAAATTTCATTAGACTCTGTGTGACACTTCAGCTGGTCTCTCGCTTGGCTTCTGCTGGACTATTTCATTTACAGGACTGATGGACACAGGAAAAAATAGCTCCTGCAGTAAATCTGCAGTGCTCTTCCAGAACCTAACTTGAAAGCAGCTAAAAATGTTCACCACGGATGTCCCTGAAGGCCTGCCCCTGCTGGCAGTGTGCTCCCCCCTTGATGGCTGTGCTGCTTCCCACCCACCTCCACCAGCCAATTAGCTTTTGGAGGACCAATTACTGGAGCTTAAATGTTTGGTATGTGGCAGAAACCACTTCTAGGCTCATGATGGCTGTGCTCTCATGTGCCCCAAGCACTGCAGCGGCTGCTGGCCAGGATTTATACCAATGCTGGGGAAGACTTTTAAAGGCCTTCTTCCATAGCCTGAAGATAAAGGATCTCCCTTACTGACTGTCTATTGTACAGAAAGGAACAGCAGTGAACTTACCAGACTGAAGACTAACCTTGTTCCCCCAGTTCTGAGGATCAGCAAATGAAGAGTTTGCCAGGTCGCTCTGTCGAGAGCACAGAAGTCCCTCAGCCATCCCATCCAGAGACTGAGCTTTTGTTTTGAAAAGAACAAAGTCACAAAATCCCGCTTCTTGTTTTGAAAAGACGACATTCCACCCCATGTGGCCACAGATGTGAGTTACTGTAGCTTAAGACTGTAAGAACTCCTCTAGGCGGCATGGTCCCAGCAGGGGAGTGGAGGGATAGACCAAGGTTTCATGAGTTCTCCTCCCCCTTTGGCCAGAGACATATACAAGTGCATGCTACCAAAATGACATCTTCCTCTACCATGACCTCTAACTTGACCTAAGAAGGAGAGGTAATTAGGTTCCATGTCAGCTGCCCCCCCCGATCATTCAGCTACAAAAGGACATACATTTCCAAAAATTTCTAAACCATTTCATTTAATGGGCATATTTTGGAGAAAATAAAGCACCTGCCAAGATGCTACTGACTAAATTATTTCTTGTTGTATACATCGTATTTTCCCTGACTATTGGTTTCCTTATTCTCCATAAAGTGGACATGGGATTTTGTGCTTTATGTGTTTAAATCAATACACTAGTTAGCTCTTGCTGTCTGGGGCTGTAAATGAATCATTAGCTAATATTTAGTGAAAATGAATTATGAACAGCCAGAAATAAAAATAGCAGTTCGCACACTGCATTTTTATTCCAAATAGATGGGTGGCATCCTTCGGGGATAGGCTTAAGACCTTCTTTGCTTCCTTCTTAGACCCCAAATCTGTAGAATTCCCTGGGTCTCTTCACAGGTGCAGGATTCCACTCACGCAGAATGAGTTGTCGAATTGCGTCTTCCGGTTTTCTATGCTAAATCTGTGCGTTGAATAGTGTTGTCTTTTATATGTTGGGTTTTCAGATGTTGGGCCCATTCTTGCAACTCTAACTTTTATAACTGGGGTGAAAGCCTATTGATTTCAGTGGGATTTGGGGAAGATCACCATGTCTGAAAGTCTGACCTCTTTTATTTAGGTCTAAATATAGACGTAGGAGCCTAAATTTTAAGCACTGTTCATTTTTCCAAGCCAAATTCTATCTTTAGATGCCTGTGCATAGCTCTCACAAGCCAGAAGTCACATGTATGAATCTGAGGGCAGAATCTGATCCCATATGTTTGATGAAAGTGTTATATTATTATCTTCTTAGGTAGGCAGTGGGGACTAGTTAACAAGGTACTAGAAAAAGCACAAAGAGACCTAGATTCTTTTCCTCACTCTACCACTGGACCTTGTTCAAGTCACTTCACCTCTTTTTGCACCATCTTCCCTTCGCCCCCTTTGCCTATCTTGTCCATGTATAATGTAAGATTTTTGGTGTCAGGGCTGTCTATTTCTTTCGGTTTATACAGTGCCTAGTATAACTGGGCCCAGTCTTAGTTTGGGCCTCTATAGCAATATAAATAATATCATTACCCACTACCTTGCCTTCAAATGCTGCCTCGAGGCTCACGTCTCTTGACATAAAGTTGCCAATAATGGCTAAGCAGACGGCCAGTGGGATTGCTGATATCTGTTTTAAATGTTTTAATTTTCTGATTAAAAAACTTAAAATGTCTTCAAGTGTCAAGTCATGCACAGAGCCGATCTGTGTGACCACGCATTGCTATTGCTGTTCCTCTTCTCCTTCTCCCATTCGCGTTGTTACACTCACTTGTGTCTTTACTTAGGGACTGATCCAAAGCTCATTCAAGTCAATGGGAGTCTTTCCATTAACTTCAATGGGCTTTGGATCAGGCCACAAACTAGAATGCGAGTCTTTGAGAAAGGGACCATTTCTTCATATTTGTCTGCGCAGCGTCTAGCACAATAGGGCCAGGCTCCTAACTGGGGGTTCTGAACACTACTGTCATACAAATATATAAATCATTATGATCACAACGAAACATTGAGATCTCACTGAAAGCAAAGGCAATTATGAGCTTTCGGATACTGATTCTCATACGGAAGTAATTTGCATTGAATTGCCTTCGTTGGAAAATAACACTGTTTTTTAGAAGCAAACAGTTTTCTCTTTTTAATTCACAGTCAGATGATCTCTCTTGCTTGTTTGGCACTGTAAGACTTAAGGTAGCCGTGTAATGTGGGTGATCCTTCTCTCCCTGTTACCTTGGAAGAGGTACAGAACCAGAAGTAAGTCTGAGATAATAGGCAAAAGGCCTAGTCCTCCCCTCTTAGGAAAAAGTTATTGCCCCTCCAAATGTGAGTTTGTTTTTTGATTTTCCATGGTCCAGCCCTGTGTTTATCACAGAAAGACACTTTAGAAGCTTTGACACTGATAATAACCCTAAATACACACAAGGACAAAGCACAGGGCAAGGCTGTTTTGTTCCTGCAGGCAAATTATGAACCACGCATTGCGCTCGCACCATTTTTTTTGTTTTGTTTTTTGGAATGCTGTGATTTCTATTCAGATTCTCCCATATAATTAATTTAACTGAGAAAAGAGAGCGTCTTACTTAAACTTACTTACAGTTTCAGAATGAAGCATGATGCCTATTGTGAAAGCAGCAAAAGAACTGTGAAAATTACCTCAGATTAGATATTTTAATGGAGGAAAAATATGTCGGACTGTGACACTTGTGCTGGATCCAAAGGAAAAGGTTTACAGAGTGGTTTATCTGAAACTTACTGGCAAATGGCCTGATCCTATAGTCCTTACTCAGGCAAAACTCCCATTGAAGCCAATGGGAGTGGTGGGTCAGTTTCAGGAGTAGGCCCACAGTATATTATGTACTATTTTAGCTTGACAGTATTGAACATGTACCTGAATGACAATTGTCTTTTAAAATTAAACTAATCTGAGAGTTCAAACATGTTCCAATTTATTTGAAGTAACTGGAAACTTGACTACCCTTGTAAATAGTTTATATTTATTTTCTACACAAAGTAACTGGTCATGTAGGAAACAAAGAGTAGAAATAAATGGTCAGTTTTCAGAATGGAGAGACGTAAATAGTGATGTCCCCCAGAGGTCTGTACTGGAACCAGTACTGTTCAACATATTCATCAATGATCTGGGAAAAGGGGTAAACAGTGAGATGGCAAACTTTGCAGATGATATAAAACTACTCAAGATAGTGAAGTCCAAAGCAGACTGCAAAGAGTTACAAAGAGATCGCCCAAAACTGGGTGATAAAATGGCAGATGAAATTCCATGTTGATAAATGCAAATTGGAAAACATATTTCCAACTATACATATAAAATGATCAGGTCTAAGGTAGCTGTTACCACTCAAGAAACATCTTGGGAGTCATTGCGAATAGTTCTCTGAAAACTTCCACTCAATGTGCAGCGGCAGTCAAAAAAGCTAATAGAATGTTGAGAATCATTAGGAAAGTGATAGATAATAAGATAGAAAATACCGTATTGCCTCCTTATAAATGCATGGTACACCCACATCTTGAATACTGTGTGTAGATCTGACCACCCCATCTCAAAAAAGATATATCGGAATTGGAAAAGGTACAGAAAAGGGCAACAAAATGATTAGGGGTATGGAAAAGCTTCCATATGAGGAGAGATTAGTAAGACTGGGCCTTTTCAGCTTGGAGGGATATGATAGAAGTCTATGCAATCATGAGTGGTGTAGAGAAAGTAAAAAAGGAGTGTTATTTACTCTTTCTTACAACACAAAAACTAGAAATCACCAGGTGAAATTAATAGGCAGCAGGTTTAAAATGAACAAAAGGAAGTATTTCTTCACATGATGCATAGTAAATCTGTGGAACTCCTTGCCTAGAGGATGTTGAGAAGGCCAAGACTACAATGGGTTAAAAAAAGAACTAGGTAAGTCCTGGAGGCTAGGTCCATCAGTGGCTATTGGCCAGGATAGGCAGGGATGGCTGTTTGCCAGAGGCTGGGAATGGCCAATGGGATAGATCATTTGATGATTACCTGTTTTATTTAGTCCCTCTGAAGCACCTGGCATTGGCCACTGTCAAAAGACAGGATACGGGCTAGATGGATCGTTAGTCTGATCCAGTATAGCTGTTCTTATGTTCTTACAAGTCAGCTTTTTAAAGGGATTAGTACTGAACATGCTTTGTTTTTAATTCTGAAAAATAATATGATGAAAATAGATGCTATTGTGGTTTTTCTTTTTTTAAAATAGTATTTCCTCCCACTTTCTCAAAAGGAGCAAATAAAAATAATTAGCATATGGAAGATGGGAAAGAAAAATTATTTTGTTCTGATAATTATTGCCAGTGCATTATACGCAGGCATATTTGTGCATGGTACTTAAGTTATTATTCTTTGAAATTATTCCTGCTTAATAGCCTGATCCTGAAGTTTTATATATGTGAGTAACTTTGCACATCAGTAACCACATTGACTTCAGTGAGATTAATGATGCACATAACACTGTTTAGCCAATGCTAACACTTCCATTGCAAATTGCATGATATTTGTGATTTTCTGAAAGCCCCAGCTCCTGGAGTCATGTGATTACATGAGACTCACAGATTTCATATGAAAAAAGTGAATTTCTAGTTGCCATGTCTGCAAAGAAAAGTTTGAAAATGTTTCATAAGGCTCAAAAAGCAGAAGGCAAATAAAAAGCCTGCCCCTTTTAAAAATATGTCTTATTTTTACGCCTCTTTCATGATTTTTGAACTGTTGGGGTTGACTATGCTCTGACTCACATATGACATGTTTGCAGGACTGGGATCTAAAAATGAAACAAAGGCACCATCCGAAAAAGAAGTGAAGGTGCTCAGCACATTAAAGAATTGAGCCTTAAATTACATTTTATTTGAACTGCTAAGAAAAATTAATCCACAGTATAAAAATGATCAACTTTATTAAAAAGGATATATTGTACAACTTTCTTTCTCCAAAATTTAACTTGGCCTTTCCAAAAATGTACCTTAGCATATAAAATGGACATGTAAAGGAAGTTGTTTTAAAATGGTTAAAGGTGTAGAATGGATACACGAAAGGGCTTTTATTTTCTCATTTTTAAATTGTTAGACAGAAAGCTAGACAGATTTTTTAAGCCATCCAGAACACGATATGCCTAAAATGTGTCAGCACTGAACTGCTGAGCAGAAGGCACAATTATTTATCATGATTGTTTGCTAGTTACTCGCTGTCTCTTTTTCTTTCTTTCTTTTGTAATGTAGAAAGATTCATTTTTATAAAGACCTTTTTAACAATAAAATGCACTCACAAAAATATAACTGAATTACCTCAAAAAACAGGAAACTTCAAACCTAAAGTGTGTTCTTAGGATTGCTCACAGCACTGAAAGAGTGAACATAAGTTACCAAAAGGAGAAAACTGCTGATATTTTTGCAATGAGCGGTTAGCAAAATACCCACTGATGCGCTGAATGAGTAAATATCGCTTTCCTGAGGCCCTTATGAGATGATGTACTAGAAGCTAAATAACACAGCTGACTAAGAAGTCTCTGAAGTTGCAGCCTTTTGTGTTTATACTTTTGAAATATCTCTATTGTGATGCAAATGTTGATTTTTCAATCAAAATTGGTTGAAAAAAAAAGGATCTGTGAAAACTGTTGTAGGAAGTAAGCTTAACTCCAAATTTTTCTATTGAAAGTGAAAAATTTTCCCTTCTTCTCATTTTCTGTAAGACAATAAAAACAGTTGATATCGGAGTAACCACTTTTCTGTTTATTCAAGTCATGACAGTCCTCAGGTTCCATAACTTCCACTTTAAATTGCTGGATTTTTAATACCTTTTACACAACTGCAGGAGCATTTATGAGGCTTTATTTGTGTGTGAAAAGTATAAATAAACTTCAGTGCATATTAGTTTTGTTTTCCTGTTAGAATTCAAGTCATTGCTTAGGTTTCACTGGAAGGTTCTCTCATTAGTTGATATACACTGAAATTATATTTAAAGGGGAAAAAAAACCAGAATGAAATGCATAAATGCAGGCAAGATGTCTCCATGCTTTCATTAAATTATTTTTAAAAAAAATCTGATTATTGAAAAGTTAAGTCTTCAACAAAAGGAACAACAAAAAAAGAGTTTTAAAAAAGGGATTCAATACCTTGAATGACATTTTTGACGGCTTTCTTCTGTATCAGGTTAAAAGTGTTTTTACTGTATCCCTCTAGAAGTAGTTCTGAAGAAACATTTCTCCTGCCAAAATACACACACAGTCTGGGATTAAAAGGGCTGAAACCTACCACCAAGTTCTTAACGCCCTCCCACAATCATTAGACTAAATCCGCCGTCATTCTAGATTCATTTTTCCCTTATTCATCTGTCCAACTAATTCCTGCTGCATTCAGTAGGCTTACATCTTAATCTTTTCTGTTACATAGAGAATACATAATGAAAAGCTGCATTTTCTGGGTACATGCACACATTTGGAGCGGATGAACCATATGTGAAGTGACATACAATGCTGAATGGAGGCTGAATGGTGTCCAGTGCTAAAAACAGTGCAAGTCCAGGAACAAAAAGCAGGAGAACAAGAGCCCTGTGCTGGGCTTGCCTCGCTTGAACACCAGGGGATTCGCCACTAAAACATGGGTATAATTTCAGTGTTTTCACTCACACAAGCTGTGGGAAAGGAGTCACCATCTGATGTTTGATTGTGCTGGATATGTTTTTGGCAGTGGCCTTGTATTCCACATTGAAAAAAGGCGGGGGGGGAAGAATAGAGCTGCATTTGCTGTTTTGAATTTGGCGTCTGGCAGGGAGGCATTGCTAAAGGAGTCTCTGACTGTTTGCCACCTGAAAGCATGGACAAGGCCCATCGACTGTGCCCTTTCCTCCTTTCTCTTAGTCCTGCATTACCTCAGGGAGAATTTTATGCATCCTGTCAGTCGCTACAGAGAAATAATATTCGACTAGAGGTGGCTTCGACAGTTGCGCAATACAATAAAAGTCTTTTATGCTGGGGATCAGGAGCATTAGAAATACAAATACGTCATGCATCCGACGAAGCGGGTTGCAGCCCACGAAAGCTTATGCCCGCAGAAATGTGTTAGTCTTTAAGGTGCTACAGGACTTTCCTTGTTTTTAGAAATACAGAGATTGTTTCAGAAGAGGACTCTTTCTGTTGGTGTTTATTAGGAAATAGCACATATTACTGTAAAGCTGTCACTGAAACCGTATGAATAAATCCGCACAGAAAAATAGGAATTCGGTATTTGCTGCAGCTCAGGTTAGAGAAGAATGAACTAACCAGTGTAGGGGCATTGCTGATGATCAAACAATAATGCATGCTTCTTACAAAACAAAATACATGAGACTTAGAATTTAAAACTTACTATTGTGTAAGAGATTAAAAAGAAAAGTGCAATATATATCTGTGGAGGTAATATATTATCATGCCCATTTTGAATTACTTTATAGGCCAAATCCTGTTTGGTTTATTCCTGCAAGTAATCTCATAATCCAGTTAAAATCATATACAGTCATAAAAAACAAAAATCAATGTTCTTATCTGGGTGATTAATAATGTCTAAGAGTGTTAGAGCTGATAGAATGTTGAAGATTTAAGCATGTGCTTAATAATAGGCATGTGCTTAAATCCCATTGACTTCAATGAGATGAGTTTGTTTCTGCCAGCAATCCACATGTAGAATCCCAGCCACTTCACTTAGTTTCACTCTGAGTTTCAGTTTTGTTTCTAGTCAGTTTCACTTCCTCATAAGGCCAACTATTCTCTCTCCTGTGCAGCCAAGTGTAAAAAGCAAGGAAACTCCTTGTAGAAATGTTAGGAACACAGCAATTTCTTCTACTACAGAAAAGTGCTCTTAGTGTGCTCTAGTTTCCAAAATACAAAAAAATGTTACCAAAATTGTAAAATGTCACCTACAAACACATATTGCTCAAATTTCACTCTCACTTGCCTACATACAGACACAGAATCAATACCTTCCACTGTATATAATAAACATAAATGCTGGTTGCAATAAATGACACTCTTTTGTAATCTATTAAAGTAAAATTGCCAACAAATGTGTTTGGTGTGCAGTACTGTATATTGTTTACACAGTTTCCTTTCTGGCCAGGGAGGCAGATCGGATGATAGGGGGTGAAAAAGGAATTTTTTTCTTCAGTGAATGGTGGAGAGATGGGTATTTTTAAGAAACCAGGGGCAGATTTCTTAGTGTGTGGTATGATTTCTCCAGTAGGTGGAGATATCAAAACACTACAGTGTGCTTCACATAACAAAACAAAACAAAAAACACTCCCTCAATAAAAAGTTTAAAGGGAAAAGTTCGAAAAATTTCCCAGGGAAGTTCTACATTTTTAAATACGCACATAACTATCCCCTTTCTAGGAAAGCAATGTCTATATGTTTCGCTGGGAAGGAGATACGTTCTATGTGGAGGAATGAGTAATTTTACACAGGGTGAAGGGCAATAATGGAAGCATATAATTACTGTGTTAGTATTAGGGAGCAATATATCTGCGATAAATTAAGACTGCTTTGCAATTAGCATGATGAACACAGCTGTGGAGACAAATGGCATATGTGCTAATTAAATAATTTGTCACTTGACTGTTAAACAAACAATACAGCCTCTTTACATTACTAACTACCATCTCTAGAATGGCATGATGGCCTATTAACAAAATGAACAGATTGCATTGCCATATTTGTCTGATAGCAACTGCAAATGCAGGATAAAGGTGGCTTATTAAAGAAATAACATTAAGACTACCTGAGACTTTTAAGTTAGAGAGCTGCTGAGTTCTCCAAGAATAATCATGTTTAATGCATATATGGCCACAGTACCTAACGATTCACCATCAACAAGGACTATCCTTTTGTTTCACATTAAATGAGCTGGGCATTTGCCCTCCAATGAATTGCAGATAATAAAGGAATATAATAGTATTGCGCAGCTGTATGGTACCTTTCATGCTGGAAACACTCAAAAGCCATTTGCAAATTTTGATAGGGACACATTTTCAAAAACAGCACTGCATGTGCAAATCCTGCAGCTGCGTGTGCATATCCAGACTTTGTGGAGCCAGTTTAGATGCTCCGTTTTGAAAAATTGGCTCTCTAACATCTCTACAGGAGTCAGTCACTTCATCTACATACGCCTGAATCTAGAAGACACTCTTTTTCGTGCTCCCCACATCAATAAGCAAATGGTGTCTAACATCCTATTACGTTATGTTGTGCTTTGTTTCATTATGTTATATGGAAATATACACCATGTCAGCATTTCCCAGTAAAACAAAATTTTACTTTTTTCCCCCTGTCTAATACTGTGGCCCCCTGGTAGGCTTCCTTTGGAACTCTCCCAGGCACGTCCCACTGAGAGGAGGCCCTGAGGCCAACTAGGGTGACCAGATGTCCCAATTTTATAGGAACAGTCTGGATATTTGGGGCTTTTTCTTATCTAGGCACCTATTACTCCCTACTCCTGTCCCAATTTTTCACACTTGTTATCTGGTCACCCTAAGGCCGACCTAGGATGTGCTAGAGGGATTGTATCACCTGGCTGCCCTGGGAACACCTGGGAATCCCCCAAGAGAAGTTGGAACCTGTTGCAGAGGAAAGAGAGGTCTGGTCCTCCCTACTTTCCATGCTGCTGCCACAACCCACACCAGGAAAAGCAGCATAAAGGAAAAGAAGAACAAGAAGATACTGTGGCCCTGAATTTCGAGCATAGTTTCTGCTGGTGTCCCCTTGGGTCAGCTACAACATATTTCCTGAGAAACCTGAGTTACTGTGCGCACATCAGACCTGTCGTCTGCTCTCTACACTGGCTTCCCACAGAATATCAAGTCATGTTCAAGATATCAGTCCTTTTTTTTTTTAAAGTGCTCAGTGTCCTGGTCCCCTATCATACGAGTAGAGCTCGTCTATGCAGGAGAAAACGCTTCCGCAGGATCTAAGGAGCACCACACACCTCCCCACCTTCCACGCTAAATGCAGTGTGCATTTTTTTTTTGAACCTGGCCTTCTGTAACATAAACACAGATCAGCCTGTACATTGAAAAAAAAACAAAATCAAAACTCTTCCAAAACAAAACACACACACTACCCACGATTCTCCCCTTGGGGAGAGGATAAGAGAAAGAACAAACTCTCAGGGTCCCCACATGGGGGGGAAATGGGTACACTTTACCAGGACCTGGATGCCGTAGGGGGCCTAGCCCAGGCTGCAACCCCCATCACCACGAGGAAAAAAAAATGTTCATGGCTCATGAGATTCTATACAAGGGATGGCGGATTGTGGTATGTGTGTGGGAAGGGGCCCATGTTACAAGTTTGTATTAGGCCTGAAAAAATTATGCTTGGGCCCTGCAAACCACACATGACAGATGTTAGTCATGTTACTACTGCACTACTGGAAGATGCTCAGACACTACAGTTGAGGGTGGTATTAGAACCTTTTAGAATAGAATAGTTAGCCATAAAAGTGGACACCATGATTCCTCTTTCAAAGTCCCAGCATAATTCACCATCCATGCATTCCTCCTTTGGATAGGAGACACTTGTATGACAGAGATTCCTTTCATTGGACCTTGGAGTTTTTTACCATTATGTTGGAATGACTCAGTTTTAGGGGAAAAAATTCACATTTGCCATCCAGCATGACCATTTACCCAATATCATGAAAGAAAAAAAATTAAGTAGCCGGGGTCCCAGGATGATTAACAAAAACGCTATCCAGGGGAAAAGGCTACATTTCAATGATATTATATCAGAAAGGATTCACTTCACATTATAAAACATATTTTTACATATTCAACCTGCAGAGACAAAAAACGGACTGTCTGAATGTGGAGTGTTCTTCTGTGTTCCTGATATCACAGCATGAAATATGTACTTGCCTATCTAATGTGGAAAGCTTTTGTGTCTGAGCTCTTCCTATTTCCCTGTGTGTTCTGCTTTTTGCAGGCAGTGTCAGCATCTTGGTTTGTTGGGGTTGCTGGGAGCTGTCCATTATGAGGGGCTGAGATGTGAGTTTTGAGAGCTGCAGAGCTGTCTTTTGTAATAGATGGAAATTGTTGCATGAGGACACTGACTGGCGAAAACTCTTTAGATTTCATTTCTTTACTAGTCTCATTTCAAGCTATTTACAAGCCACATTAAACACTCAAATCTGGAAGACAGACAAAAGGCCAACAAAATTTGTCCAACGAAACACCTATGTTATTCTGAGGGAGAAACACAGAGAGTCTGGAAGCTGGTCATGAGGCAGGCAGAAACACAGAGCCTGAGAAATTAATCGGTCACCCGTCCTTTTTAAATGTGAATGTGTTACAAAGTGAGGCACTAGAGAAGTTCTACCTGTTTGTCCGATGCTGGGATTTACCACTTAGGTCCGATAGCGATGGATATTCTGCAAATGCCTCAGAAAAGCAGAATCTGTTTGTTTACTAGATCACTCCAGCAGCTGGAAGAGTAAGATTAAATGGACTGAATTCAATTTTAAAATCTGCCTCTCGTGATTTAATTATGGAAGTGAAGGCCAATTGCCTAAGATTTCTAAGCAGGAAATAGGAGGGGGTAGCCATGTTGGTTTGGGTTTTTTTATAATAGTATGTGAATTACAGTAGATTATTGTAGTCTAAATTTTAATAGACTGATCTTACCCAAGGCCAGCACTGTGCATTCTTTTATGTTTGCACCTAGCACATTGTGAGCGCTACTGGAAACAAAATAGCAAATGATAGAGGTTTGCTCACGAAAGCTGCTCACAGCACTTGAACTTGATTCTGCTCTTCTGAAGATACATAAGCCTGACCTCAGAAAGTTCTTCATACTTGATGAAGAGAGTGGAATTCAGACCAGGTTCCGATTCTGCCCTTGGATCATTACAGATCTGGCAACAGGGTTCTCATCAGGTTTGTATTTTCACCAAAGTAGTCTGGGTCACTTCCCGAGCTGTGGTAAATCGACATTGTTCCATTGACTTCAAATGAGCTATTTTGATTTACACCCACTGAGGATCTGGCCCTCATTCTTTCCTCCTGCAATGTGTCGCGTTTTGGATTTCCTGAACGAAGGTTATTTATCATTGCACGTAGCATGAATTACTGCAGGAATTACATGATCTGAATGGCCTCTATATTCGTTCCGACTCCTGCTCTCAAGGAAGAACGGAACGCACAATGATTGGATTAAAGAGTGAAAAGTGTGTCTTGCTCTGTAAACGTAACTGAAAGACCAGCCTACCCTTTACAAAAAGAAAACAATGGAAGTGCTGTAGCACCTTCAAGACTAACGAGCTTCTGCAGACATAAGCTTTCGTGGGCTACCACCCACTTCATCAGAGGCAAGAAAAATATAACTGCATTATAACAGAGTAGCATCCAAAGAAGAGACCTGAACGCTTGGGACTCATCAGGCCATAGACACAGAACTTAGCCAAACAAAAGGCCCGATCCAGCTCCCATTGAAGTCAAGAGGAGCCTTTCCACTGACTTGCATGGAAGCTAGATTGGAGTCTTATCCTTCAAATATGCCAGTACAACTTCTGTTGAAGTCAGTGGGAATGACGCAGGCATGCCCGAGGGGAGAAGTGGCCCCTAAGAGGATGCCTACATTGCTACTGAAAACCCCTGGCTGGCCCATGCCAGCTGATTCAGGCTCCCGGGTCTCGGGCTAAAGGGCCGTTCAATTGCAGAGTACACGTTTGGGATCGGACTACAGCCCCAGCCCTGAGACCCTCCACACATGCGGGCTCCTAGAGCCAGGCTTCAGCCCTAGCCCAAGTGTCTACACCGCAGTTAAACAGCCCCTGAGCCCGAGTCAGTGGGCACGGGCCAGCTGTGAGGTTTTAACGGCAGTGTAGACATGCCCTTAGACAACACCATAACTGGAAGAACCAGGGTTTTAAGAACTCCGGGTCTGATCCTGAGAGGTGGTTAGCATGTGCAACTCCTGTAGCCGTCAGTGCGAGCAGTGGGTGCTCAGCATGCAGTAAGGTCACACCCTGCCTTAGTTTACTGAATATGGAATTCAGAATGTGTCATTCATCCTGAAATGATTGTAATGAAGTTTCCCTTTCAGCTGAGCCTCGGGTACAAAGCTCTGTGCTTCTTTCTGTTGTTGAGTGCGGCATATTTTTTCTTCTCGTTTTATTATTTATTTCATTGCCCTTTCTAAGTAGGAGGAAACATGTCTGCACATCAGCATGTCTGCTGCCCATACACCCGCTCACCATGAAATGGTCAAAAGGAGTTCTGTGAAATGATTTACAAACCAGTGCATATAAAGTACAACTTTAAAGACAGAGTGAAAGAAAGCTATAGCACAGCTGCAAATGTAACATTCCCTAAGTGCCAAATTTAATCTAAAAAGTTACGGGTTAAAAACAATCAAATCGCACCATTGCTGCCTTTTTTGCCACACTACAATTGAGTTGATACAATTTTTGAAAGACCCTCCCTTCCCCCCCCCCAAAAAAGCCCCAATAGGCACATAGAACTTGCCACATTGGATTAGAGCCATGGTCAAGCTAAGCCAGGAGTCTTGTCTCTAACAATGGCAAGTGCCAGATTCTTTAAAGGAGGGTGCAAGAGACCCCATAATGAAATAACTCGCACAGAGGGGAAGTTTCTGCCTAACTGTCAGTCGGTGGACAGCTAATGTCCTGCTGCATGGCGGTTTATGTCCCTTACACCTTTTGTATCCTATTTAATCTAAGCAGGAAAGTTCTCATTATCCCTGTAAAAATGGCTGATCTGTTTCTGAACCCTGCTAACTTCTTGGACTCAATGATATCTTACGACAATGAAGTCTTTAGGTTAATTATGCTTGGTAGATAAAGGTATTTCCTTAGTCAATTCTTTTTCACGAATGTCCCCTTGTTCTTATTTGATGAGAAACAGTAAATAGGAGAGCCCGGTTTGCCTTCTGTGCTCGTTATTTTATATAGTTCTATTGCTGCACCCCTTTTTATCTCTTCTCAGGTCTAAAAAGCCCTCATCTTTCCAATCAATCCTGTAAACACTTACATATGTGCTTAACAGTACACATGTGAGTGGTCTGAGTGAACTCAGTAAGCATGTTCAAGTGCCTGAAGTCAAACTTATGGGTAAACATGAGTAGGAATAGGCCACTAAGTATAATTTATACTCATTTTTTAAAAAGAGAACACGTTCAGAAATAATGAAATCACTAAAATTTTAAAAATGGATTGTATTATGTATGTAAACTCTGTATTTTATAGATAGAGACAATTCGGATGAAAATATAAAACAAAGAAGTCCCACAGTCTAAGATTGCATCTAATCTGTTCTCCATTCATAACTTTTGTATTAGCTTAAAGCAAAGGAATCGAGTGAAAGTCTGGCCTCACTGAAGTCAACAGCAAAATTCCCACTGATTTCTGTGAGGCCAGGATTTCAATCTTATCCCTACTGGGATTCACAGAGCCTACCAATAGGATAGCCCCTGGTAGCGGATAAAAACAAAATGATTTCGATGGTCAGGCTTGCTACCTCCACCATGTAGTTACCCTGAACAGTACATGTGAGTAGAGGGAACGAGGTTTATGGAATGTATTCTGGCGCTTGTAGCCTAGCAGGCACGAGAGTAACGTGACATTTCTGATCATTATTTTGGAAGACCTTCTGGTAATCCCCAGTCAATCTGCATGTTAATAGGGGTCATTTAGCAAAGCAGAATACAGGAAAAAGCTTTGCATAATATTAATGTTAGTTTGATTTGATACTAAAACATTTTAGTTGTTGAATCAAAGCGAAAGCTAAATTTCAGAAAGTGGTACTGAATGTATAGGTGGAAAATGAACATACTTTAAGCAAGCTTTTTTGATTAATCAGAGCTTTCTGTGATTTCATTTATCACATCTTTATTACTTAGTCTAATGAGATGGGTGAGGTAAAAGGGATTCAGGAGAGAAATCCATTGATAATCTCCTTAGCACTTTGGATAATATATTAGGTTTCTCTCCCACATTGAGAGCTCAAAGCTGGTCTAATATGCTTTAAGACTTCTTGATTGGATGATTTTCCTTTTTATGATGTGGTGTAGATTTGTTCACTCACTCTGAATAATATTGTCAGAGATTTACAGCTGCACTTAGTCATTTTTATTCACTGCTGTACTTTTTGTGCACAAAAGCCCTGGTTTAACCCTGGCTAAATGCTATCTGCTGCAGAGAGACATCAGATGGGTCTTTTTAAGTGTACTAAAGGCATAGAAGCTAATGCAGCTGCAAACTTCCGTCTCAGTCTTCAGAGTTACACTAAATAGATTTGAGTACCTAGGCAAATATATACTGATTTTCTTCTGCAGAGAAGCATTTGCAGAGAGGACTACATTTCTAAATTAAGCATTTAAAGAATACTTTCTCATTGTAAAACAGGAGTTTGAGGCTATAATCAGACTGTTAGCCTTTTACATCTCCCTGTAGGTTTATTTTAAAATGTATGGAATACAGAAGTAACAGGGTTTTTTAAAAAAAAAGCAAATTGGCAAAATTTTGGATTGTTACAATGTCCTTTTATCAATCAGACTATTATATCTTTCTATGCTGCCAACTGACATGGAAATACAAAATTCTATTTTAAAATACTCTTTAGAAAATGCCAAACATAAAGCAATACTAGTTTGTATTAAAAGTAGAGGAAGCAATTTGCAAAATGTCTGATGTTCTGTTAAATAAGTTTGTTAAAGAAAATGTTAATTGTTATCACTTAAATGTTCTTATAACAAAATAAACACATTGCTCTGCAAGGGGAAATTATTGGGATTATTCCACAATAACCAGTCCTATGAATGTTTTGGCTTTCTGCCCTGCAATTAGACAATCCTCTTTGGTCTTGTATAATTTGCACAATGTGGAATTGTCTGTAATATTAGGGTAATTTGGAATTGTCCATATGTCATTATACCTTTAAGAGCTGGTTCCTCAGCTGGTGCAAAAGTGTGTTGCTCCATATATAAATTATGCAATTAAAAGTTTGTATTATCAGGACGTCTAATCACCTCCTGACTACCTTACTCATTGTTGCCTTTCCCTCTACCCTCTGCCTTCTCTGTTGTGTTTATTTTAGACTGTGGGAGATCTCATGCCTTCTTTGTTTGTACAGCACCAGGTGAATTGTGAGCACTTCTGGAAACAATAAACAGCAGTAAACTTCTTCATCAAAATTTCCTGTTATGTGAAAACTAAGCTCCTGATCTTGCAAAGACTTACACACATGCTTAACTTTATTTGCACTATCAGAAGTCCAACTGGCTGAAGCAGTCAGATGTCTAACCAACATGTATGTGGAACTAGTGTTTGTGGGGACCAAACTTTGGGTGTGCAGAACTGCATGTGTAATGTTAGCCGTCTCTTTCAAAAAAGTAGCTTCTTACGTCCAAGGACACTGGAAGATGAAGTATTGGCTTCCTTACCATACAATCTCTTTGTTACCGTAAGGATGCTCAGTAATACTGAGCTGCTAATATTAATTAATTCTTTACCCCCTCCAAAAGTAGAAGTGTTTTTTCTCAAACACAAAACATAAAGAAACAATTACATGGACTTTGTAAACTGAAATACCAACAGTTAGATCAAATTTTGGCTCCTTCAAAGTCAGACATTTTCCCTTATAAAAGATAGCCTTCACTTAAAAATCACTCAAACCAACCTTGTACATGGGTTTAGGTCAGCAGTTCCCAAACATTTCCCCTGCAAGACCCCATTTTCAGATGCGCTTTCCCACTGCCCCAGACTGCATGGAAGTTGCCGTTTAAAAATGGTGTCCTCCATGCTGTGTAACTTCACACGCACTGTACATGCAAGGTCACGCCACAAGATGGATGCCATTTTGCTTTGCATACGGCACGTGCGAGGTCATGCTGCATGGATGGCGCCATTTTGTAGAACAAACTAGCTTCCCCCATGCGATGTGACCACGTGCATTCAGTGTGTGTGAGGTCATGCTGGGTGGAGGAGGCCATCTTGTAAAATGGTGTCCTCTGCATGCTTGGGATTGTCATCACCTAATCTGCTGAAGAAGCAACCCCACTTGGGGTCATGTCCCAAAGTTTGGGAACTGCTGGTTTAGGCACATAGGTCTGGAGAGAGCAGAGATAGATGCAGTATCAATGTGAAAATTAATCAGAGGGATGTTTGTTACCCAGAAATGCCTTTGTCCTGATCTCACATTCTGTTTGCCAGATCCTAAGATGGTGGAAATTGGTGTAACTTGATTGATTTCAATGGGTCTTTGCTGATTGATAGCAGCTGAGGATCTAGCCCACTATACATGTAACCTTACTGAATAGGCCCCCATCCAGCACAGCACATAGCCCTGTTTAATTTAATCATCTGAGTAGTCCCATTGAAGAGAACAAAAGTACACGTGCTTAAAGTGCTTTGATAGACTAGGGCCTATGTGGGTAAGAGAAAGGCAAACAAGAAATAATGTAGTAGATTTGCTAGCATTGCAAAGGAATAAAAACGAACAGAGAACATAAAATAGATCGAAAGATATTTGTTGAAAGGAAAGGAGACTATAGTAGAGGGTCTAAGGAAGAACCAGTAATGTTTTCCCATAGTGACTGATAAAGCCTTGTGGAAAACAGAGCAGTTCTACAACACTACAAAATTTGTCAGACCTACATAACATGCCTCATCGCTTTTTGTGGCATTCAGAATGGAAAAGAAAGGCAGTGAAGATACCCTATGCAATAAGAGAAAAGCATTTAAAAGATAAAAGGGGAAAAGCATGGGGGGGAGGGAAGAACATTGCAGCTGACTTCAGAAAGGAGGAGGAAGCAGCCCATAATTAGAACCCTTTTCAAAAGCTGCTCACACAGCTTACATCAGTGGGGAGAGATACTGGAATAGTGCTGTTAAAACTCATCTAGCTCAAAGTAATAATGCTTTTCCCATGCACTTGGTATTTTCCCCAAAGTTCACACTACTACTAACGTAATAATGGACTGAACTCAGCATTGCAACGGTGTATTCCTTAGACAGACAGCTCCCTGGGAAGAGCTCAAGCCTTCTTCTCTCTTTGGAAAGCACTTACCACATCCTGGGTGCTACCAGATATAAATAATCATCAATTTTACAAGTGACGACTGCCTTGAGGCAGGGTAGTTCTTTGAGAAAAGAAATCAATGTTAGCTGCTACAGTTGCCTGGAGTGGCTACGGTGAAGGGCTTGATTCACTGTGAAATGAAGAGGTCCAAGGATCCAAATGAAAGAACTGCTCAGTTCCTGATTGTAAATGAGTGGCCTCTTCCCAGGTGCCCACTTGTGGCCTAGGGGCAGCTCCTCACCTCAATTTCCCTCTTGGGTCCCCAATAATGCTATGCAAGCTTATTTTCTAGTCCATCAACATAATTTATTAACAAAGCCTAGTGCAAATACTTCATAATAAAAGTCCCAAGCCATAGTCCATATTACCCCTCATACATGTAGTTTTTAAAACCCAGCTTTGTTTTCACCATACCCCAGTGTTTTCTGCCATATCTCTGTCCCTCTGCCAGGACAGCCAACCCAGCCCTTCCTTCCAGGATGTAGGGTGACCAGATGTCCTGATTTTCTAGACACATCCCCATATTTGGGGTTTTGTCTTATGTAGGTGCCTATTGCCTCCCCCCCTCTTCCACGTCCCGATTTCTCACACTTGCTATCGGGTCACTCTAGTGGGATACAATCCCACTCTTCCCAGAGGGTACCCCCATAGCCTCTCTATGGGAGCATCCTTGCCAGGGGACAATCCCTGACGTCGCACGGCCCTCTCGCGGTTTCTCAGGGCCAAGTTCTCTGACCGCAGAGATATCAGAGATGACCCCCCTTTGCTGCTACTGCCCCTTCCTTCAGCCTTCTCAGGACCTTGGCTCCACCTCTCCAGCTTAGAGCCAGCAGACATCTCCCTCCGCTGCTGCTTCTCCTTCTGCCTTCAGCCTTCTCCAACTCCTGAGCCATGGTCCTATGGCTTTGGGATGCCAGCCAGCAAATCCCTCTTTCTGGTCTCCTGCCTTTAACCTTCTCCCAGGAACCAGATTCTCTTTCTAGCAGCTCTCATCTCCTGCCTCGCTCCTGACTGGCTGTCTACTCAGATGTCTGGCTGACCTTTTATAGCCCCAGGTGCTGCTCCGCCCCCCTGACTGGCCCAGCTGGGAGCACCTGGACTGGAACAGGAAAGCTGAGCCCAGTTTCATTTAAGGGGCCAGCTACTTGGTTACACTGATGAACGTGTATGAAAATTAAGCTTGTACAAAGATAGTCATCGCAAGGCAAGAGAAGCCAGAACTCCATCTGGTTTCACTGTCAAATGATTGAAGAGATGAAGTAGGAGGAAAAAAAGACTCAAACTCACTAGGCAGTGTCTTAAAATACGTCATAGTCACAAATAATGTAGTATGATGCAATTTGGTTAGCTGGCTAGGTATTTAAAATATGCTCATCACTGTGGTATCTGACTGCCAACAAAAATGAAGTAGACAAGAAATTGGAAAGACTATTCTCCACCCCTTCTTCAGATATACTCTTGGAGCATGCGTGGAGATTAATAAGGAAACCGAGCTATTCTTGGCTTGTTATTGATATAAACCTGGTGCCAAGAGATAGCTCCTACATCTTACTTTGAACGTGGCAAGATCCGTGGCCATTATGGTGTGGAAGGGAGGACTACAGCTGTGGTCTAGTAGCCAAGAAAGCCCAGTCACTTATTGCTAGCGATCTCATTTTAGGTGCTATTATGTGCAGCATCCCTGATAAGATCAGTTCTGGTATTGTCACAGACACCAATTCAATCCACTGAGGGCCCCAGAGATCAGCATCATAGCCTTAAATTGCGTCCAGTGTTCGGCAAGAAAGCAGAGCAACACATGGAACGCCTTGGTGATATGGTCTCATTGAGAAACTGTCACATTTTGTAGCATCCGCAGCTTGCTGGTATTTACTTTCACCCTCAGGTACAGGGCATTGCCATAATCAAGCCTAGAGAAATGCAGTTCCTTGGCCAGCCAAAAGGATGCCATTTGTCTTTCTTCCACTGCTTTTCCCCAGTCATGACAAACAAAGGTCACTGAGAAGTGGAAGATCACACTTCCTTCAATACTTTGAGAACTTTCAGTTGGCTAATGTATGTGAAAGAAGGAGAGTATTTGCGTTCTGGTGCACTGCCTCCAATTCCTAAGATAAGAGCATCCAGACATAGCTGTATCTGTGAAGCAGGTTGAAAGTTCCACAGTCAGGTGTGAAAAAAAAAGTGGAGGCATCTGGGATAAAGCAGCAGCGTTGGTGTGCCTGCACAGGTGTAATAGAATCTTCCCCAAATTCACAAGGGAGTTGATTGTGCCATCTCCAACTTCATTACAGGTCCCCAGCACGTGATCCATTTACTTGGGCTTTGTGTAGGTCTCATGATTTGGTCTTTGTTCAGAAGGAAGAGAAACTCCTTTTGACTTCCACAGGAGCCGCACACATGCATCTGCTGGCAGAATGTAGTCCTAAATTTTGCTTGTTAAATAAATCCAGGAATAGCTTTCAGGAATTTTCTGTAAGCCATGGGCCTGATCCAATGTCTATTGCAATCAGAGGGAGTCTTTCCACTGACTTCAGTGTGTGCTAGCTGAGACCCTGTATGTATCCCTAAAACAAGTGCCAGTATGATTATGTGTCCCATTTGAACAGTTTTGTGATTGGACTTTCTACAAGGGCTTTGTCATGAAATACATTTGTAGCTATGTTCAGCGTTTTCAATGGTGCACCCCTTACGTATTTAAACGTAGACTACACAAGCTCGTATTGCCCATGCCTATACAGTGACCTCACAGTTATTCTCCTCCGTACATTCACCAAAATAGCAAATTGTTAAAACAACAAAACTGCCAATGAATTAAGAGCTGTCATGTGTTGCTAGGGATAATAGGCCCAAAGCTGGAAATCCATCCGTCATCACAGTGTACAGTAAGAAAAGATAGGAGTGTCCAATCAGTTAAGGGGCTAAAAAGCAGTGACGCACCAACAGGCAACTGCTATTTTTGCTATCAGTTAATAATAATAGTATTGTGTGATGACAATAAATGTCACTCTGTTTACTGACCGTCTTTCCAAGGCTTTGCCCTGTTCTTTTTCAAAACAATTTATATCAAGTGAAGAAGGATAAATCCGGTAGCAAAATGTTTTTTTTTTCATTCTACAAATGTCTTTGCAAAGTTTAACCGGTAAGCTCAGAAATGAAATCTTCCTTAAAAAGAATGCACCAAATCACAAGGCCTCGCTCAGGAAAATCCCATTAAGATCAGCATGTCATTTTTAGAGGGTTTTTTAAAAAGAATCTAGGACTTACAAAGGGGTCACAAAAGCTCCAATCTTCTCTCTCTGTTCACAGAACAGGTACAGCTGATATGACATTTAATTAGAGAGGATGATCTTCCACCATTGTAAAACTGCACAAGAGAAGTGACCCCGTTTATGCATTGAGCAGAAAGCCCAACACTCAATTTCAGCATCCGTCATAAACCCTGGTGATGTCAATGCAGGTTTTTGTCTTAAAACCCTCAGGATTGAGTGCAGAATCTTGGATCAGTTTGTACATTCTGGATCATTTTGCTAAATGTCTTTCAGCAGATATGTGGTACCTTTGCACTTGCAGAACCACTCCGACACACTCCTCAAGTAGCTCTCTTAACTTCAGTGAGTAAAGGACTGCTCAAGATGAGTCGAGCTAGGAGAACCAAGCCCCTTGAGCCAGCATTTGATCATTTCAGCCGAAAAACACATTTTTTTTTTAGGTTATCTTTTGGAAATGATGTTGTTTCTTCAATTTAGATTTCTTTTTATAAAAAAAAAAATCATGTTCCTGATAGGCAAGTGTATCTATCTATCTATCTATCTATCTATCCATCCCACAAGAGATGGCTTTAAAGTTTAACAAGTTGACACTTTTAAAAGCTGAAGCAAAAGGGAGACATTTTCTAACTGCCAAGGTGAGTTTCCAAATGTTATGTTTTCTCTTTCTCAGCATTTTCCCTATTTCATACCACACTGATTCTGAGCTCCATTTCTGGTCCTTTGTGGCCCTGAGAGACTAGCATGAATTAGAGCAGCCTCCAATCTGCTCAAGCATGGCACACGGGTCAAAGCAAGTAAAGGAGCAGCACTAGAATCAGGGCAGAGCAAAGAGAGATTTTAAGCCACCTGGCCTTGCACGTTGGGTACACCTGAAGAATTGGCCCAGTGTGTCAGCTAGTTAGATGATTTTTTTCTGCAGTGGAAACTCCTGCAAGACTCATGGTGCCCCTCTGAAATTTGGCACTCACTGCAATCTTCTATCCAGCCTGTGCTTAAAGATGCCCTTGGATAATGCAACCTACTTACCTAGCAAGAGCACGGTGAGGGTTACTTCATTAGAATTCGCAAAGTGCTCTGAGAGCCTCAGGTGAGAGGCAAGATAGGAGTGTGGTTATTTTTATTCTTGCCTTTGTCAGAGCAGCACCCCAAGTGCAACAGCAAGAGGAAGGATGACACTCAACTACTGCATCTATTCTAGCTATTTTTAAACAATCCCATTTTACATTCGCGATGAGTGATTACTGAAATACCCAACAGTCCTAACTAGCTACAGCCACCCACGACATACAATTTATCTGCAGGTAGGTCAGGAACTATTGCCAAGTACATTTTTCTGACACTCCTGGAACTAACAAACATAAGAGACAGTTGTCCGGGTCTGAAGTCACTGTCAGTTAGCCAGAGACATCTGACATTATGAAATCACCCCTCTCCCCCCGCCAAAAGCATAACACTGAGGAGAAGTCCTTCGAGGAACGGCCTCAAAGAAGAGAGCCTCACTTTGGGTAATCAGCTTTGTGATATCATCCTGAGGAGCCGCCTTGAACCCCTATGCGGGAACATGGCACATGGAAATTACACATGGCATTTCTCCAGTTCATCTCTCACATTGCTAACAGCTGTCCCAGTGTAACCTGCCTGAGAATCCTGGGGCTCGTGCAACAATCATTCACTTCAGTCATAACCGGATAAGAAGGCTTCATTATATCAGGAACGCTGATCCACGGCATCTGCCAAAATGAACACCATTCCCTCCACTCCTCCCCGTCACCCCTCCCCACTTGTACAGTCTCTTGTGGCTTTTTCAATAGTTGTTTTCTTTCCGCTTAAAATAGGGCTGTTTCTCTGAGTGGGAAAAAGGCCCCGTTTGTGGGGTGCAGCTGCATTTCAAAGGTGCATTGTTGGTGAATTATGAATTTGCATGCCTTTACTAATGTGTGGAAACAGGGGGATTCTTTCGCTTTTTAATCAAAATTGATGTTATTCCTCTGCCAGTGGTACCCAAGGAACTGTTTTGTTCCATTTCCTTTCCTTTCATGCAGTCCTATTTATGTTTAGATCTGGTTTGCTGCCACTAAGAATCATTGTCATTACCACCAGTGTCTAAGGCCCAGCCAAATCTAGCAGCTGTGTGTTTAATGCCTACTTTCACTAAGGTTTATTTCCTTGACAACATGGTCTTGTCTGAAGCAACTTTCCCTCGTTTTTGTTTTTAAAGGCCCCTTTGCAGTTTTTTGTTGTTGTTGTTTTTAAGTTGGGGCTGGGAGTTTTAGGTATAAATAAATGCATTAAATTCATTATTATTTTGATGGTCCTCAAACCCAAGCTACCAAAACTCACCCTGTGCCTAACCCATCCTTAGCATTTAAAATGGAATACCTAGGTGGCCGAATGGGACCCCCTGACCTCCATATCCTGTTCCTTTCTCCGTGCTTTGCTGCCAGTTTCCTTGATAAAAGGAGAGAGTGAGAGATAATTAACAAAAAACATGGCCCCTGGACAATGGAACAACTGGCCTTGGCCAGCAAGAAATTTATCCTGGTTTTCTAGGTGAACTTTCTCCCATCAATCTTTCCTTTAACCTCCATGTTAGTGGAAGCAATAGGAACACCCCCTCCCCTCCCCTGAGCAAATGCTTTCTTTTGACTGAAAACAAAAAAGGGGATCGGAGAGCGCTGAGGTAAAATCTGGGTGGTATAGTGCAGCCGCACAATGCTACCACTGTTCCTCTGGCAATAGCTTGTGTTTTACAACAGGGGAGGGGAGAGCATGAATAGCCTGATGATGTGAAACAATTCTACCAATTCAAGGCTACAAACCCATCTTCTGTTCCACAGGGAGTTGAACAAAAAGGGAAAGCTGGGAGAGAAAGAATTAAAACAAAATGAGTTAATCTAAAAATCTTCCATATCCTGGAAACACTTCTCTGAGATTCCTGGCTGAAGTCGGAATATTATTACTTGGACTTTAAATTATTGACAAAGCTGAAGAGACTTGCAGAGAAAGGCTTGTGGCTTCTTTGTCTATAGGATAAAGTACAATAGGCCTCACTGCTAAGATCACTTGGGCTGCTCTGCTCTTGCTCTCTCTCATCCTGAAAACCCTCGCATCACAGCAGTAAAAAATGATTGGCGGTGCGTTGGGGAGTGCATGTGACAATGCATGTCCACTTCAGGTCCCCTTAAGAGGGTATTATAGTTAGGGAAAATATTTGTGCTCTGAAGATGACACTCTCCATTTTGTTAATGGCTCTCATCTGGTGCTGATCATCATACCCACCACACTCCTGTCAGTTGTGTGCTGTTTTCCAATTAATGGGGCCTTGGAGAAAGCATCCTTTTTTCTGCAGCCAAGACAATTACATTGTGTTCACCTACTTGAGAAGAGGGAAAGGTGAATATGGGGGCATTCGGCATTGTAAATTATGAATAAAACAAAAACAGAGAGAGCACCCCACCAATAAATTAGGATTCTTTGCTCCCATTTGGGTCAGGCTTGGGGAAGAGCACATGCAGGCTTGAAGTGGAAGAATTCCGCACAGAACCTAATCCAGCTTGATCACTTTATTGCACTAGCACACTACATGGAAAAGCCTTTTCTTGAATTTTTACAGCACTTAAGCATATCTTGTGCTGGCAATATGTTGATCTGGCCTCACCAGAGTTTAAGGATGAATGAATTAAAGCTAATGCCAGCAGTCGAAAGGAAAAGAGGAAGAGGCGCCGTAATTCCTTAAATGTAAGAGCAACAGAATGAGTTAAACAGTTTCCTTTTTTTTAAAATGAAATAAATGTCATCTGTTTTGCTAGGGACAGGATGATAAACAGAGGTCAGGGGGAAGGTCTGGGTGCACAAGGAAGACAAAACTGGGCCATTAACTTTCACTTTTCCTTGTGGAGAAAAAACCTAACTACAAAGAGGCATAATTATCTGGATTTAAAGTTTCAAGTCTTCTCATGAGAAGCGCTCTTGACAACTGTAGCTCCTGGGTTTGGTTAAAATAATATGGTTGATATTACTGTGTTTTTCACCAGATGCCCACCAAAAGCATTTTTCATTTAACTTTCACTGAACAGTATGAAAAACAGAACCTAGGAAAATGTGACCTCGTGTAATTATTTGAGCTCAAATAAAAGAGAACATTACAATCGCTGAGTCTCAGGCGGGTCGGGCTTGGCTGGAGCTATGGGAGAGCTCAGCTAGGGATCCAGCACGCAAGGGCTAGGGTAGAAAAAGAGTTGTAGTTTGTTCAAGTGCGCTAGTTACCGTCCTAAGCCGCAATTTATTTGTAAAAGCTGATGTAAATGAGCAGAGCTCCATTGAGCTAAATTCTAAAATTAAATAATTCTCTGTCTCTATCATTCCAGATCACGGGTCAGTTTCTAGGAAACTACAGGATAAAATGAATCATGATGAAATTCTTTTGTATCTGTTGCAGTTTTAGACAACGTGCTATTTACAACCCTTAGCCATTCCAAGGAAGAGCGCAAATCAGTACAAGGTAAGAAAAGCTAAAACGTGCAATTTTTCAATGCTTAATTGTAAATATTGATATTTTAGATTATGTTATATGTACGGAGCTGGATCCTCTGCTGGAAGCTGACAAACACATGGCAGATGTTACTTAACACTGTTTAATGCGCTAGCAGAAGCTGTTCAGATACTGCTGTGATGAGTGCAATATATGAATCAGCGTAGAACAGGACAGGACAGAACAGAACGGCTTTGCCAATTTACAGCTCTGGCCCATAGAGTATGTCTATGATGGGTCATTAAAGTTATTTAAATATTTTGGTTGCTGTAGTTATATTTCAATAACGTTTTTAAATATTAAAGTTTACTTTTTAAGCTCTCATTTCATAATTGTAGTAAGACATGCCAGCCTATTCAATCATGTGCTCTGGAAATCCTTGGATTCTACTTCTGCCTCACACTGAAGTCAATCCTGGAAGGTGCAGAGGTTTTGTTTGGTTTTTTTTAAGGGGGCTCCGTATAGAGAAAAATATGTTTTTTTAAAAATTCTGAACCATACCCTGACAGCGTCCTTTTACTGAAGGAATGTCCACTGACACTGTAATCTCTGAGTGATAATGGGCGCCAGTCGTCCTAACTGTCTGTCTGAAGAACAGGCTAAAGTAACGGAATCATCTGCTGTCATGTTGGATGGTGACACTGTAAGGGCTCACTTCCTTGGGCTGTAAAGGAGCTGCACTGGCTTCAGAGAGATTTCTCATGGCACAGAGTCAGCATGCAAAACTGATTCGTTACAATGGCAGTAACCCCCTCTATGAAGCCCATAATTATGTCAATTAACTATGGGCTTCAGCCCGTTGCCATTGAAGTCAATGACAAAATTCTCATCGATTACAGTGGTTCTAGAATTAGCCCCATGATGGTACAGTCATTTCACGGCCTCACACTGTCTCACCTGAACATGATCAGAGAAAACTCTAACACTGACAGATGGATTCCTAGTGAGGGACTAACAGCGCTAGGGTAGCAGATCCCCCTTGAAGCTAGACCGATCTGATTCTGGGTTTATGTCTGACAGCTCTTTGTCAGTGGGTGTTTTAGGTTCTAACTTATGGTGTTGCCACCCAGCTGCATTAATCTGCTTCTGTCCCCAGAATGATTCCTCGGAGACTTTATATGTGCTTGTTTCCCATTCACTCACACTATCAAGGTTATTCCTGAGGAGGGGAAAAAACCTAACAGCCACCATTTTGGCTGACACCAGGGATTGAAGCAGGGACCTTCAGAGCTAAAAGCATGGCAAGGCCAGGTCTGCATCCAAAGCTGCTCTGACTTAACTAAAGGTGTTGAATTTAGTTAAACTGATGCAACTTCGTGTGTGGGTACTCGAATGGATCTACATCTGGATGGTATTGTTTTAGCTTGTCTGTGTAAATATACAGTGACAAGGTGAGTGAGGGAATATCTTTTACGGGACCAACTTCTGTTGATGAGAGAGACAAGCTTTTGAGCTTACACAGTGCTCATCTTCAGGTCTGGGACACATACTCAGCTAAATACAAGGTGGGAGAGATAGTTTAGCATACGTAGGTAACACATATTTCAAAGAACCATTCGAGGTGAAGTTGTGGGAGAGGAAGGGAGAGTCGTAAGTAGGCTACAGTTTGTTGTAATAAGCCATAAATCCAGTGTCTCTGTACAGTCCTTGATTTTTAGTGTCTAGCAAAATGATGAATTTAAGCTCCTAGGCTCATCTTTTGAAAGTGTTGTGCAGGGTTCCTTTGAGGATTGGGAACTGCGAGGTCAGATACAGAGTGACTGTTCTGTGAAAAGTGTTCACCCACAGGTGACATGGGGTATTTGTCTTTTATCGCATTCCTGTGTGAGTTCATTCCACAGTGCAGTGATGGTCTGATTTCACCCACATAGTTGTTGCGGTGTTTCGTACAATGGATGAAGTACCTCACTCATCTTGTCTCTCTAATATCCCGCATCCAACACAGCTACAACATTAAGTGTACAGCAGTAAGCAAAATCAATACCACCAGTTTTCAGCTGATATAAGTTGAGCCAGTTTAACTAAAGTTTGTGTGTAGGCAGCCCCCGAGTCTCTGCAGCTTGAGCAAGACTCCATCGCTCAGAGCTGCAACAGGTTCTCGTGCTCTCGGGATCAGATACAAAGGGGCACACAGAACACACACTGACCAGTGGGTGACACAAGCATAGGCTTTTTAAATTTTTGCCTTTGCCACATACAAACAGTTATTATATACACCCTTGCTGCACAGTTACACATTTTCTCAATATATTTCTTACTACTGTACACAGGGCAAATGGATTCACTGCACTGCAGTTAAGTTTTCCCTTGTCCCTGCTGGGTTGTTCACTCAGATATAACATCCTAAACGATCTCCTCAGACATTCCCTGTGCCTACTACAATGCAAACCATTTCAGACAAAAGTGCTGTCTTCTCCTTTTTTCTCCGCCTCCCCCCAAGGCAGCCTCCTCTGGAGGGTTTTAAACAGTGGGCATGTGAGATAAAGTTTGAAGACAAATGGCAGTGCTGGCATGGAGGTGAGATGTGCTGCAAAAGAGAGAGCGCTTGCATTATTATGCAGGCTACCACATAAACCCATGGTTACTTGGGATCTTTGCCGTGTGATGAGCCTCTGCCCAACTTGGGTGTGGGCGCGATGCCATCTAAACATATGGGCACGCGTGAATTCGGCCAAAAGACTGTGTGTGCATCAGATATGTTTGTTTAGGACCAGTTCTCAGCCTGGAAACTCATACAGCGTGGTGTGGTGTCCAGAAAGATAACACTTTCCTCCTGAGAGCTCGTTTTTACTAAATGGGGATTGTGTCTCTGACTCTCACAGCCATTCATAACTGAATGCCATCATTCAACGTTATAAAAGAGAAGGAGTGTTCCTAAGGCACTGGACAGGGCCACGTGGGAGGGTGTTCACTCACTAGGCTGCCAGCAATCCTTGTGCTCTAAAACTAAAGGCATGGGGTTAGGAGTCAGTGCTGTGCCTTTAGCCCAACACAGAAGGTGCAACCCAGGAGAAGGGTGGGGTGGGCAAGAGCGGTTTTCCGACACCTTTGCACTGCTTAGATTTTGTCCACTCAAGGGGTTGGTTCAGCCCAAGGCACAAGTTAAAGCAGCTAACTTACAGCAACCTCCCTGTGGCTATCTATGGACTGCTCTGCTGCCCAACAGTCCTAGTACAAAGCATTACAGCCACTCCCCCTCGCACGCCCAAAAGGTAACCTCCTACCTCATATCCCTGTACCAGGGGAGGCATATGCTGACTCTACTCTCTTTCTGTTCCATGAAAAAACTCTCTCAGGCCTCTGCTGCTCCTTTCCAGGTGTGGCTGGCAGTCATCTGACTCAAGCCCTGCCCAAGGATAGGCTGCTGAAACATGTCTGAGGGCTGAGTCACTGCAGGTTGCGCTGGAGGGGTGGGTGAGTCATGGCACAGGAGTGAGCAGCCCTGGGGTGGCTGCAGATTTGCCTCGCACTATGGGACAAAGAGATAGAAAAGCTAAGATCAATAGACTCTACCCATAATTCAAGCAAATGGCACGTATTCAGGGGGAATGACAACAAGATGAACATTCAGTAAAGACAATTGCAAAATACTACACTTAGGAAGGAAAAATCAAATGCACAACTACAAAACAGCTGGGCAGCAGTACGCTGAAAAGGGTGTGGGGGGTTATTGAATATGAGCCAACAATGTGATGTAGTTGCATAAAAGGCTAATATAATTCTAGGTATATTAACAGGAGTGTCATAAGTAAGACATTAGGTAGACGAGGGGAGGGTGGTAATATCTCTTAATTAGCCCAACTTTTGTTGGTGAGAGAAACAAGCATTGGAGCCACACAGAGTCTTCTTCAGGTCTGGGAAAGGTACTCCCAGGGTCACAGCAAACTGAAAGGTGGAACTGATTGTTTAGCTCAAGTAGTTAGCACATATTCTAAGGGACAATTCAAGGTAGAGTGGCCATTAACACATCTACAGACACAGGACAAAATGATGGGTTACAGATTGTTGCAATAAGCCATAAATCCAGTGTTTCTGTTTAGGCCATGATTTTTAGTGTCTAGCAGAGTAATGAATTTAAGCTCCCAGGTTCATCTTTTGAAAGTGTTGTGCAGGTTTCCTTTGCGTATGAGGACTGAAAACCTAGGTATAACGTGATTACTTTGTGAAAAGTGTTCCCCCGTTGATGCTGTGGTGGTTTTGGCTTTTGTCATTTTTCCTATGTGAGTTTGTTTCACACACATAGTTGTTCTTGGGGTCTTTAGTGCACTGCATGAGGTATACTACATGTTGTGATAGGCATATGTAGGGTCCATCTTGAAAGGTGTGTTGTCTGGAGTGCTGATCATTGTAACAATGTAGATATGTCTGCAGGTTTTGCATCTATTGTTCTGGCAGGGTCTGGCGTCGCTTTGAGTTGGTGTGTCCGAGTCTCTGGGAAGCTTGCTTCTGATGATGAAATTGGAGAGGCTGAGGGGTTGTTTGAAGGCCAGAAGAAGGCACTCAGGAAAAATTTAGTTCAGAATGGGGTCCCCATCAGGTATGGGTTGTAGTTGTTTGATACCTGTATGGGTTCCAGCATTGGGTGGTAGGTGACAACAAGAGGTGGGCGGTCAGAGAGGAGATTTTCTGTATTGAGGCAGATTCTCTTGGGATATTTGGGTAGCCTGTTTCAGATTTCTTGGTGTGTTTGGGGGTGGTTACTAGATCTATGAATGTTGGTGTGGTGATCAGTGGGTTTTTGTATATGGTTATCTGTAGGGTTCCACTATTGAAGCAAATTGTGATATCCAAGAAGTTGATGCTAGCGTGGGAGTGTTCCGGAGAGGGATTAAAAGAAGGGTGGTGGATGTTGAAGTGGCAGTGGAAATCTATAGGGGTGGTTAAATAGTTTGTCTAGAGGATGGAAATATCATTGATGTATTTCACATATATCATTGGTGCATCATGAAACCAGTGTTAAGAGCTGTTATGAAGAGGACTGTGGTCAATTATTCTCCATGTTCAGTGAATGCAGGACAAGATGTAATGGGCTTACTTTGCAACAAGGGAGATTTAGGTTAAATATTAGGGAAAGCTGTCTAACTATAAAGGTAGTTAAGCAATGGAGTAGGCTTCCAAGGGAGGTTGTGGAATCCCCATCACTGGAGGTGTTTAAGAACAGGTTAGACAAACACCGTCAGGGATAGTCTAGGCATATTTACTTCTGACTCAGTGTCAGGGGCTGGACCAGATGACTTCTTGAAGTCAACTTCCAGCAGTACATTTCTCTTATTCTATGATATATAATAATTTAATATCCTTAAATCACGCAGACATGGATGTCTGCCTGTGTGTACTGCCCCTAACAAAGGCAATGAATCAGTAGATTATCTTGCTGTCTGGGGAAGCTGCTAAGTTTTCACTGGAACCTTCAGGAAAGTCGACGATTCTCTTTTGATTTTTCTCCCACACACTGTAGCATCACGGCTTAACAAGCGCATTGCCACCTGCCCACCAGTAAGAGTATACACACACTAACTCTCCCTCCTGCACCACGTTTACACCTTTCATCCTCATGGGAAGCATACAAAACTCTCTTAACCTCTTTTAATACTGATATCTCTTTCATCTAGGTCACAATTTCCTTAACATTCCCAACCACAACCAGAGAAGAGAATCAGAGACTGAGTCCAAAATCAGATTCAGATCCCAGTTCTGCCACTGGTCTGCAGGATGACCTTGGCGAGTGACTACCACTTTCTGTGCCTCAGTTTCCCCATCTATAAAATGGGGATAATGATACTCATCCTTTCTAAAGTGCTTTGAGATCTACAGATGAAGAGTGCTCTATAAGAGCTGGGTGCTATTATCATTTTATTATAGGAAACAGATTTACAGTAAACACACAGCAACAAGACCTTTGACTCATGGATCCTTGAATTCTTCCTTCAGTCTGTGGTACATCATTATCCTGTTGATAAATAATAATAAAAGGCAGCATGTGCTATTGGGTAGAGCACTCCGCTGAGCATCAGGGGACCTAGGTTCTAACCGGTGCTATGACAGGCTAACCTCTCTGTCCCTCAGTTTCCCCATTTGTAAAATGGGGATATATTGTAAGACTTAGTAAATTAAGGTTCAGATTCTCAACTGGTGTAAGTCAAGGTAGGCCCTAATAATACTACACTGACTTACACCAGTGGAGGGTCTGGTTCTAGGTGTTTGAGAAGAGCTTGGAGCTTCTTATATGGAAATTACTATCGAAGTCCTAAGTATTGCGTATTAGCGATCTTAAAATGTACAAAGAAGTTGCACTAGAATTCACTTGAAGTTTTTCTGAAGGTGTTTCACGTTGCCCAAATCATAAGCAATAGTGCAGCTAACAAATAAATCAAAATAATGCTGAGTATGAGACAAAATAAGGCGTATGGGGGACAAAATCTAGTAATTCGACGTGTTACTGCTTTATGTAGTGTTGTAGCCATGTCAATTCCAGTATATTAGAGAGATCAGGTGCGTGAGGTAATATCTTTTATTGGACCAACTTCTGTTGGTGAGAAAGACAAGCTTTGGAGCTCTATGTAAGCTCGAAAGCTTGTCTCTATGTTAATGCTTTGATATAGTTCTATGAAATGACTTTTCAAAGTGAAGAGATTTCAAGATTAATGTGGGTAAGTCAAGGCTAGAGGTTACCACAAGGTCAGGTTTTGCCCCGAGAGCATGCCTACATTGTGGAGAATGCTGAGAATCAGGAAGTGCTCCAATAAATTGATCATTAATTTGAATAAACACTTCAGCTGGAAGAAAAGACTTTCTTCTCAGATAAGAATGGGCCCAACCCCATTACCATTGAAGTGGATGGCAAAATTCCCATTAATGTCAATGGGAGCAATCCACCTTACAATCAATGCTGAAAGGGACACAAATTTTGCCATTCTTGAAAAATCTATTTTTAACACTTTTGTCTTATAGGAACTTTAAACACTTCACCACAGTTTCACTTAATCTGCAGTGAAGTTTAGGTATACCATGAAATCAATATTTAATGAAAAAAATCTTATGTTAATTTATGCATGTATCAAGGATCCTGGTGCTAATTGATCTACAGTGAAAAATTAACAAATGACAGTGCCATATACTGTAGAATATTGACAGATAGCATCTAGTTTTGTTCATCTTTCTTTCAAGAGATTTTCCTTGATTTTGAAATCAATGGAACTATTGATAGAATAAGGCACTACTCAGCATGAGTAAAGGTGGTAGATCATGGGCCTCTATTTTTAATTTAACTACTCAGTCTCCTCATTGAAACATGTTCTGAAGAACAATGAAAAACTATTATTGAAAGATGTGCTTCATCCAGATCTGTGGGTGAATCCTTTGCTTACTTGGTTTGTTTACTTTACTCTGTTTACTTGCAATATTGGTAGTATGTTCAGATTTTATCCATGGGTGTGATAAGTGCAGGGCAGGGAATACGGAATGATGCAGAAATAAAGAAAGGAAAATGTATATCTGGTTTTTGAAGAAAAAATGCCGAGTGTTTCCTTATTTTATGACTAAAACACACTTTCTATATATATATATTTTTTTTTTTCATTTTGGCAGGAATTTATTGGACATTGGGGTGAGTGCATGTGTGTGAATTTGAAGCCAACCTTAATCCTTATTAATGTGGAAGAAATATATATATAGATATTGGGAATACGGGTAGATTGTAGTGTCAAACCTTTAAAGCTATTTACAAGGTATACAGAACTCTGAACTTAATAGTCTGATTGCTGAACACAGTGAGTAACTTTTACTGGACCACATCGTTCAATCTAGTCAAAGTACAGAGCATAAGAAATAAATGCTGTGTGTGTCACCTCACAGATATTGACACCATCTTTTATTGGCTTTTAGATGGTTGAATATCTGTAAAGCTAGTGAAATACAAAAACATACTGTCTTAACAGATGTACAGATCAATCCTAGGAAGATTATATCATGGAAATAAAACTGCCATTGCATCCCTCACAATAACATGTTCTTCAAATTTACTTTCCATTAGCTTTTTCTTTGCTACCTAGCAGATGTAGTTCTGTGGTGCTGTCATTTATTTTTACAGTACTCACACCTGAGGTGCAAGCTATTACAGTATTTCTTACTGTAATAACCTACTGCTTACTGGTGTGGATTAATAATTAAATTAAAATGCAAATTAAAATCATGAGAATTGAATTCTGAAACTGATCTTCCTTAAATATGGCAACAATGGAAAGCGATAAGCACTGTTTTCCTTCCCCTCAAAATCTCCAGGTTTCCAGAGGAATTCACTAGAAGAAACGGGGAATAACATGAAACAGTTTTATTATTAAGAGGCATCCGTAAGAGATATGAAACACTATCCTTATCAGCCTTATATGAAGCTTGTTGTTTCCTCCAGGGACGTTGAGCTATGTCATTATTAACATGGGGTTCGATCCAAGTGAATGGGGATCTTTCCATTGACTTCAGTGGGCTTTGGACTAGCTGCTGGTCTCAAGATAAGACAATGCAGAAAAGAGCTCCAAAAGGAAGATGAAAACTCAGAAAAGAGGATAGCTATTTGACCTCAGTCAGGTCAACTCCTTTCCTTTCAGCATCATTGTGACCTTGGGAAGTTGAACGTGGCACATGTCTAAAGACCGGGTGGGTAAGGAAGAGGTTTTGAAAGCTTTCCTTTACGCTATCATTGCATATACATGAGGCCTGTGTTTTGTATAGAGATACTGTCTCTAAAGCTGTTTGCTAATGTTAACTACTGAATAAGCATTTTGCAAAGAGCTGCTCACTGTAATTTATTGTTGCTGATTATACTGAGGATTTAGCAGCAAGATAAAACCTTACTTCATTACTTCATTGCAAAAGACACTGAGATTGAGTCTCATTCTAATTTTACTGAAAACACTAGTCTTCCAACTCCTAAATGTTGCACGCATCTATAAAACTGGAAACTAAAACCATACTGGCCTGATTCTTATGTCGGTGTACAGCTGAGGTAACCCCACTGGCTTTGTCTACACTATCCCTTTTGTCAGCAAAACTTTTGTCGGTCAAGGGGGTGAAAAAACACCCTCTTGATCGACATAAGTTTCACCAACAGTGTATACAGTGCTGTGTCGGCAGGCGACACTGTCCTGCTGATGTAGCTACTGCTGCTCATTGGGGATGGATTAATTATGCCAGCGGGAGACGGAGCTGGCACGGAGTAGCCACATGGGAGTCCTTACAGTGGCGCAGCTGCAGCAGTTCAACTGTAAGGTCTGTAGTGTAGACATAGCCTACATTCTCTGGCTGCTGCTTGGAAATGTGGCCTGTATGTGTTTTGTATGAAAAGTGCATGCAGGAAGATGCTTTGCTTTTCAGCTCCTGGACTCATTAAGCAATGGACAGCCACAATCAGTCACACCTCAAAGTTGACTGATTTCATTAGCTCTCATTTTCCTTTCCAGGCGCTAGGAAGTCTCAAAGCATCTACAGTGTCAATGCAACCACAAAGTCATCTTAACAATATCACAGCTAATGAGATCAAAGATACAGTTGTTAGCTCATCAGGATTGCTAAAAGCTGCATGCAGCCCCCAAGCTGGCTGAACACGAGGTTTCAGTATTTATACAGTTATCAGTCCCTTCTCTGGTCGCTATAACATTTATGCAACCAAAGGAGGAGGGGGAGGAGAGAATGTAAATAATTCTTACAACTGAGCCGAATTGAAAAATTGAAAGTAGAATCTATTCAGTTTTGCCAATCAGTTTCAAAGGACTTGTAAGGCTCCAGTTACTATTGTGTGGCTGGTAATTCTGTGTCACAACTAATTACTGCCTAATAGCCGTTGTGGGGACAAAGTCCCCTGTTTAAAAGAGAAGTCTATTTCGTCTCGCATTCAGGCCTAATCTGACCCTGAATAGTGGAGATTACATGAGGTAATACAGCAGTTATTTCTACCTGCTGTAGTTCATAAGCTCCATCTCCAGCTGAGGCAGCGACCCCCACCCTCTTTACAAAGATTATTTGTCATTAAAATGCTCAGTAGCTTTTTTTTTTTTTTTTTTAAATCTGGATGTTGCCTACACTTTCAGAAAGGTTTTTGAAGGAAGATTAGCAGGATTAGGAAAGGTTCACATATGTTCAGCTTCACTATTGGTATTCAAGACATCACAACTCTACCACCACCCAGGAAGCACAAGAAAACTGAGTGTGGAGAGGGAGTGAGGGAGAGAGAGCGGCCTCCTGGCTAAAGAAAGTGAAGAACACTCCACCAACTAAAAGAATATTTAACAGATTCAGTGCTGTGACTATTGACATGCTGCAGAAACCTCAGCCTTAGGTTTTAGAAAAATTGCATCTCTTCCTCATCGTTTCATCACATCATTGATCGTCAGTCACGTCTGAAGGATTGTTTTACTAACACAGTCATTGGCTTCTCTGTGGTTTTCAGACCAAGGAGAAATATTTCCATATGTAAGCCCTGAAACAGTTTGGCTGGCAATAAATAATACAAATTAAAAAATCCATGCCTATCCCACAGGAGATGTTTGGATTAGACTTTTGCTACCTAAAATCAATTTGGGCTAGATGGGCCAGATTTTTAAAGTAAGGTGCATGCAGTTGCATTCATGTATTTGCATATGCCTAATTTATGTGCACCAGTGCACGTACAAATCAGGTATTCTGTTCGGACACATAGTCAGTTGGGTGCCCAGCTGCATATACAAACTCCATCTAAATTGGGTACACACAAGTGTATTCATGAGCCCTGATTCTCATTAATACTATGGGCTCTTTACACCATTCTGGCACCAAACTGCCTTAAAGTGGATATACATATAGTTCAAACTCTCTTTAAGGTCCCTTTCCACTGGGTGCTATAAAAGGGCTTAATATAAATGAGGATCAGTCCCAAAACTGCACGCTCATTTTTGAAAATCTGATTTGAAACAATTCTAATTCATTTCACCTTTGAGCTGACACACCGCAGTGTTCAGTTTCAGCGATAAAGGTGCAGAAGTTGTGGCACCAATGAAGTTTCATTACAGAAAAATAGATTGTTCTTGTGGCAGCCAACAGGAGGCTCACAACTGCTGGTTTGAAAAATAAAAATATGGTAACCCCACTTTGGGCTAATGTCCTACACCTGGACAGAAGTGCTTCTCGCCATGGGCTAGATTATGACAGCACTGCTTCAGCTGTGATGGGGAGAAAGACTCCTTCTCCCTACTTGCTCCTGGTCAGTTGAGACTCTGGCTGCACTGTGGACAGCAGCCACTATTCGCCTGATACGCACTGCTGTGAACAAGTAGGCAAGAAGGGGCCGGATCCATGGGGCACTGGAGGAGGCCTGGCTCCATGCCCTCCCACTCCCTACCCACATTTGCCAGCCAGAGCAACTGGCATAACACTGGTGGGGATGAAGCTGCTCCACAAAAAGGGAGCAGGGAAGAACTGTGTCACCATTGATTCTCTGGTCCCATGGTTCTCAACCATGGTATGCATACCTCTGGGGGTACGCAGAGGTCTTCCAAGGGGTGACATCAACTCATCTAGATATTTGCCTAGTTTTACAATAGGCTACACAAAAAGCACTAGCAAAGTCAATACTAACTAAAATTTCATATAGACAATGACTGAGTAATACTGTTCTATGTACTATACGCTGAAATGTGAGTGCAACATTTATATTCCAATTGATTTATTTTATAATTATATAGCAAAAACGAGCCAGTAAGCAATTTTTCAATAATAGTGTGCTGTGACACTTTTGTGTTTTTATGTCTGATTTTGTAAGCAAATAGTGTTTAAGTGAGGTGAAACTTGGGGGTACACAAGACAGATCAGACTCCTGAAAGCGGGGCAGTAGTCTGGAAAGGTTGAGAGCCACTGCTCCGGTCTGCTCTGGGGGCAGTGCAGCTATGCACTGTTCTCACTCAGGGAAGGTTGTAAAGATACAGTCTAGTCCTTAGCCAATTACACTTGGCTTTCATGCCCACTCATTGCCAAATCAATGCAAATGACACTATTTTGCACTTATGCACTCTTATACCTGACATGTAATTTTCACCACAGTTTAAGTCACTGTTGAATTTGATCTGAAATATCCCTGTGTGGGACCTGTGTTTACACCAGGGTGCAGTTGGCCTATTGTTGCACAGGTGGAATCTCCCTCATTAAAGGCTTAGTTCCCCCAAAAAAACTCTGACTGAGTTGAGATTTAAATACCATATTTATTTCAAAATGCATTTCTTCTGTTCCATCCCTCCATCCCTCTTTATCTTTCTCCTTTCCCATCCACGCTAGCTCCTTTCCCTTGGATCTTCTGCCTCTCCTTTCCAATTTTCTCTCTTCTTTTCCTGTGTAGGTGCCTGCAGGAAGGAGGAAAGAAACTGGAAGAGAAAAAAAGTTCATCTCCCCACACAGTATCCCCTGCAGAGAGGGGAAGGAAATGCTGCAGTATCAAACCTGGATGCATCTTTTCCCTTCCCTCCCAGGCTGTGCTAATACCATATGAGGGATCTGTCAGAAACTTTCCTGGGCCTTCTGCACAGGAAAGCAGGTGCTTCCATCTCTTCCCTCTGCTTGGGTCAGCTAGAATCCTACTTAGCCTGTGAAAAGCAGATGATGAGAGGGATTTGGAGGATGAAGAGTTTAGACAAAGAATGCTGGGATCTCACTTGCATAATAGATGTGCTGACAGGCACGTGCTTCATAAAGAACTTTTAAAATAAGTAACATTGTGGAAAGCAGTTCCATTTTCACATGTGAACATTTCCTTAGAGCACCACAAAAGGAACATGTGCTTAAAATCGCACAGCAGGGATCTACAGGACTGACAAAGTGATTCCAGTCACAAACTATATTGGGCCAAATTCTCAAGACCTAACTCAGTACTCCAGCAAAACTCCCCTTTAAGTCAAGGGAAGGGGAGGAAGTCAAAAAGAAGAAACTCAAGATAATATATTCAACGTGGTATATGAAAGATCAAAACTTCTACTAGTGTGTCACTGTAGTGAAAACTAAAGGATCTTTTTAAAAAAAAATAAAATTACAATTGAGATCTGCCAATTGCTGAACATATTTCTCTAGAGCAATAGATTGTTGAAAAATTATCTCTGGATTAGCTTTAAAGAATTCAAATTGGTAAAGGGGGGAATAAAAGAATAGCACAGAGATAAAGAGAAAGCAACAGTCAGACAAACTACTAGACACAAAATCAAAATTTGGAGGCCTGATTCTACAAGTATATAGAAATTCTATAAATACAGATTTTGCAGGGTCATGTTGTGGAATAATAGTGCTCTGTATAAATGTGGGATTAAAGTTTCTCCCCTATAATTTTCAGTAGGCAGTTTGAAATTAAAAAAGCTCACTGTGCTCAAACTATGATGCAGCAATAACTCCTTCTTGAGTTGTATATATTTTAGAAAGGATACTACAGAAACATCAGTATCAAAGTGGCAAGATTTTCACTTTTAACAAGTCCATCTTTTTCCTTCTCCTGTGCTTCAGTTTGAAGAGATTATAAAGCATATAAACTAGTCGTACGGTGTATGAAGTCCACATTGTTTTTTCTTTCTGATTGTAATCTAGGAGCTTATTCTTATTAGAAGAATGAGAAAAAATCCCACTTTAAACTCTTTTGTCAAGGAATTCTGATTCTGAATTTTATTTGAAACAGAAGGTATCCAAGGTACCCTGTCAAATTGTTTCTCTTTAGAGGGGAGAATCAAACTTAACTTCCAATATTGATTCAATTAATCCTCCTATGCTAGCTGGAGTCTCCACAAGAGCTGGATTCTTCTTAATCCTTAAGGGTCAAAATCTGGTCCTGTGGAGGTCAACAGGAGTTTTGCCATTCACGTCAACAGGACCAGGTTTTGTCCCCCTAATGCAAAATCTAGCACTAAGGAAAAGTTAAAGGAAGTGAAATCAAACACACAAAACTCATGTCATTTCAAAGCTCCAGGATTTTTCCCATTTGTGAAGGTATAGATCAAATACACACTAATACATTAAGTCTTACATTTAATAAAAAAACAGAACTAGAAAAACGACATAGTTACAGTCTGACCAAGTTAACATCCTGTGCTAGAAAATTTAACCATTGGAATTTCTGATGTGTGTTTGATTTTGTAACTTACTTTTGCACTAACACTCATTTTTTACATTTGATTTCTGCTCTTTTTCGTAAGGCAGAAAAAAATGAAAGAAAAAACACATAAATCGTTGTGTTGCTGAAGTGTTTTACAGGCATTTCAGTCCTGGCTTTGGGCCAAATCTTACTTGTCTTACTTACACTAATCACATCATTCACTCCTGGGGGCAACTAATATGCATATGCAGGAACAGAATTTGGTTGTATCTGTAAGTAATAAATGTACAGAACTAAAATTCCAGGAAAGGAGCAGTTATTTGTCTTTTTCACTGATGTTACATTATCCTCTAAGTATCACAATATTTTAATAGATGGGTTCAAAATAAGTGCTATATTCAATGAACAGATTTATGGAAGCACATCTCTCAGTTAGAGCCCAATCCTGCGCCGATTGTATCTGAAAAATAAGGATCAAATCATGTTATACTCCCCTGAGTAGTCCAGCTGAGGTCATCTGGAGTTTGTGTGTGGTACAGAAAGCAGGATCTGGCCCTATAGAATGATGACAGATCACAATGATTCGCTACCTCTTTTCTTAAATAGTAATTAATATAAAAATGTTATGAGAGATTCGGATGTCTGTTTTGTAATTAGAAGTGGGTTGGAATTATGATTACGATTAGCTGGGTCACGATTAGTTATGATCAACTGTACAGAGCTCTTAAGATGTAAAAGTGCCGCAGAAAGAGTTAGTTTTTCTATATTGTGTTCAGCCTTCTGGGAGCATAGCATCCACGGCTCGGTATCTCAAATGATGATTTTGTAAATAAAAATAAATAAATATTAACGAGTGGCTGAGCATCCAGTTAGTTCAGCAAAGTTAGAAAGCATCTATGAGTCACGTATGGTTATGGTTCTCCATAAAAAAAATATAATTTCTGTCTTCAGGTTGCACTGCTCCCTATCCTATAATGAGTAAGATATTTAAAGTCCTGAACTGTTTATGTGACATTTCAATAAATAATGCAGAGATTTGACAACATTTCCATATTCCTCCTTTAATGTCTGAATGTCTCTGACTTAATCCAAGTTCCTTGGCATTTATTACTGTTTGTTACACTAACAAGTGAGATTATGAGAATTCTAATGAAGGCTTCCAGTGAAAAACTCTGTGATTAAAATGCCATAATAACAGTTGCATGCATTTATATGCCTGATTATCATAATCTATTTAGCACAAGTAAACATACAAACAGAAGGAGAAAAGCAAGCACACTGACACTTCAGCTAAAGGAGAATTTAAAATGAGGGAGAAACAATGTAAATATGTAAATGTCTTTGTGTATTCTTTTTATCTTTTTTTCTCATCCTTGCTTCCCCTCTCCCTCCGCCCCATTTGCTAATGAGACATCTATGCTTCATCACATGTGGTCCCTCTTTGCTAGGCCGAGGTGCGTTTTTGGGCCATCTGCTGGGGCCACTATCCTAAACAATGCCACCCAGAAAGCCAGGGATATATTTGCAGCAACCTTTGACATCATGGAATACAAGAGATGGTGTCGTACAGACTCTGCTCTTTGATATGTTCATTCTGAACACTTAGTTCAGCTGTTACTCCATTAATGCAAGTCCCAAGATGACATAACAAAGCTACAGCCCCCCAAAATTTTTGGCAAATTAAGAGAAATCATGCCAAATATCTAATGTAGCCTTTCAGTACCAAGAGTCTATTCATTATTTTTCATTCTTCATCGTACATTAAATTTCCAATTCCTGCATTCGAAGTAACTTTATAAATGAAGTGATCATGATGAACACATTATTAACTACTGTTGTTATTTGAAAGATGAGTATATGTTAAAAAAAACCACACAACCCCATTGAACAAGCAAAAAAGACTTGCCATAGAGACTGGACACCATGAAGAACAGATATAAAAGAAACATGTAGTCTAAAAAAACCAAATATATTAATATATCATAAACATGGTAAATCAAAGGATTTTATAGCAGCTTTTCATGGTACAATTTGGAAATGTTCACTGAGAAAGGACATAGCAATTGGCTGAGGAAAACTGTGTGTCCAATGAGTGTTAATGTGAAAAATCACAAACTCGCACACAAACACCTCCTTCCCTCTATATTAATCTTTTCACATTTATTGTGGTCTTTAATGAGAACCTTCAAAAGTGCCTCATAGTGCTCCATTAAAATGTAATTATAAAATGGAAAAGGTGTAATGTATAATATGGACTAGTCACACACTGACAAAAGGGGAAATTTAAAAGAGTAGTGAACTTGTGACTAAGCATCCAAACAGGAAATTCAAAATCAAAGCTAAAACTCTACACCGTGTCCTGCCCTCTATTACCTGGGATATACCTCTCTGAAAGCAAAGGGGCTGTACTCATGGAAATGATGGTAGACTATGGCTTCCTGCACCAAATTCTGCTGTGGTTGTAAGCAGGCGCAACTCAGTACTTCAGTGAAATTATATGCAGCTTGCACCAGGGCTCAGTTTAGTCCTCTGTCCGGAATTTAATTCTGTCTATCCTTAACTCGCTCTGCTGCCTTCAGGTGACATAGGAATTGAACATGAAAGATTAAACACAGTGGGTGCGGTTTTCCAAAGTGCTCAGTATTGAAGTTAACAGGAGCACAGTTAAAGTAAGGCTGAATAGTTTAGAAAGTCCCACTCCTTATATGCTATAAAACTGGTCCCAACTGGATAAATTAAGGACTGAGTTTTAGCCCTAACTTTGTTTCCTTGCCTTTGTCAGTTTACAATACAATTTGAATAATTAGTTCAGCGTGTGTGTTTCCGTGACATTCCTTAGCGTTTTTAGCAGTAGTAAAGTTAATAGGAGCTGTGTACCAGGAACGCTTACATTATGAAGCCTAATGGGAATTTCATGCATTATTTATTATTGCTATTCTAATAATTATTTATTATGTAAATTCCAGTAGCACCAAAATGTCCTCCTCTAGTTCAGCAGCCAGTTGTGGTGGGTTCTATCCAAACATAGACTAGAACACAGTCCCTGCCCCAAAGAGTTTACAGTCAAATAATATGGACAGGGACCTTACTTTAGTGCCTGAATTAACAGTGCCAATAGTGTTTCCTTACCTAATAGCCCCAAAAGCCTCCTTCAGAATTGCTATAAGACATCCTAGTGATAGTTAAATTAAAAATGCTTATACAGCTATAAAGATAGACATTGCATAGATCTTTCTTTTCACATAAAAGGCCTGAGACAGACTGTGACCCTAATACTGAAAACACCCTGGCCCAGTTCTAAAACCCCTTGAAGTCAATGGGAGTCTTTCCATTAACTTCAATGGGCTTTGGAACAGACATTCTGGGTGAAATCCTGACCTTAGTGAAGTCGAGGCAAAATTCTCATTAACTTCAATGGGGCCAGGATTTCACCCTCTGAATGCAGAACTCCCACTGACTTCAGTAGCAGTGCTGTGCATAAAACACTTACAGAACTGTGCTCTATCGTCATTTCTGTCTCTTCCTGTGAACTTGCCCGAGGTGCATCATCAGCAAGGAGTACACATGCTAATACAACTTAGAAAATGTTAATTGAAAGGACCTAGCTATTGCAAATTGTTTTCCAAACTGCATTTTTTGCAGTTTGTAAACGATTTTTTTTTTACAAAGACAATTAAATTATATTATGGATTGATTTCTTGTCAACTGCAACTTTTTAAATGAAGTTGTTTGACATTATAGGAGTGTACAGAAGTTATCTTGCATTCAATTATATAAATAGTAATCAGAATTATTATGTGTTTAATCATATATATGTTATACATGTACAGTCCTCTCTTCTTCTCCCACACCCTCCACCTGCCACCCCAAATTATGTATTAATACAGATTCTGAAGTAAAATCTTTTATTCCAAGTTTCAGATTGAATTGAATTTTAAAGGCTAGATTAAAAGCTTATTCAAAACAATGGGCCACATTTTTTTTGGCCTTACTCATGTGCACTGTCCAATTGAAGTAAATGGCAATACTTCTTATCAACTTCAGATCAATCCCAAAGAGAGTAAGAATAGCAGAATTTGGTCCAAGGTTTGCAGTGAAAGTGATGCAATAATCTGTTTTGTTGTGGACATCAAAGTAATGAATGGTATATTATAAGTAGTGGGTTGGAAGGTAACAACTCTGCTGCAGCAACTTTTTAGATTTTGAAATTTGTTTTCATACCACATTGGAGTAAAAACACCCTTTCTACCGTTTTTGTGAAAATGGATTTGTGTTGAAATGTCCATTTTCTGACTGATACCTGAGTTTTTCAATTTGGGAAGAGAGGTATAGACTCTAGCAGTTAGGGACCTAGCCTGGGATGGGGGAGACCCAGGTTCAGTCTGATTTGGGTGAAAAGCTCTGCTCTAAATCAGGCAGAGCAGGGACTTGAGTGTGTGTCTTCTCTATGCCAGGTTAGTGTCCTAATCTCTGGGCTATAGAGTGTGACTTCTCCCAAAACTTTCCCCAGGAAAATTTATTTTAATTGAAAATGTTCTATCCTGCTCTAACTATAACTAGAGCTAGCTTTCTGTTTAAACAAGAAAAAAAAGTTTGGTTGGTTTCCCTGCCTGTTTTTATCCCAGAAATACCAAGAATATCCAGACTGTTTTTTCCCAGTTTTGTTAGAAGACCTCTTGGATGACTCCTATGTAGACTGGGAGCTACCCCAGTCTTTCACTGTAGGGGTAGGTGTGCTGAGTCCTTGACACAAAGAGTATTTCTATCAAACATTTGCATTAAATAAGTGTTAACACAAACAAACCACTGATTTAAACCATCAGAATAAAAAGTACTTCCCCACTCAGTTAACCAGGTTTTCCTTCCTTGGTTTCATTGATGTCATAAATGTACTAGTTCTTCAGTTGAATAGTCTACATTATAAATTTAGGTCTTGTCTATCCTGAGGGGTGGGGGGGAACAGCAGAAAACAAAACTCAGGAAGAAGGAAACTTTCAGACCTTCTTTGTACATCAAAAACCTGATCCAAAGCCCTAGTCTTCATTCTTTCCTTAGCTACCTACAGATCCAACCTAAAAAGACTAAATATTCATAAGTAATAAAGTATGCTCGATTCTACATTTAATTGTCAAAACCAACTTCAGGCAAATGGCTCCTCAAGGAATCCTCTCTTACTGACTTCAGTGGGACCACTCAAAAGAGGAAGAATTTGCAATATCAGGCTCCACTGAACTAGAAGATAAATTAGTCAGTTAAATTTCTAGAGGGCCAGTCTTGCTCCCAATGAAAATTATGTGAATTTCGCCATTAGCTTCAGTGGGGGCAGGACTGAATCCATGATTTGGACAGGGCAGATTATAGAAATTGGTTATCAGAAAAACACAAAACAAATACTCAGTAATTTCCTGCATGTTTTATGTGCCACAAATTAAAAGCAAACTGGAAGCAGTAAAGAATATTTCACCATTGGGGAGGGAAACAGCTGAAATCTTCTTAATCTTCATAGCATTATAGGATCTCCCTCAGTTTGGCTGACACTACTTTTGTCGACAACAAATCTGCTCCGCAGCTCAAACGTTATTAAATGATCTGTTCTCAAATAAGAATTCAAATGCCAGTGAAAAAACATCGCTGCTAGACCGCACAGAACTCTAGGCAAACGTTGCAACAATTTCCAGGGCTGACAGCGTTTTTTAACCAAAGGCGAGGTATTTCTGCGCCATAAAGTTCGCAGGAAGAAAGTTTTCAACCCCCAGAACTCATTCCGCCTTAGAGTTTTCTCGAGGGGCAGGGAAGAAATACTGAGAGTTTCTACCTCCGTCAGTTACATCGGATTGGCTTTTAGGGCTTTTGAAGGCTTTCACTGGGGGGAAATGACTGCTAGTAGCGTTGTCTGATCCCCACAGAAACGTTCTCTGAAGGGATAGTTTAGTTGTTAATGGTTTCGTGAAGCGTGGCATGTATTCGCACTTTTCCTAGACAGTGAAATGGTACCGCATCATCGCGCTCTCTTCGATTATTAAAGTGAAATGTTCCCGTGTTCTTGACAGAGCCCGTCCTAATTAGCTGGGAAGCTGCACCGGAGGGTTTTGAACTGTTTTCTCTTGCTTGGCAAACAGCCAGCGTGTGGATTGGCAGGAAGGTGCTTCTCCAGCGGCAGATCTTTTCGGCAAAGCCCAGATAAGGCGCCCTTGGTTTTCAGCCGGCAGAGCTGAGTCCGAAATCGAGCCGCCTTTCCCGTTTGCCAGCCCAGGAGATGGTCTGTGAGCTGATTACTCGGGGCAACCCAAAGGCACCGCCTTAGAAAGCAGCTGGCGACAGAACGGCTCGGAGCCCCTCTTTGGAAACGCCTGATTTCCTAGCCCGAATCCCTCCAAGGGCGGCAAGCGTCACTCCGGTTGAGAGCGCTTTGCAAACGGTTCGAATTCGGATTGGGTTGCCTGGTGTTTTAAACCAGAGCCTGGACCTGTGTCTTCTTCACCGACCGAGCACAAGGGCCAGCAAATCACTGGGAAGCCCGGCGTCACGTTTATTTGGTGGGCGATCTTTCTTCCCCCTCCAGCCCCCCAACAGAGCAAGACAAAGCTGGCGCTGGGGGTAACTCACGAGCGCTGATCGCTCCGGGGGCCCTGCGCTAGCTCTGTACCGAATCCACGAGCTAGGTAAAGACAGGCGGGCTGGGCTCCAGGCGCGCCGCAGCGCTGCGCGTCTACACGGAAACTCCCTTCTCGGGCTCGGCCCGAAACTCACTGCTTAGGCCCAAGGCAGCGCAAACCCTGGGCTCCTCGGCAGCCCTGAAATCCTTTCCCCTGCTGCCCTCAACTTCCCGCGCGGCTGGCACCGCCCCTGCGCTCTCGGCCCAGCGCCGCCTTCCCCGCCCAGCCTTTATCTTTTTCAAACGTGGCACCCAAGAAGTTGCGGGGGGCGGGAGCGCTCGGACCGGGAGCCCCGTGGCCGGCAGCCTTCGTCTGCCCCGATCTCGACCTGCTGAGAAGCCCACGTGGCTGCGCGATGAGGGGCCTCGCCAAAGGACCCGGGGAGGGGACGCGCGTAACCTGAAGCGGGATTCATGTATTGCTCCCGTCTCCTTTACTCGGCCCGGGGCAGCAGCCTCGGGGCTTCGACTGGCTGTGCCGCGACGGCTCTTCGCAGCAGCAACCGCAAAGCAGCGGCTGGGGTGGGGTGGAGACGAATTGGGAGCTAGGCTGCAGGTTCCAGACTTTGGAGCTGGGCTCCAGGAGGGTGGCGTTTGATGGCCAAGTGCCACCGCCATCGCTCCCCGCTACAGGTGTTCTCTGCCCAGGTGCCTTTTAATTAAGAGAAAGACAAAGCAAACGCGGCTGCCCCCCGCCTGCTTAGCTCTCCTCTGAAACCGGATCCCTGCAACCCGCGCAGAATCTCTGAGACGTTTTCCCCAAATCATTTAATGTCCACGGCGGGCTGAACTCTCGGAGAGACTTAAAAGTCGCTCCAAAGGCTGACGTGGCTCTCCATTTTTACAAAAGAAAACTCTCCAGATCACCCCCCATCCAACCCTGATTCTGTATATCAATGACAAACAATGCAAAACGGGACTCTCTGTCACACTTATCAGTATGGTACCATTATTTCACAAACCATTTTGAGATCACCTAGACACATCTGCAGAGCAGCACAATTCAGAATAGAAAGATATTTGTGCAGCGCCTAGCACAACGAGGCTCTGGTCTACTGCAAATAAATAAGTACAACAGTGATAGGAATTTGGGAGTTAACCGATCATTCTGTGTGTGACGTATACTTGATACGTTGCGTGTGTGCCAGATCTTTACTGAAGGAAAATTCACAGTGAGAGTCAATGCGGATTTTGGCTGAGTGTGACGTGCAGGATCGGGTCTATACGGTCACTTTTAAAACCACAGTATAGTACAGACAGAACAAAAGGAACCTGTGAAAAGCCAAGGTGCTGAAGTGTTGGGTATGAAAGATCAGACGGGAAATCTACTGACCAAGGGAAATATTTTTTCCAGCTTCAAAAATCAGCCTTAGGTAACATGTTACTTAATTTTCTAAATATATTTGAAAGCCACAAATCATTCCGCTGGTGCTTAGCCCGCTTGAAATAGCGTGTTATTGTAATGTGATGTCATGTGTATATTGTAATATAACGTGTTAGTGTGATGTTCTGCATCGACTTAATTTTTGTGCCCTCTCTCCCGTTTAACGAGTGTAATAGCCTCCACAATGCTGGCTTAGTAGCGCAAGCCTAAAACACATGGGGCTCCATCCTCTCATGTTTGTGGGTTACCAACAAAAATCAATCCGAAAAGGGCTACTGGCTGATTACCACTGACACGAACATTGGTAGTGAAATTGGAATGTGTGTTTTCTTGCACCACCCACTGCCCCATCAGTAGCGCTCGGAGTCCGTGTCCTGCCTGTCCTGGGACGGATTGTCATTTCCTTGCAAAATGTGGACCTCTCGCTGCCACCTCTTCCAAACACACCCACACCCTTCCGCCCACACACACTTCCAGACCCCCGCCGGCACACACACACGAGCATCTTCACAGAAAGCGTTCGGAGTGACTGAGATCCTGCCTCAGTGAAGCGCTTGTGTCCGGTTCATACCCGCCGATTTGAGCCAACAATTTGACCGGCTTCTCCGGTGCGAACAGCAAACGGAGCAAAGCCCCCGGAGCTGAAGACATAGCTTTCTACAGAGAAATTCTACTAAAAAGGGTGGGCTGCTTCTGTAGAATAGACACGTGTTGCACATCATGTCAAAATCAGAGGTAAAGTCAATAGTTTAGGGACCAAAGGAGGGCGGGTTTAAAGGGAAAGTGAAGGGGAGAAGACAGGGAGAGGATAAAGAGAAGGAAGGAAAGAGGGAAACAGAAAGGGTTTTTGCAAACCCTACATTACATATTGCACCAGGCAGTAAGTAACCGTCTACCCATCACGGCAAAGTTGGGGAGAAGTTCTGGAGCTTTTATCCGGGAGCCACTAGGTGGCAGGTGTTGCTATAAACCCGGATTCGTGGGAATTGTAATTCGTTTGGGTTACCGGGGTTTATCTACTGGAGCTGGCAACCTGAATTCTGCCTAGGACGTGTCCCGTTCTAGCGACACACTCATTAAGGAATACACTCGGTATTCAAGCAGCTTTCCGAGACTGAAAGGGACAAGGAAGAGAGAGGTTCTTTCATTTCTACCCCGTAAAACCCAGACTTCAAGCTGGCTACATCGCCTTCTGTTTTACGGGGGCTCCCCTCCAGCTGTTCCGTGAATCCAGAATGACAAACACTTGGAGACATTTCTCCAGGGGCTCTCCCTGAGATCCTCTCCGGGCCTGCAGTGCCCTTCCCCAGTGCCGCGTCAGCCTGACGGGGTGAGACGCTACCGGGTTGAATGCGTTTCACTGGATATTCTGGGACTCCGGATTGTTGCGGCGGATTCATTACTGTCTCATTATGAAACGCAAACAATGCATAGTTGTCCGGCCTCCCCTGCCGCGGCTGATCTCCAGGGCACAACACGGGCCCCCTTTCTCCTCCTGCCCACATTGGCCGGGCACACGGGCCGACCCGTGTCCTCACTGGCAGAGGCACGCACACGGACGCGTTCCCTCCCAGGCAGGGTCCCCACACTCATGGAATACAACAGACACACGGACTCAGACAGGGCGCACGGCCAAACCACAGTCGTGTCCACACCCCTACGCGCACAGACCCTGGGCCAGACACGCGCTGCCCCGCGTTCCATCCACATTCGGCTCAGCACGCGTCCCCCGGCGCACGGGAGTGCCACCATCGCACTCACACACCCGGCGACCAACCCACAGACGCATGCCCTCTCCGGCCGCTACAAAGCCGGGGCACGCCACACGCGCCTGTGGACGCCGCTACAGAGCCCGGCGCGCCGGGCAGACACACGCGGCGAGGCGGGGGCTCCCGAGCCAGCCTGTCGCGGTGACAGATTTCGCTCATTGAACTGTTATGGCTCATCCTCGTCTGAACCGCTGAGAAACACATCGCCGCGCTGCGCTTCTCAACGCTTGCAATACGCATTTAACGGCTGATCGAGGCTTGCCGAGCCCGCTGGGAAACAAACGGGGACAAAAATAATACAACAAAGGCAGGGAGGCTATGGGGAGGGGGAGGACAAGGAGGTACACAAATGAAAGGGAAATCGAAGCCCAGGAACTTAACTCAGATAAAGAAAGGGGCCCGCCTGGAGATGCGAAGAAACACCTCACATCAGTTTAGAGGCGTCGAGGGAGGCACTGTGGCAAAACCACCCAGCATTATTTCCACAGGTCAGATAGCTTTTCTATAGCTGGGGAAAGCGCACCGAAATTCTGGCTTAACGAGGGCATTCGGGGCGCCTAAAGTTTCTAGTGAGGAAGCAGGGTTCCCTCCAAAGACTGGCTGCATCTGACCAAAGCCTCTGCCCGCAGAAATGTGGTCGTCTTTAAGGTGCTATAGGATTCTCCCTGTTGTTGCTGTACACAGACTAGCAGGGCTACCCCTCTGGAACTTCACTCCACACAAGACGTGCCCAGTGGTGAGGATGCACTATCTTGTAGCATGGTATTTTTAAGCGCGCTCTCACCGTCAGTACCTGGTAAATAAGGATAAATGCCCTCTGAGGGCAATCCAAAAGCATTACAGCGACAAAGGGTTGCTCTTGTACACGGGACTTTAAAGAAGGAAATATTTCTTAAGCGGACATAGCTTCCTCGGTGGAGCGATACATATACGTGGTGACTCCTGCTAACTTCGCTGTCTGCTCGCAGCATTTTAGTCACATCTGTTCCTTTGTGCACATTTTCACACAAAATGGGACGGGCTAAAAATAACTTTTCTTTCTGTTTCTTGAAGTACGTGGAGAAAAGACTAAATAACCTTCCCTCGGGCAGCCATCCCCCTGGGGAGCGCAGCGCTGGGGTCACGCGGAACGGTTTCGGAGTGGGATCTCCTAGGGGGGGAAAGCCCTGAGCTGTGCGTCTTTCATTGCCCTGAAATGTGGTGTCTGGGTGCGATGGGAGATTGCCCAGCCTAGAGATAAGTGGTTCAGTAAGTGTGGGAAGGGCTGCATTGTGCCTGGTGAGTGTTTACATTTGGGGTGGGTGGGGGGCAAATACCGACGTGTTTGTGAAACCTATTAAAACTCTCCAGCGATAGAGCCCGCTGGAGTGTTTGGGGAGTTTAATGCCGTTCCTTTCAAAATGTTATTGTTATGCGGGGACTAAGGGCTGTTTGGTCTATTTTTCCCCCCAACAGCTGTTCCTAACGCTGTCATTGTTACATTTGATTCTAGATTTGACAAAGGTCTCTCTCTTTCTCCCTCCTGTCTCTCTGGGTCTCTCCTCCTAGCAAACGCCATTGGCTGGAGCTGCAAAGGAGCGTGTCTGAGGCAGTTTCATTGAGCGGAATTAGCCGGAATGACATCAGTTTCCCAGCCCCCTGGCAGCACTTTGCTTATTGGTGCAGCGGCCCCTCCAGGACAATAACATTGTTCTTAGCCGGCGCTGCTTGCTGATGTGCCTATAAAAACACCGTCGAGACGCCAAAAGGTGCTTGTTATTATTGTGATCCGCAGCCACCACCAGCGGCGCTGGAGCGCGGCCGTCCTGCCAAAGGGATCACTCTGCAAACAGTAAGTTCCCACGCAAATTCCCTCCCTGGCTCCCGGGGTGCTGCGACAGCTAACTTTGCACGGGAGGCGTCCGCCAGCCTCGACGGTCGCCGTCGCCCGTTCCACCCAAATCGATACCTGGGGCTGGGAAGAATCCGCCGCGCTGGCCAAGGGAAACCGCGCACCGCCGCTTCGCTCTCGCCCCTGGGGCTCGGATCCGGATTGCAATGGAGATTGTGGAGCTAGGGAGGGACGGAGGGGACAGGTGCGGGGCTAGGCGAGGGGGATCGCGAATGTCCCCTCGGCAAACGCTGATCTGGCTAGGCAGGGCTGGCCGGAGGAAAAGGGATTCGTTCTCTCTCCATCCTCCCCGCCTGCCCCACCGCCGCGACTCCTGTACCGGGAACGCCGGTGGTTTCCCCAGGACCCCGCCTCCTCCCGCCGCTGCTTCGGGGCGCGGTGCGTGGACCTTCCTTCGGAAAGAAGTCGGGCAAGGTTCACGCGTTAAGCGACCTTGCCGCGGGTGGGGCGAGGAGGAGCAGGAGGGAGATCCAGGCTTTTGCTGCCGGAGGGGGCAGTAAGTGGGAAGGGTCCCGGGGAGAATTATACAGTGAGCATCCTGGGGCAGGGTGGAGACAGGGGCGAGGGGAGGAGGGAGAGGGTCCTGGGCCACGTCGTGTAATAACGCCTTGGCCTCGGGCGTGCAGTGGGCGTTGGGAAGCACCGGAGGAGGGAGGCGATTTAGCATTTCTGGCGCTGCTGCCGTTGGAGGCGTGGGACCGAGCGGGACCGAGGGGGGTGCTGGACCCTAGGTTCTCGTTCGGTTGATCCGAAGCTGCTCTCCGGTTTCTCCTCCTCGCAGGCGGCCCGGTGCGCGGCGCTCTGCCCTGGCTGGGGACATGGACTCCGACGCTAGCCTGGTGTCCAGCCGACCTTCGTCTCCGGAGCCCGATGACCTCTTCCTCTCGGCCAGGAATAAAGGCGGCAGCGGAGGTTTCTCGGGGGGCACGGTGTCCAGCTCCACCCAGAGCGACTCCCCGCCCGAGCTGAGCGCCGAGCTGCGCAGCGCCATGAGCGCGGCGGGGGTGGTGGTGGTGGACAAGATCGGCTTCAAGTCCTCCTCGTCCTCCTCGTCCTCCTCGTCGTCCTCCTCCAAGAAGGACAAGAAGCAGATGACGGAGCCCGAACTGCAGCAGCTGCGGCTGAAGATCAACAGCCGGGAGCGCAAGCGAATGCACGACCTGAACATCGCCATGGACGGGCTGCGGGAGGTGATGCCCTACGCGCACGGGCCCTCGGTGCGCAAGCTCTCCAAGATCGCCACGCTGCTGCTGGCGCGCAACTACATCCTCATGCTCACCAACTCGCTGGAGGAGATGAAGCGCCTGGTCAGCGAGATCTACGGCGGCCACCACGCCGGCTTCCACCCCTCCGCCTGCCCGGGGGGCATGGGCGCCCACTCCGGCCCGCTGCCGGGGCACCCCGGCCATGCCCCCCCCCACCCCGTGCACCACCCCATCCTGCCCCCCGCCGCGGTCTCCAGCGCCTCCTTGCCCGGAGCCGGCCTCTCCGCGGTCAGCTCCATCCGACCTCCCCACGGGCTCCTCAAGTCGCCTTCGGCCGCCGCAGCCTCGGCCCCGCTGGGCAGCAGCTTCCAGCACTGGGGAGGGATGCCCTGCCCGTGCACCATGTGCCAGGTGCCCGCTCCGCCCCACCACCACGTCTCCAGCATGAGCACAGCCGCTCTGCCCAGATTAGCCACCGACACCAAATGAGCCGCCGGGGGGGACTCGCTTCCAGGGGCCCGGGGGAGAGGGAGAGATTCTACCGCAGCACGGGGGAGAGACTCGCGCTTCTAGCCCCGAGGAAAGGCGGTCACCGCGCTTGGCACACAGACCGCACAGGGGGCCTCTCTCAAAGCCACGGGCACACACAAGGACTTACAAGGACATACCGCTCTCGTCCAAGGCTTCTAAACACCACCAGCCCCCCCCCCAGGGCGCCTTCAAGCGTGTTCCACCAAACGGGACACATCACTGAAGCCCATCGGAGAGAAAAACGAGCAGAAGCAACTCCTCTCTCTTCCTGCAAACGACCCCGCGCAGAACGGATCCTCTCTCCTCCATCACTGCCAGCAGGAAGAGGAGGAGGCCAGCGTTACGTCCAGTGCTTGATGTTTTGTCCAGTTTCAATAGCAATTGTGTAAACACACGGAACGTTTTTAAAATAAATACATGTGCATCTTTTTAACTTTGATAGGAGTTGCAAATAGTTATAGACTCTTCTCCTCCACGGAAGTAACCAAAATTGCATAGGGTCTTTTGTTGTTTATGGTTATTTTTGACATACACCCTTTCAACATTTTCTGGGTCATATCATTAGCTGTATAAAGTAGTTATTCGGAGCCCCGGCAGGTCACTTCCTACCTACACGATTTGCAAGAATGAAGGCTGGTGATGTAAAGGTAGCTTGCAAAGTTTTCCGGGCTTTGGATTTGTAAATATACTGTCCAATGACGATGTAAGTCCGTTGCGCTTGAGCTTTCTGTTTGTGCACTTGTACTGGGAATCTTATGAATGGTTACGGATTTTTGTGTTTTGTTTTGTTTTGCTTTAGAGTATAACACGTTTTTCTTTTCTGCCTCCTTTAACAAAGTTACAAACCTCTTTACTGTGCTTTCTATGTAGGAACTCCACACTGCCTGTGTTGCAATACTGAGAACTTGGGCTTGTTTCTGAAATAACAACTTTTCTTATTACTGCCCCTTGCAGAGATTTTATCATCTGTTTATTTTTGTAAAAAAAAAAAAAAGTTGCTAAATAATATTTATTACTTGTTCGGTTGCAAAAACAAAATAAGTGATCCACTCTTGAGATTTTAAATAAAAAAAACATTTTAAGTAAATTGCATTTTTCCATCCATTTCTGTTTTGGGAAGTCTAGTGGCTGAAGCCCAAGCGTGGAGAACAAGACACGATTGCTTTCAGAAATATTAATATGGCACATCCTGGTCCAACAGACCAAATAAACAGATAGAAAAGGATTTAGATCATTTTTATGATAATACTTCCAGCCCTTTTTTCTAACACTCTTACAAGTCTCTAATTTAAACTATTTTCCCATCCGTTCTCTAAGTAACAAGAGTAATGATCAATTAACCAAGTTTACGAGGTCCACATTTTTAAGATTTTCTTAAAATTGAGCATCCAGCAAAGACCAGGAATTGCTTATGGGTAGGAAATATTAAACGCAGGTTGATGATGTATGTTCATTGTTTAGATATTTCAAAATAGGAGATCAGACAAAAAAATGAAAGTAAGATGATTTGGGGGAATCCCTTTCTACTTCGTTGTATATCTACCTATTTGCCTATATAAACAATCCTGTGCTGAGATATTCAGACACAATATATTACAGCGAAATTTTAGATCTTTTGCTCTTTAAACCTCCTGCTCTAAAAAAACCCCAAACAAATGCTTTAATTGATTTAAAAAGGTAGGTATGTGGAGATGGTTCGCACTGCAAAGACGCCTTATTTCCTCGCTTTTTAAAAAATGAAAATCTAATTTGCCTTTTTTCCCCCTCGCTCTCTAAAAAAGAGCAGAGATAAATGCACTTTTCAAATAAGCAACTTTGCTGTGGTTGTTAATATACTTAACGTCTGATACCACACACTGCGTTCAGTTCTACTCCCGCTGAAAGAAATGGCAGCAATCCCATCTGCTTCCATAAGAGCAGGAGCATTTGCCCATTTAACTCTTCCTGCGTGTTTTCAGCTTTATTTACTACTTTGCTTAACTACTTTTACGGCACGTCCCCATAATAACAGGTCTTTCTGTTGGATAGCGCAGAGATTCTTTAGCAATGGTATTTTTGCACACCCTGCCTCTGAGTTTCTTGCTCCTACTAGAGCAAATACTTCAGTGGATCCCGCTCCTGAGCTTTTTATTCAGGCAAAACTTCAATTGACTTGACCCCTAAAGTGCACAGCATCGGGCCGCCAAGTCCTGTATCTTTTCCAGAGCCATGTTTTTAAACGACATACAAACTCCTTGTATGGACTCAAAGAGATTCCAGGGGGAACTTTTGTACCCACAAAAGCTGCTAGGGAATGGCAGTGAATTCAGTTCTTTGGGGCAGTTTTATTCAAAACGTGGCTATTTTGGAGCCGTTCCCAAAGCAGATCGCAGTGCGCGCGCTTATGGATCTGAGTTTTAGCTAGCGTGAGAATCCTGCAGCTGTCGACGTATGAAACCCAGGGGGAGGCTCTTTCCACCCCGGGTATTCCAATTGATTCGGGGCAGTGCGGTTGAGTTCCTTTACAGATCAGCCCTTTTGGAACTCTCACGGGCGGGGCTATTTTTTCTGACGACTTCTAGGCAGATCACTGAACTTCTGCGGATGTGTAACAGACATGAATATTATCCTCCCTTTAATGAACATTAAATACTTGGGCTATCTACTAGCCTCACCCACCTAGGCCCGGATCCTACAAACACTGAAGTAAGTGCTTAAATCACACTGAAGCAGGAGCCAAGGATCGGAGTTGAAGATTATAAATCATAGGCTACCAGGAGATCTAACGTTGGTAGAAAGCGAGTTACCTTTGCGACGTTGGCAAAGGACCTCCACATTAACCCTTTCGGTGCGGGGAAATGGGTCTGGGGTCTGTCTGAGGAAGCCAGAGAGCATCCCGAGAGATGTGCTAATTATTTGCCAGGAGGACTTTTTAGGCAGTTGTTTATTTACACACACAGCTTGATCCGCTCCGCTCAGGGAAGCTAAAAAATACATGCATTTTCCGAATTTACTTCTCCAGATAAACCCCTTTCTCTCCCGCTGCTGGGAGAGTCCCAAGGATTAGGGCTACAAAAAAAAGCTGGGGAGCAGACAGAAGAGAGGTAAAACGCATTTGACGGGCTAACCTCCTCTCCAATAGGTCCGTGCAGCCCTACGGATTTCATGGGTGTCACCGGAGACAGAGTGAGTGTGTGGGCGGCGGGGGTGAGGGATTTTAAACTTCTCTGTTATCACGTTTTCAACGAAAACTTTGCACCACAAGTGCCACCTCAACGATCGCACTCCCTGGACAATGTGAGCAGCTAGCAAACCCTTGCCCTCGCGCAGATATTGCCTTTAAACCCCGCGCTAGGAAAACGTTGCCTTGCCTTAAGCTGATTCCTACCCAGGTACAATTAAGAAGCGCGGGGCCAGACCCCGCTCCCCATCGGAGACCGTGGCTACATTCCCACTGGGGACCCAGGGCAGCAAGATCCGACTGCCACGGCATTTTCCTTGGCAGTGAAAAACCGGCCCAGCGAAAGGATGAAATCCGATGTCGGGCTGCTCCCGGAACACGCCAGGCAGATCACACATTAGCAATTGCTACTGGCGAGCGGTCTTTCCTGTGCTAATTTAGATCCCTGTTCCCAGGATTACTCTGAACAGCCGGTACAACCCCAGACACAGTTGGGCCCGGGAAGCCAGTCTCCCGTTACATTTTATTTCCCAAGCTATGGAGGGAAGCAGCTCGGAAGACGGCCGGAGATACACACACCCACGCCCAGAATTGGGTCGCTTCCCAAAGGAGCGCAACCAGAGGTGCTTTCGCAGGTTAATGTCGCGCTCTGTGTAAAGAAGGGGACGAGAGCATCCGCTGGGGTTTCCTGTACGGCACAGCAAAGGTGCTCATTACACACGGCGGAGAATCAAGACACACACACACACACACACACACACACCCGGGTTAGAACGCGGGGCACCTTCTCCCATCCCACGAGCTGAGAAAGGATTTTTCTCTGCTCTCTTCACTTCCCAGGGCCCAGGTCAGGAAGGATTTTCGTTAAATAGCCCCCGCCGAAAGCATTTCTTTTTCAAATGCTGCGCCTTTATTCGCCCTTATACACCAGTCTTAATTGATTGAAAAGGGGGGAAATGAAATCGAACCGTCCACACACAAGAGCCAGTTGCTTTTTGTTTGTTTGTTTAAAAAAAAAGAAGTTTAGTTTTTCTGTTTTTCACCCCGCCGCCGCCTTCAGAGTTCAAACTGGTAGCTCTGGGAGCTATTTAAGCACCACGCTTCTCAGAGCACCTAAAACAAACTGGGCCTTAATGGGTTAGCCGCTCCAGCGGAAAGGGGACCGGGAGAAAACGTCAGCTACAAAGCCACCAGCGTGGTGTGATGAAAGTAAAAGTTCTCTGCCATGTGGGAGGTGGCCAGGTCTGTCTAAAGCACCCGAACAGAGCCAGAGGAGCGTGTCTCCAAGGCAGGGGCAATGCTCCCCAGCCCCCCCGCCCAACGTTACGGCCATTCGTTGTACATCGCTCAGTTCCTGAAGCTTCAGCTCACACAGGAGCCAGTGGGTGAAATCCTTGCCCCAGGGACTCCCGTGAGCGGCCCGGACTTCACCCACGGATTCGTTTGCTGGCCTCCAGTGTGGAAGACACGGGACTGGATTCTAAAACTTCGTTTAGTCTTTGAGTAGAAAGACTGAACAGCGCCCGGCTTTCCCCCGGCAGCATTTCCAGGCGGCTCTCCCGGTGCTAGCAGCCCTTAAGGGGCAGGATCCCCTCCCTCTTTATCGGAGGGTAACGGATGGGAACCCCGCTGGATTTCCTTTTTACTGAGCTCTCTTGGCCGCCCTCTGCATCGCCGCCACGCGCCTTCAGGAGTTAGCCCACGGAATAGATCTGAGCTGACATTTTGCAGGGCGAGGCGAGTCCTTGCATCACCGCGTGACAGCTGCGAGCCTGGCAGCGCGCGGCAAAACCAAACACTCAGTGAGCCTTGGGAAGCCGGGGCCTTTCCCTCCTTCCCGTTCCTGGCCGTGGGTTGTGCATGACAGCTAGGGCGCTGGCCCTCTTCTGTGGGGGGAGGAACCACCGCAGCCTTCTGTCTGCGGGGCACCGCTAAGGCCCGCTCCCAAGTACTCGTGCTCTCAGCCACGGCCTGTTCCCGCCCGGTCTCGCAAGCGGAACTCCCAGAGGCGTGCAGGATGGGGCCCCAACCAGCCTTTCCAAAGAGGGGGAGATATTGCCACGTGGCCACCCAAGGCAGCTGAGCTCAGCGCGGGGTCTGAGAGCAGATAGGACGCTGGAAGGACCCTCGGAAGGAAAAGGCCCCTAGGAGCCTGGCGTTGAAGACCCCCATTAGAGCTGGGCTGTGGACGCTCGGCACCTCTTTACACAAAATCACTACCCCGACCCCCGGGGACTCCGCTTTAGGGCAGCCGCCCCCGCGGCTCTTTTTAACGCTTCCGGAATAAGACGTTTGTAAATTGCAGGATTAACCCGCCCCGTGCTCTCCGTGTAGACAGTTGTCCCAACCCCGCTGCTCGGGCGTTTGCAGTTGCACCTGCTTAGCCGCTTTTCCTCCATGCGCAGGACGGGGCAATAGGCCGCCCAGCTTCCCAAGGAGCCCTGCTCTGGTGCGCTAGCCATGTCGCAGGAAGGCCACGAGCAGGTGAGGCTTAGAGGGAGCATCGTTGGGAGCGGCTCTTTGTCTCTGCTGAAGGCAGCAATTAGCCCCCTGACTGATGCGGGGATTCAGCAGAGGCCACAAGCTACTACGTCTACACGGCGGGCTCGCGGAGCGCCCGCTTTCCGCCAGACTCACGGGTGGACCAAGGGAGGCGGCGGTTGGGGGAGGGAAGGGGCAATTGTAACCCGATCTGTAGTCCTGAAGATTCGCGGGAAGGCCGCACGTTGCACCCCGCCTTCCCTCTTGCTGGGGGATGGCGTCTCCACGCCGCAGCGAGAAGGGCGCTGTAGCATAATGCAGCGTGACGGTCCTCAACTGAGAACTCCGATTCTGGCTCCCTTCCCTGCTCTCCCACCCAATTAAGCAGGCCCCGCTTATCCTGAATTGACACCGGGACCAAGTGCTTTAACCGGCTGGCCTCGGGGTAACAGCTCAATGTGTTTTTACGAGCTGGGTTCCAGCAGTAGAATTTGTTTATACCCCTGATTCTTCGTCACTGAAGAAAAGTAACAACCTCCCCCCCCGACCTACAGCATCGGGACCGGTTGGACGTAGTTCCCAAATCAAGGGCGTGCCCTTCCCCGAGCGGGATCGGGCTCTCACAGAGGCAAAGGTGCCGTTTGCTTTCATCTATCCCAGCCTAAAACATGTTCCACGTCGTCCCCCTAGAAAACCGTCTCCTTGATACGCATTCCCGATGGCGTTCGTGACAGTCGTCAGCTGACATCCGACCCTCATACTGTTTTCACTAAAAAGCAATACAATGAACAAGTCCTTTAGAATAGGCGTCACAGCTCGCTGCTCACACTGCACCCCGCAAACAGCTGGCTTGGTAGATAGTAGCAACTCTGCTGCATCAACAGCAAAATACGTTTCTCCCCTTGGAAAAGCCAGAACCTCTTCCCCTGAAATCTGCAGGAATAGCGGGGAGGCGTCGTGGCCATTAGTGTATAAGGTAGTAGACTGGGAGTTTGGGTTCTTTCCCATCTCTGCCCCTCGATTTCCTCCCCTGTAAAAACGAGAGTCAGGATATCTCCTTTGGAAAGCTCGAGGAATGAAAAGGGCTATGTACGAATAAGTATTCACAAAGGAAGAAGAATTTTCTATTCAACGCTGTTCTGAAAAGTCCTGGCACTCTTAAGACTTTTCGAAGGTGCACAATCTCTTTGTTCAATACGCTTTTTGTTAAAAACGGAATGAGACCGGTGAAACCGTGATTTACAAGACCAGCAACATCTTTGGAGGAACCCGTATAACAACAGAAATACATGTCAAGCTTAAGAAGCAGATCGCTCTCTCTCTAACACACACACACAGTTCACACGAGGGAAAAATCGAGTTTTAGCGCGTCACTTAGAATTGTTACAGCGCCTGGGCCCATCACCGATGGGACAGTAAGGGTTTGGCTGGATCTCGACAATGAACACTGAGATAGTTCATTTGCTCCCTGACGTGGTGACTTCGCTTTAAACAGATTTGATGGTGGGTTGGGAAGGACGGAACTAAGCCAGAATATCGTACATGTAGGTGACCAGACGGTATCTAGAATTGCATCTCTTTGCGCCAACCTGTATACACAAGGGTAAGCTACAAACTGGAGGAAACATTCAAGGAACGATTCCATGCAGAGGGAGGAGACGCTGATTTGAAAGGCTCACACCCTTCTGCTTCCCCTAGGGAGCTCCTCCACTTCACACCCCTCTAGCATGGCCTGGACGGAATCTCCCCTGGATCTGATCCTGCAGTCTTTATTCCCTTGAACAATCCCATTTATTGTATTGAAGGGCTGCAGGATCGGGCTCCATAGTGCAATAAATTGCCACCCCTGGTGAACCATATCCAGGAGGAAGGAAGCCCTGGTTTAATGTACAGGCGACTGTGAGTTAGGAAGCCTCTTGTCACTGATTCCTTGTGTGATATTTATCCTGCCTGGTGCCTCTGTTTTCCCCGTCTGGAATACACGATAATACTTCTGTAGTCTAGGCCTGTTATGAGGCTTACCTAACTTCTGTATGTTGTAACATTGTTTCATTTTATAATTGGAGTGACCCAACTCCATTTTAAATTAATAGAATAAATAAAGTGACCCAACTCCATTTTAAATTAACAGGAATATAAACTCACTGAACCAAGATGTAAAATGCTAACTGCCTTGCATCAACCCCAGCGGCCACCTATTGTAACAGAATCTCTGTGAAACTTACCAGCCCTGGGAGGAGTCCACAGGTGATAAGTACTAAAGGCAATGTAATCAAAATGTAGCCTTTGGAAAACCTGTTACTTCAAACCCAGTAAACTTAATCTAAATAGTATCAATCTCTGAGAAACTTCCTTTGAACAGTATCCATTCATGTATTATAACAAAATCTCTGTGACTCGAAACCCAGTAAACTGCATTTGAATAGTGTTTAGATATGTATTGCAATGGGTGATTCTTTGACAGCAGCAAACAACAGCTGGACAATTAAGAAGAATAGAATCGGGTTTCTCTGTCAGTTTCGCTGTTTTGGGGTGCAGTCCCCAATTACCTCATTGCTCTTGGAAACTTTGTAATTGGCTAAAAGAGTGGGCATATTGTTGTGAGGAAGAGGATAAAGGTGATCAAAAAACAGGAAGTAAACCGGAGTTGTCCCGTATCTTCGTTGGAAGGGCACCAGAATAGCCCTACGTGCAGGCTTTGATCTACCTACCGTCTCTCCCCAGCTTGCCGCTCAAAACCTAAGTATAGAGCGTGTGGCTGCGAAACCTGAGTGTGGCATTGTATCCCACTCAGATGCAAACCCGGGAATTTCACTAGAAAAAACTGAAGTGCTGTTTTTACTGCTGGCAAACCTCACCATTGCAGTGTAAGTATAATAGCATAAGTTTAACCCTTTAGTATAAGCTAGCTTTGTAAGTATAATTGTATAATTGTAACTGTGATTGTGTTTTATATAGTTAAGTTGCTGTATCTTTTAAATTGTAATTGTTAGTGTATAGATTGTTGTTAGTAAAACAAAGTTGTATCCAAAGCAACCCTTGTCACTCCTTATTTGAGGGATCCATACAAATCGAACCTGACAGCAAGCTGGTTCTTGTTGTCACCTCACTGTAAAGGACTGTCCTATCCTAGGTTGCAAGGTGTCACAGGGGTGCAAAGTATTATAACAGGACAACAAAAATACAGCGTAACCCAAAGATAAATAAAACCCTGATTCCTTTCTGAACACCAGCAGCAAGGGGCGGAGGGAGGAATATTCCTGCTCTTTTTCCCTTCTGTACACTGCCCCAAGACTAGCCCCTAGATCCAGTTGCCAGCTGTTCAGTGACTCTCTCCCCAGCTCAGTGCTCCTGCATTGCCTTTCGCTTTACCTGCCAATGAAATTAGCTGTTGTTTTTTTTTATCCCCAATCCCATCAACCCTATGCTATTCCCATATGTTCCCCTGCTGGCTCTGTACTGGCAAATGCCCCCACAGGGCTCCACTTATTACATTTACTGTAGATTAAGGCTATGCTTGTTTCATATAGAGTTACAGAGTTGGCGCTAGTGCTGCGATTGTCCATATGCTTCCCGGTACACCAGGTTAGCTTTACTTTACATCCCCTCCCACATGTGCACTGCAACATTTAAGCCTCTAGAAAGGCGAGGAAAGAAGAGAAGACATCAATGACAGAAGTTAACACTATAAATCAGGTAACCACATGCTGGTGCAAGTCATCAGTACCGTACTAGGCCCCCGCCTGCATTTCCAGTTCACCAGAAACCCCAGTAGTTAGACTGGAGTGGAAGCGGTGGACGGTTGAATCCAAGGATTTCAGGGACATTCTAAAACCAGTGCCATTGACTTCAGGGGTTTTTGGATCAGGCTTGGAAGATGGTTCCAAACAAATTAAATCAAATTGCTTTCCTTTTCTCAAACCTGCTAATATTAGCCTAAACCACTAACTGGTCATACTCATCCGCTAGGAAATAGAGTGTCAGTCCAGGGGAGTTACATACAAAGGCACTTTTAAATAAAAGACATTTGCTGCTGATTTTTTTTATGCCATTGCCCTGCACACCATAGCATTATGGGATTAGATCACCTATAACTAAATTTCATTCATCCAGAAAGCTTAGGCCTGTGGCTGGTCTTGCTGTCTTTATTAAAGAAAAAAGAGTCCTGTAGCACCTTAAAGACTAACAAACTTCTGCAGGCATAAGCTTTCTTGGGCTGCCACCCACTTCATCAGACGCATGAAGTGGAAATCACAGATAGGAGATATATACATACATCCAAAGTCTTTATTTAGGTTCTCAACAGGGCTCCAAGATGTGGCCACTGTTTTCTGGAAATTGTAGCTGTAAAGACTTCAAAAAGTCCCCTTTCCTCCCCACAACGGTCTGTTACTTAGTACCAAAGTTTTGCTGAAAGGACCACATACAACCAGTCAGAGAACCGACACAGATTGGTAGGTGAGGATTGCCCATCCTGCCAAGATGTGCCCATAGGCTTTACACAGGTAAGTAGATCTACTGGGTCTCACATCCAGCCTCAGCCTGGTTTGAAGAGAACTTCCTTGCTCAAGGGGCTGAGAAAGGGCAGAGGAGGAAGGAAAGGATATTGCATCCTGGCCAGCAGTTGTGTCTCTCCAAGCGACTGCCTCTCATATACGTGGAATAATCTGGACAGCACCAATTAGACTCCTCAGCCATTGTAAGTCTCATCAGTGACTTTCCCAGGGCAGACATCCTCATCCTATCTAGGCATAGCTGACAAAACCTACTAGGTGAAATCTTGGCCCTATTCAAAGTCAATGGTGAAAATTCACACTGGCTTTCAGAGAGGCAGGATGTCACCCGTTGACTTCAACAGGTTATGCACTGAGTAAACTTTTGCAGAACACAGGAGTTGGTTCATATTTTAATGGATAACTCTTTGCAGGATCCCGCTATTTCTTCCAGTGTATTTCGCTAATTTAATGGAAAGTAGAATACACAGTTCTCAGATTTTAGTTCTTCTAGTGGCAACATGACATCCATCACTGCACAACAATCTGCTTTCATTTCCTAACAGATATTTCACCACATAAGCTGTTAAAAATCAAGTTAAAATGTTTCAGAAATGATCCATTTGTGCTTGGTTTCCAGGGCTCAGAATTGTCTCATCTGAGTTGTCATAAATTCTCCAGGCCTCAGTTAAGGCTGAAGACAGTAAAAGGGCCAAGTCCCCAGTCTTTACTCATGGAGGTAGTGAAAGTTAATTGGACAACTCACAGGAGCAATATTTGATCCTAACTTTCTAATGTTTCCAGAAGCCTCACAAATGGCCCCAATTCCTTAGTCTTTGCTCAGGGAAAGAGTCCCATTATATTCACTTAAGAAAAGGCTGCAGGATGGGGCCCAAAGCACACAATATGGGCATTGGGGCCAGAGAGGAAGTGACATCCTTGCCATCTCCTACAGTGTGTTCCCTGAACCTGCTGGAGATAAGCCTAAAAATAAGAGGACCAAAGGCTCAGCTACTGTAAATGGAAATAGCTAGTTTGGAGGATGTGAGCCATCCTCTCTCCCAGCTGCAGACCTATCTCCCTGACCTGATGTCACACGTGGTGAAGAACAGTGCATTTGCCATTCCATTTACTTGTGATTTCTGCCCTAGCCTCCTAATATGAGAAGTCTTTCAGCATGGATCTGATCTGAAGCCCACTGAAGTAATCCAAAGACGTCAAGGAGCTTCGGATAAGACAGTAAGAGCAAGGGGTTCCGCATTTCAGTGCACTGAAACTATTTTAGACGTACACTCGCCGCAGTCACATATTCCATCAGCTCCTGGAAAAGGAACAACGACAGTGACTCGTCCCAGTCTTGTGTTTGATACAAAAATTACGGTTCTGCTTGTGGTGGAGGATGCAGTTAGCGGGGGACTATTACATCTCGTTACCTCGGTGATTGGTGCGCTTGTGACATTTATTTTGGTTCCCGGGTCCTTTCATCTGCCACTACAGACACCGAAGTGTTACATGAAAAGGGACTGCGACAGGCAACACACCGCTGTAGGTCGGTTTTGAATCTGTCCGATCGTTTTGTTCAAAACAACCCCGGGATCGCTTAAGAGTCAGGCGAGATGCATAGAAAACATTATGCGAAAGGAAAGCTATAATGTGCAGCATTTGTGTTGGCAAGTTCAAACCGATAACGCACAAACCCCCAGTTTAAATGAAACGGTGGGACCCACCACAGCAATCCGCTGCCCAACTGCGAATGACTGTTTTGAGATCACAAAACACAGCCTTGATTAGATAATCAGCAAATTGCTTTCTCCTTGTTAAGAGGGACCCTATTTCTCTTCTGCCTTCGCTGCCAACGCGTGAGGTTTACACCAGATTAGCGGGACCAAATTACACGCCCACATGTAGTGGGGCGGGGGAGGAAATCTCAAGAAGGATCAAGCTCGACAGTAAATCTGATGGCCTTGAGAATAATCGTCTGTGCCTAGATTTCACCGCTAGAATATCCCTAGCATACCCGAGTTATCCCTCCACATCAGTATGGTTTCAAAGGCAGAGATGAGCTGCAGGCCGGAAATCTAAAAGTTGTAGTTGCACCTTCCAGAAAAGGTGCGCGAGGATCGGTTTCGTGGGATAGTTCTGCAGTCAGTGAATTGGTTGGTTGGATATTTCTGATCAACATCGGGCGAATCTAATCTTTGAAGCAATGCACCCGCAGGGCCAGTCATTTAAAATTTGTTAGAGAGCAATAGAATATGATCACAGGTTCCGGAGTGACATACCCTGACAGAGAGCTGCAGTGAATCTGTCCTTAGGTTTATGCTGTTTAACAAATCTTTAGATTTCGGAAAGGAAATTTGGTACCTCCAGACTGGCTTTTCCAGGTAACTGTCCCCTCTTACGATACCCCACACCCCTTTATACTGAGATCTTCGAGAAAGGAGCTAGCATTGCTTCCGTTTGGGGCTGTGCTCTCGCCTTTGTACGATTAGACCATCTGGGGAAGAGGAATTCCTGGTTTTCCTAATCAGAATCAGAAGGAATACTCAATGGAGCCATTCGGATACAATCTATTCCAAGAAAACGGATCTCATCTAAGCCGTGTTTTATTGATGGAAACGATGGGCCGTTCCAATACCTGAACAAAAGCATTTGATTGTACTTGAAGTCGCATAATGCTTCCTGAACACAAGATTACCACAGCTCCCTTTCTACCAACCAAGCTAGGGAAATGATCTGCTTTTTTCGTACTTCATACGAGCTCATCATTATAACCGCCCTAAAGGTCACAAAGAAAACACTTTCCCTACGCACGTTTTGCAGACACTGACTCGCTTTAACACTTCCTACCCGGTTCACAGGGAATGACACCAAAATGCGAACACAGCAGAAAGCGCGGAGCGACATAACCCAAGTAGCATTAAAGCCGGATTCTCGGTGGTGGTGGTGACTCCGTGCTCACCCTTGTCATAGGTAGGAAATCACCTCGTAATAAGTCCGCGCAATTTTCTAATTGTGTGTTGTGAAGGGCGCTCAGAGACTCTACTTCTGCTATCTCCTGTTTGATTGTCCTAATTATTAGTGGAGCCAGAGCCGCCCAAAAGAGACTCGTATCGAGGGGAATTAATACGGTGAGTACCATATAATAACCAGAGTGTATGCATTTAAAGACTCCATTAACACGGGGACTCCCAATGGCTCGGAATTCCTCCCTTTCAATGGGAGTTCAGTTTGGTAAATATTAGATTGGCTCTGGGCAAAACGTGAGTCTTGGGTTTCAGCTGAGATCGCCGTGCGCCCTGAGTAGACACGCGTGTCCCATGCTAAGCAGAGCACAGAAGACGCTCTAATGAGGGCCCTGAGATTCCAAGGTCGGCCCGGAGAACGCGGCGAAGAAGGATGGAGATGAAGATGGAGGGTTGAGCTGCTCGGCGAGCACGGGAAGGAGATGACTTCGAACGAAAGCTTGCTGCACGAAGGCAGGGAACAGCAGAGTGCCTCGCTCTCCAGAGAGAGACGTAGCGAAGCTCTCCAACCTGCTGCTCGGAAAGGTACCGCGCCGCCTCTCCCCAATTAGCAGCCCGCTCGCTTTTGCTCTGGTTGCCTTCGCGGGAGCAAACTAGCAGTGGCGAGGACGCAGAGCCCAGAGCGCCAAGCCAGCCTTTTGGGGTTCTTACTTTCGCTGCCTGACCCTGCGCTCGCTCGCTCTCCCCTAGACGCTGCAATGCACGTGCAAACAGTCGGAAACACGAGGTCACCCTAGCCCAGCCTGTTCCCAGCCCCGGCCCCTGAGCCGCGCGCATTTAGAGGGTGCTAACCGCAATCCTGGCATTTCTGACTTCACATTCAAAAGCGGATCCCATTGTTTGGAGACCCGCAATACGAGACGTCCATAAGAAGGGCCCCTTGCTAAGCCTCCAGGCGCATGCAAAGATTGGATTTTGTTTAATGCACCAGAAACTGGGGGCCACCTCTCAGCAAACCCTGCCTTGCAATAAAACATACTGCACGCAGCCCCTTTCTTTCAGCACGCCCTGTAGCTCGGACTTCACAGGCGCTATGTGTCCATCAACGGCAAGAACTGCTGGCCTTACCCGCCGGGAGGGGGTTGCAGTGCAAAGTGGCTGTTACACCGCTAACAGACGCCGGGGGGTGGGGGGTCTATTTATTTTCCTTTTCCATGACTTCGAAAAGTCTCCTCTCAAAAAGTCTCGGGCACAGACCCGCCGTGTTCTCGCTCACAAAGGCAGCGCCGAGAGTAAGTCACGCCAACGGCAGAGTATCAGGAGTGGCCGCTGAGATCGGGGGGTGGTTGTGTGCACGCTGCCTACATTGGAAACCCCACAGGCCCCTCGTTTGTGATCGCTAACGGCGCGGCTGGTTTGGCAGGGGCGGCCGGGATGGTGACACGAGACAAATTCCAGCTCAGACAGACAGAATTAGCCGGGCCACCCCGCGGACTTCCATGGGAGACAGACAGGGAGACGTCCTGGCACGTTACAGCTGCCGTGTTTTACCCCAGCGGCGGCCGCACTGCAGTGGCGGATGAAAGCCCATTGCACGGGAAACCATCGCCAGCCTTTGCGAGACGTTTGGACCTGCCCGGACGGTTCCGGCCCGGGTGAGGGCGGCAGGAGCAGGAGGCTCGCGGAGTTTCAAGACACCGGACTGGCAGGGAAGGGACAGAAGAAGGGGATGGAAGCTCCCCCCCCCCCCGCTCTGCAGCGGTCTAGATCCGCGGGACTGGGAGCTGGGATGTTGCTCCCCTCTCGATCCTGCCTTCCCGCCAACAGTCAGGGCACGGAGCAGCCCCCTTCCCAGCCCAGTTCCGGGGAGCCCTTTCCCAGCACAGTCCCAGCAGGAGCCATGGCTTTCAAGCCCCTGGGGGGGGAGCCAGGTCGCGGCGCAGAGGCAGGGGGCCTTCACGGCGCAGAGGCCCTGCCGCACCCCGCAGAAGGCAGCAATCCAGGGACTGAGACGGAAACCCCCCAATCCGCGACGCCTCTTGGGGTCCCTGCGGCGGGGAAGTGGGAGCCGCCTCGCAGGGAGCGCTGCGTTTGTGCAACAAAGAACAGAGCGGGGCGAACGTTCGTCAGACAATCAACCGCTTCCTCCAGCTCCGCCCGCGCCCCCACGCGTGTCCCAGCAGATAAATACAGCGCAGCCCGAACTCTGAGCACAACACTTGTCCCCCCCAAACAGGCTGATCAAGGCCTGCATGTGGCTGGCGCGAGGAGTGCGGGGGGGAAGTGAAATGCCTGATCAGGTAGCATTAGCCTATTTCATACAGCTTCAAAAGTAGCACCCCCCTCTCCGGGGTCCATAAAGGTAAACACTGCCTGGTGTGTCCTTAAGCCTCAGTACAGTCGGTGGGCCCAAAGAAGGATCAAGACCTCAAGCCATGACAGTCACTTGAAGATTAAAGACAGTGGACGTTGGATCCTCCCTTTTTCACCCTTTTCGCCAATCAAGAGCAAAAGAAAACAGCTAGACTATATCGCGACAAACCGGTCCTCGGCTGTGGAGAACCTACGGTTTCCTCACCCCCATAAAACAGCCCTTTCCTATTAAGTTCTGCTCATGGCTATGAACACAAGAAGTGTCAGAGTAAGAGAGCACTGAGTACTGCACATTTGTTAATCAGGGGCATGTGCACGTTATGGGAAGATTCTATATTTGGGTCGCTCTAAACCGTGGCTTTATGCAAAACCCATCACTTTCCTTTTTGTTAACTCTGCTGCATTCACGCCATACAGAATGATATTTAGGCAGAGCACTCTGTTAATGTGCTAATTCATTTCGGTCTGCAACAGATGGTTGCAAGAATACATCCTAACACGGCTGACTACGTTGGGCTCAGAGAGCCAGGCTGCGGAGTTTCCAGTTTCAAATGAGTCAGTCAAACTTTTTTTTTTTTTTTGCTAGCAACGGGACAGTTGGTTGCCCCGAGGCAAGGCTGACAACGTCCATCGATACAGCTGCATAGCTGGCTGCTGATTATGGGGAAACAGCTTATATGGGGCATGAAATCGCGGCTAGGATCTCTTTCCTCTGAGTTCATTTGGCATTAAGACTGAGGAACAAGCACGCAAACACACACACCTTAAAGTAATTTGTGTAGGAAGAACATTTGAAATTAAGGTATAGGGCAGTACAGTTAAATAATAAAAATAAGAAACTTAAGAAAACTAGTATTGTCCTACATGATATACGAGTACAGAGTGCTAGGCTTAATATAGTTAGCAATTTACACAGTGGTAGTTACTTCATAGTTAAGGCTGAAGCTAGCTCCACATTCTAAGCTAATTTTCAACACACACATACACCTCTACCTGCCCCCAAATCCCTCATGAAAAATTGATCTTCCATAAACTTTGCATGCCATAATTGGACCCAGAGTATAATTTTTATCTGGAAAAATCAATCTGTTTTAAGATTATGATGTTCTAATAACATGCCTCCATATTGTTGTTATTAATCAGTAGCATTTAATAAATGTCTATACCTTTTTTAATACAATAATTTGTTTTTCTCTTTACTCTGTATTTCTTCTTTAGTAATTAATCTTAAATATTTGGGATGGAGATTTTCAAAACTGTCTAAAGGAACTTGGATGCCCAGTTCTCATTAAAATTAATGGGAATGGATATCCAGATCCCCTCAGACAGCTTTTGAAACATCAGCCTTATCTTTAGACTTATAATTTTTTCCCCATAGACCTTTTCACTAGTGCCTATGCTGAGTAGAAGCTGTCAATTACAGTATACTGGGCCATATTATGTTGTGGTTTTGTGAGGTACAGACACATAGATTTTGGATAAAAGCATTCTGTTGATAGCCATCACAATGATGTAGCATAACTGCTCTTCGGTGACACTTTGCCTCATTTATTACATGCAGGATTTGGAAACAGAAACTCCACATTTATCCCCCTTTTGAGACTCTGATCAGGCAGATGCTATAGAAGCAAAACTTCCAGTGGGAGTCAATGCAATTTTCCTCTGTATGAGGAGCAGAGCTTTAGACATGACATGAAATAAGAGATTGGGAAGCCACAGAACATTGCTATGGCACAATGGCACAAACCATTCGATTGTTTTTTCTTGTTGTCTAAGAGTTGAACTCCTGTCTCCATAGAGGAAAGGCTGGTGTACTGGACATTTATTTATGCTAATTTTCTTTCTACCTTTAATAAAAATACCCTGTGTCCCTCTAATGCAACTGACACCCCCACCACACACGCATAAAGAGGAGGTGGTGACTTTCACTATTTACCCATCATCCCAACAAGTATCATCTCCAGACAAACTCTGATAATTCCATTAGCCCAGAAGGTCTATGGACGCTTGCACCTGCTCCCAGCTCCCTACCTCCAGGAGGGGTCTTTCACAGGCCAGTCTCCCTGGAAGTGCTGGGATGGGAACTCCTGTCCCATTGGCTCAAGTTTTCAGAAGAGCCTAGGGCCAGATTTTTAAGAGCTCAGGACCCACAATTGGGGGCCAGGTTCTCAAAAGAGCACCCAGCAGCTCCCAATGTGACACATGTCCAGCTTTTCCAAAGCAGCAGCCAACACACCGAGCTTTTCTGAAAATCTGGCCACTTATTTAGGTGCCTGAAGTGGGAGCTGAACTTTTTGGAAACTCTCTCCCTGGTTGTGAGTGCTGACCCGTTCTGAAAATTACAGCCTCCATGTCCCTGAAAGGATCTAACGCATTTTCAAATACTTGTTTAAGCCTGCAAAGGCTCCTGTGTCCCGTGGAGTCAGAAAAAATAAGTTTAATAAAAAACACTTTTTACCATGTTTAAACGTTTCTAGTAGTAATTATTAAAGGCAATCAATAGATATAGCAATGAGAATAAAAGGAAGGATAGCATTCAAACTCCACACATCCATGCATATGAAGTGTTAACTTTTTCAAGCTGAATACCTAATATATAACTAAAATGCTTTTGTTATATGGACTACACTTCTGAAGACAATTAGATTTTTGCCATGGACTTCAATGGGCTCAAGGTTTGTTCTAGGGTTTTGTAAATTCTACGCTCATTGGCTTGAACAAAAAGCCTGAAAGAGATGAATGTGTATCTATGTATCACACGGACCTTTCTGACAATTTAATGCTGTTCAAATGTATCTGGAGTTATGAGAGGTACCAAGTTATTACACATAAATCAACATCCTCTGTAAGAACTGAGTTCACCCTAAGCCTCCCCCACCTCAAAAGATGGATGTAAATGCAAAACAGTGTTTCCCTTTTTCATTCATCCCTATTCTTGGGTTTATCTTTAGAAGTTTTGTTCTGCCATTTATCTTCACTTGTTGGAGATGTCTTGACAAACTCCTGAGAATTAATTTCCCATCAGCCATTTGCCTTCTCTTCTTGAACTGGCAGGTCAGATCTCACCATATGCATTAAAGGGGTTATCTGGATGGGCCACCCGGCTCCATTGTCCCTTCTTATGCATGTCCCTATCCTAGCAGGGAATTAGTATCATGCACATAGAGAGACCTCTAAGACAAGGGAATCAAACTCATCTTCTAAGCAGCCCTCAACTCTCTGGCTATCATCAATCATTATATTGACCTGCCAAAACCAATACAATTGGATCAGGCCCAATACATAGAGTGCTTCCTGAAAGTCAGAAGTGTGCCTTTTAGTTTAATATATTCTCCGTGTTGATCCTATTAGCAGGAAAAATCAATCAATGTCACTAAACATCACCAGCCTACAGAATTGTCACAGTGTCAGGATTGTCTGAGATTTTTACAGATGCAGAAGGCAATTGTTAAATTCTATTTTTAGTAAAATATGTAGCTTTGTCTGCTTGAAAAATCAGATGCTTTCACTCATTAGAACTAATGGGACACACTCTGCTCTCAGCTACGTCAGTGGTATCCCATTAATTTCAATAGGGTTTTGTAGATGTAACCGAGCAGAATTTGGCCCTATATGTTTAAAGAAAGAATAGAGAGTATCCTTATTACAGGCCCAAAAATTCTATATACAGTATCCCAAATAGAGGAGCTAATGTAGCAAAAACTATATTAGTTGTAATTTAGTTGCACTAATATATCATGGTGCTAACTAAATTACATGCTTCTGATGTTTGAACTTCAGTTTAGAAATGATTCTCCCTTCCCTACACACAGATTCTCTCTCTTTTCCCACTCCCCAAGAACAGCCACAGCATAGACCATAGCACAGGGTACTCTAGGAGTTCTGGACTGCTCTGGATTATGGGGCAACCTACAAGCAACCCTCAGAAGGCTTCCATAAACTAGAGATACATTGAACATCCCAGAATCCTGAGGGTACAAAGGGGACTTGAAGCCACCTTTTCTCCTCCTTTCCCCCCTCCATCCCTGATCTGTACCTCCTGGAGGCGCAGCACAGAATAAAAGCTACTGAATTTTCTCAGGGCTTTTGTGATGCTGTGGCTGCTGGCACTGTAACTGGGAAAGTGGTGCTGAATTGAATAGAGATTGAATAAAAAGATAGGTCCTGGGTAAAGCTGCAAAGGTGGTAGGTTATTGAGCCCTACCCAAGTGCAGAGTCACTTACAGTGTGTGCTATATAATTTTACTGATTAAAATATTACCTATTGCATAAAAAAAAGTATGGTTAAAAAAAAAGAAATGTAAGGCTGCAACATCAAGCTCTCAAAAGTTAGGAAATGCCAGATTTAAGGCTGTCTGAGCAATCTTAATCAGCCTCCTTGTGCATATGCATTATGATATTGTCTTTAATTGCATTATGCTTTTTCCCCCCTTGTCTCATTCAGCACAAAGGATGCATCTGCTCTGGGGATGAATCACGGTTGTGTAGTGAAGGAGGCTATTGTCTGCAGGACTCCTGCCTCATTTGTTGTAGAAGTTAGAAGGTATGCAGTGAATTGCTTGAGACTGAAGGAAGAGAAAAGCTGATCTCATGGTTAAGGTTAAAGACCATGGCCCTGGTAAATTGGGTTCTACCCCTGCTTCTGCCAGAGTTCCTATGGGGTGCTGGGAAAATCACTTGAGCCAAACTTTTCATAGATGGTCATTAATTGCGTGTTCCTCAGTTTCTGGGTGATGGACTTGAGACACCTCAGGCATGATTTTCAGAAGTGCTCTCCAAAAACCCATCCTCATTTGGGTGTCTGAAGATGGGCACCAGAAACTGAGACACATAAAATCACTAGTCACTTCTGAAAATGTAAGTCCTTGTGTAGTAACGTTAGGCAACCCTGACTGTGTTAAGTTAGTTTGGTAGTGAGGGAGCCAGACAAAAGTACAAATGCCCGGGTGTCTCCATTATTCCCTAAATATTTTTTACCAGCAGCTCCTGTCTCTTTTAAAGCGCAAAGGATGTTACAAATGCTTTGGGTCATGTAGGATGCATTTCCACAGGGAAAATCAGTGTGCATTTTTCACTAACGTTGTAAGTGCTAGAGTAGATGTTCTGATGTTCTTACCACTGTGTCGTGACAGCTCCTCATTCCTTGCACCTCTATTGATTTCAGTGAATGAACTGATGCTAGCGCAGGTCTTGGCTGCACTGAGGTGGCAGGACTCATCCCTAAGTAATAACCTCTTAGTTCATTAAGGAACAGAGCTGAACAGAGTCAGATTAAGGACAAAGGAAATCCTATGTTCAGAAGTTGCTTACTGGCTCTTGTGTTTGAAGAGGATGGAGATGCGATGGAAATGATTGACTCTGTCCAGGAAGAGGAAGCAAGCTGCATGTCTACTTGAGGTATTAGAATGGTTCCTCATAATCAAGGCATGGGTGAAATCTACAGGAACTTTCTCAGGCAATCCTAGCATCTGACTTTTTAGAGGTGTGTGATTAAGGTAGCCCCTGAAGATAGATATATCACCTCCCTTCCCCTCCCTTTATGCTGACCCTCTTAACTTACTTTGTGTATTATGATGTACCTGGTAAATTTGGGGAAATGTATAAAACATTATAAAAAAGAAAAAAGAGACAACCCTAGCATTAGGCGTTCCTACCTCTGAGGCTTTGTCAACATACAACAACTACCCCACTTTAACAATACCCATGTAAAGTGGTATAGCTCCCCAGTGTGGGCACAGTTACACTGGTAAAATGCTTATGACCATTCAGGAAGAGGAATAATCTATAGTCATAGAGGGCAACTTCATACAGGGTATGGCTGCATCTACACTAGGATTTGCGTCAGTTAAAAAAAAATCACACCCTTGATTGACATAATCTCACTAAAAACTATGCATAGATCAAACCTTAGTCATTGGGTGGCAGAATTGGACCCAAAATCCATGATGGCACAACTTGTCCTCCAATATTATCCACAGTACTAGAAAATAATTACAACCACCATTCAGATTTGGAGTGGTTTTCTCTTTCTAGTGTAAATGTGTAAAACTAGTCATGAAAAAGGTTGGTGAGGGGAGACACACACATTTTTTAATCAATAACATGCACATCCTACAAAACCAAGATAATATTCCTAAATGTAGCCTTTAGGAACTGCACTACTGTGGACTGACTTAAGATGACATAATACATTTACAATTCAGATTTCATTTTTTAAGACAACGAAAGAGGAAAAATATCAGTAGTTAATAAACATGTCCTTAATCCTAGCTATACAAACCAAGACTTTTGCAAAACAAAAAACAAAAAAAAAATTGTAAGATTATATTAGCAGAGATCAGTTCAGCCTTCTCGTAGCTGTTGGTAAATGAAGTTTAATGTGTTGAAAATATATTCATTATAATGTATTAAGAGTCAATTTTCATTGTGTTTGTATTCCTAAGAGTGTGACAGTGTCTTGTTTGCAACTGCCCCTGAGTATAAGCTATCATTGTGTAACTTAATTAGATATTCTACATGCTAGTGTGAGGGACATATGTCTATTCACTATAACAAGCATCAAGAGTCTGCCACATGCTTTAATGTTTCTGCTATATTGAAATAAAGACAGAGCAAGTGCAAGCTCTCCCAAGGACCTGTGGCCCCAAACAGCTTGAACACAATCAGCCAGCATTCACTGATTGGTTACAGTTTATTAACAGCCTATAAACTTCTCATCTGCTTATGGGGACTGGTTAGAGTTGTCACCTGCAACTGCCCAAAATAGCACAATTGCTCTTCAGCAAAAAAATCTATATTTATAATATGGTTATTCCTTGGCTTTTTTTTTCTGACTCAAATATTGTTATTTTAAAATTAGCAAGATTGCTCAGTGGTGAAAAAAATCTACATAAAGCCATCAAAACACTAGCTAGACATCAACCATTATTTTCCTTTGTCCTTGTAGATAACTTTAAATCATTACAGAACACAATGGGTGAACAGTATGAGAAAATTATGGACTGATGAGATTTCAAAATGCTTTCTTCTCAAGGATGTCTAATGCGCTGTGCTGGATCACTGATATTCAAACAATATTTGCTATCCATATTTGTCTCATCAAAAAAAAAAAGCAATGAAAGATTCTGATAAAATCTAATGGTAGATAACATCATGAAAGATAGAGTTTTGCTGTCTTCACTGTATACTACATGATACAGGGGGTTGCCAGCTGCCACAGAAAACCTTATTCACTTGCATCTACATTGACTTTGATCCTGCAAAAACTTACACACACGCTTAAATTGAAGCACTGGGAGCAGTCTCACGGACTTCAGTGGCAGTGCTCACAGTGTTAAGCACAGGTATAAGTCTTTCAGATCAGGGCCTTACATCAGGCTAGAACAAATATATGGATTGTTTGGGGTTTGCAGAGGAATTTTGTTGGCTGGTGCCCCCAATAATTCACACCAGCCTTTTCCTTTCTTGCCCATATCAGAGGCAGGTTTTTCTCCCTTTACCTCACAGTTGCTACTTTTTCCTCTACCTATGCAGGACAGTTATATATTAGAGACATTTTTCCAAAAAATGGACAAATTAAAACTTAATATATAAAATTGCTTCCATTACAAAAGAAGCCAAACACCATGACATTTAAACATCCTTGTATGTCACTAGATAATAAGGCTGCACACTATGCTGAAAGAGGTAGATCAACACCCTCATCAAAGTCCATCTTCAATGGTCAACCCTCCATCTTCAGCAACTAAAGCCATCTCCAAAATATCCAATATACTTTCACTTGGCCTGCTTCAGGAGAGAATTAGCATCTTGCAGAGATGGCATGCCTGTGTTTAGGACCTAATGCCAGCCTCATATAGGGACACTGGTGGCAGCGTAGATGGAAATTAGACACTTACTGATAGCAATCAGTTATGCTCAAGGAGCAAAATCTTAAACCAGTGGAGTATTATGTAGATACCCTGCATATTATCAATTTTATATGGGGCCTGTCTTTTAGGTCCAATCCTTATCCTATGGCCTTGACTCTGCAATAAGGTCAATCAAAACCAGTGAAGAAGAATTAGGATTTATGTTTCAAACAGTTTGAGCATAGTTACTGCCAAATATGGGTGTAATATGATGTGTTCACACACAACAGGGTTATCAACCATGCTACAACTGAGTTCAGCAACTTTTCTATGGATTAGCTAGCGGGTAGTTTACAGCATGGTTTCCGATAGCAGGGTTTCTTGACTTTTAAAACCCGATACATGGTGGACACAAACAGTGATAAAACCTTGAGAGCTAAACAGTGCTGAAAAGTTTGTCACACTTGACAAATGTCTGTGTCTAGTATGGTTTTACTCCCGGCATGACACGGAGTTTCTGTGTTTCAACTGATTTACTGCCAATTTATGAGGAAAAAAACCCACCTTATTGTGTTAAAGGGATCAACCTGTGATTTTTAACTGAGTAACATTTTTAAAAAGTGAACTCTTAAAACTCCCAAAACTGTTAAAATCATTATTGCAAACTGGAGCTTAGATCTAGACACCTCCAAACTCCAGGGATTCAGAATAAGAAACCAGGTGTGGATCTATATTTCATAGAAAACTCCTACACCTCTACAAAAGGATCAACAAAAGTCAGAGATGTAAATTACACCTCGGTGGTGGGTGAATTTTAGACCCTGAATGTCCATTATTCTATCTCTGGTGACACCTGGAGTAAAAGCCTAACTCTAAAGTCAACTGTTAAATTGACCTTATCTTCCCTTACCCCAAGACATATACCCCACTGTGGGCTTGTTCCAACACCGGCTGAAGTCAATGAGAAACTTTCCATTGACCTCAGTGGGTGCTGGATCAAGCTATATATATGACATAGTCTCTGGATACCTAGGTTGAGTGTTAACATAAAGGATTAAAACCTAGCAATTTTAAACAACTTCCTCATTTTTAAAATGGTTTAAAAGGGTTTTCACCACTAACATGGTTGGAGGGCTGGTTCTCATGCTGCAGCTTGGACAGCACAGGAGCCACTGAACGCATTGTGCACCTCCATGATATGCTATCCTGAGTCAAGTCTGGTGGGTTACAAGTGAGGATGCCTGTGATGCTTACATGGGTTTTAGGTCTTCCACAGGGTCTTTTCACTGGGTCAAAGTCAAAGATGATTCTCACAAGGGAATTTGTGGGCAATTGGTGCAAATGCCCATACCACCTTAGAGAGTACAGGCGACTGAGGGAACAGGACGAGTTACAGCAGAACTAACCACGCTCTTCAAGAGATGACGTTTAACTTGCTTTTTATTTTTCTACATTGCAAAATGGCAGCTCTTTATGATGCTGGAAAAAAACTTCCCTTAATTTTCTGCCACTGTCAACTTTCATTCCATCATTAACATATAACAGGGGTAGCCAAACTTACTGACTCCCTGAGACTACCCGCCCCTCTGGGCAGAATCCCCCAGCACAACCATGCTGCCGCAGAGCAGAAACTCCTACCTCAATCTGGTAGGCGGCGAATGTGGGGGTAGGTGCACATCGGGAGTTCTGTGAGCCACACTTGAACTGTAAAAGAGCCACATGCGACTCATGGGCTACAATTTGGCCACCCCTGACATATAACATCAGGCACTACTGTATCATAATGCCACATTAAAAAAATCAGTTCCTTATCTTAGCAATGTACACACACACACACACTTTTCACTTTGCAAATATAGAAACTTGAATGCCCAAGTAATGCAACAAAATATGCAAAGAAATTTCAGGTTGGTTAAGCCCAACAGGCTTTTTGATAAAATATTTATTTTCTCTAGTATGTGTGTGTAATATACACACAGAGAATACATGCATGTGTACATATGTTTTATATATGTGCATATATACTATTTATATATTACATGCACACGCACACACAAATATAAAATAATCACAAACTAAAAATAAGACTAACCATGATTCCCCCAATTGTCTACATTCTGAATGATTATATATAGCTAATTCATACCAACAGTATATAAGTCTAATATCTTTCTTGTGGATTTGCAAAGAAATAAGTCAAGAATGTCAGTCTTGTTGCTCTATGCACCTGGTTTTTGGGGACAATTTATATATTGTATCCAAGCAGCGAAGTAATATTTATCCATGTGAAGGTTGGTAAGTAATCTATCCATCACCAATGTGCCTCATATGTAAACATGCTATGGCCTCATGGTGAGAGTTAGCTACTGGGAAGGAATGGGAGCTGTGAATGCAATCTGCAGGATAAGTACTAGGAAACCTCCAGAGTGCCATTGGCAGCAATGTGGTATTGACGATTTTAACAATTTGGTGCATTGATTATTTTTCATATGCTTATCAAATCCTTCTTGGTATATGTTCATGAAAAGAAAATGAATGAATTTTTTCATTCCATTTTTATTAAAAATGTTTTAGGTATCGGAGCTGTTATCTCCAAACCCTTCTCCCCACAATAATCCCATTGCAGTTCTTGGAGGGGATTTGGGCACATTACAAAATGACTGTATATAGGACAAAATCCTGCCTTTTAAAAGGCTGTTTAGGCAATGTTGCAAGGCTTAAATGATTTAGATATTTAAGTCCTATTTTTAAAAGTGTCTGAGGAGCCTAAGTCCCATTTAAGCCTCAATGAAATTTAGGTTCCTATGTTCCTAAGTCACTTTTGAAAATGGGACACAGCTTCCAAGTCACTTAGGCCTTGCAACGCTGGGTGGAGCGGCACTTCTCGGCGTATGCGCAGCATGCCTCAGGTGGCACATGACCAGGCTTCATCACTGACTTTGGTCTGCTGATTGGATCATTAGTTTCCCCGACTTGGGCCAAGTACTGGATGATCCATATCTTTGCAGATCTGGGCCTGAATCTATCCTGTTCACAGAGCATATTCCTACTGCATACTCAGAATTTCTCCTCTGTGATTAGAAAGCCCATTAATAATGGCAGCACTGCAGGGGAAATAGTGAAGAATATGCAATTAGGACCTACATAGCATCTCAGACAGGACAATTTTCCCTGTATGATTTGAAGCTCAGAATATGACCAGGAACACTATAGAAGTGTTACATGTTAGGACTGTGGGGCATAGGCAGTGCTGTGTTCATAGAACTGAGCACAGAATCTATGCACCATATTATTTTCTCTTTCACGAACATTGAATTTACACAAGGACTGGTTCAATTCTAATTCCCACTGATACTGATGAGAGTTCTTACAGAGTTGAGAATTTCACAATATCAGGTCTACAGTAGTTAAATACAAAATAGGGCCACTCTGAGGACAAGGGAAAAAACAATCAGAGACATTGTATGAGACCCAGTCTGGGTGCAAGCAGTGATGGTTTGATTAATGGCTTCAGGGAATGCTTGATTGACTCTTCTTTCCAGAGACTTTAACCCCCTTAGTCAGGGGGTCCACTGGGCAGCTTGGAAATATACAAACGTCATACAGAGTATACCACAAATTCTGCTAAGGGGTAGAAGAAATAATGTATTGTCTCTGTAATTACATGCGATTTATACTACCTAACTGCCGAATTGCCACTGTAAGGTTCTAGGTAGTTAAATGATTAATGCTTACGGTAAATCAGCAGTGCGTGTCAGGGTCTGATCCATAACACGATGCATGTGAGAGAGAACAGTTCAGACACATAAGGATGGGAGGTTTGACAAATCAGTCACATTAGAAAGGAGATAGACATCAAACATTAAAAAAGACACAGAAAGGGCTAATTTGGATCCAACTCTCCACCTGGGAGCTTCCATGTTTCTGAACCTGAGCAGTGAGGGATTAATTAAGCTCTCATTAGATCTTGTTTAACTCCATCAACAAATAAGGCAGAGGTTTTACAGACAGCACTTCTTTAGATAGTTGAACTGTTATTTTTCAAACCTGTTACCCTTCTGTGAAAAAGTTTGACCTTTACTCACTAAAGCTCCAGTTCAGCAAGATACTTACCCAGTTACTTATCTTTAAGCAATGACTTAACTGGGATAATTTACAGGCTTAAAGATAGGAACCTGGGTAGGTACCTTGCTGAATTGTGGGCCAAGTATTGTAGGATGGAATTTCCAAAGGGGCCTAACATAGTTAAGCACCCCTCCCACTGAATTGTAATTGGATTTAGGCACCTAACTCCCTTGGGCTACATTGAAAATCCCAGTTATAATCCACGCACAGAGCATGTATGTATGCTTGCTGCCTGTATATTAAAATACTTTTCATATTTCATTAATAAAATTATTTTACTGAAAATATGGATTTAGGAGGGAAACAATTTAAATGTATTATGAAAGTTACATTCTCTACTCATCTGAGGGTACGATCCCACCCTCTTTAGGCACTTGGAACAATCTGTTTTTCTCCTAAGGTGATTGGGGTTGCTTCACAGAGGAAGAAAGCGGACATGGAGAGAGAAGGATTTCAAGCCAGCAGAAAGCAAACCAGGTGAAGTTTTGAACACTGTCCTTCTGTTCACTGTATCCCATGTATCCTGTCTACTCTCCATAATAAAGAGAGAAGTACTTTAATTTACAAAACCGCCTGTTTTTGCAGGTGTTCTAGGAACTTGGCCACCGTACTTCAGTTAGGCACATTTATTACCTTTTGGATTTCTATAATTAATCATTCATTCCTTTCTAAGGACAAAGAATAGAAGTTTAGCATCTAGCTGCCCCTGTCTTCCCTCTCTCTCAAGTCTTTCTGCCAGTACATTGGGCCTGTTTGTTCTCTTTCATTCCTGTTCTTCCTGTTGCATTCTGTCCATTCAATGGAGAAAGAGTGAAACCGGACGGCTGGATTCAGTGTAGGGAAATGACTTCAGAGCTACCTTTGTTTTCCCCCCCTCATTTCTTTGAACACATTTGGCCATGTATCACTATGAAAGAGCTTGTTTTAACAGTTTGGAACATCCAATAAGCAAAGCTTCTTCAGCCAGAATCACTCACATCTTTTGGGCTGACTGAGACTCTGAGTTAAACTGCCAACTTTTTGCAACAAAACTGACCATGACATTGGGCATTGTGTTATAAATCAGCCACAGCCTTCCAAGCAAATTGTCCCTTTTTATAGTATCAGTGTAAGCCCCTACAGCATTGGGCTTAGGCGACTGATTTAAGAAAGACACAACATCTATTTCTCTGGTGAAGACAGCCAACTCTTTGAAACTGATTTTGGATATTAAAGTGTGTGATTTCACAGCATAGTGGATTACTTTAGTTTAAGAAAGACATGATATTATTTTACACACTAATGCAATTTTTATTTCCACTCTATGCTGAAGCTAAAGTTAGTATGTTATTATCCAGTTTAAATTTGTTCATAAGAAAAAGGAACTGCCACTTTTATTTTTTATTCATTTTATTTTTCATTCAGTAAAATCGCCTTGTCATACTGGAGTTCAGTAGGAGAAAGAGAAAGTAGATTCCTATACGTATTATTGGGATATGTTAAGACATTACATATTAGTAAAACATAGTTAATTGTTGCAGGAGTAAAATATTCTTGCTTTTAAGTTTCTATTTGTGTGTTCTGACTAACCAGATAAGAAGCTACAGCTGTCTGCAGCAAAATTAAAAAATGCTCTCAGTATAACTACATAGTTTTTTAATAGCAATATTTAAATAAAAACCAATAACTGATGTGATCTAATCAGGAAATCATTTTCAGCCAATTCATTGGATTACTACTGAATTCATATGAGTGCATCTCAAAAACTGAATGTTAAACTGAAATTTCATGAAGAAAAAAAAATTAAAGTTGCTAAATACCAGCTATAAGGTTTGAAGAGTCTCTTTGCTAGAAAATACAATCTATTTCATGAACTTCGAACACTGTCCTTTTGCTGTCAAAAGTTGTATCTTAGTCTGTTGCTCTGATCTGATAAAAGAAGGGAAATAACTGGCTTCTACTTTACTAATTACATGCACAGTATCTGAATAATTAGCACGTGACTCATATCTTCTTCTGTTGCCTTTCCGCTGTCTTGGATTCCAGCCGACAATGAAAAGTAGTTTTTTGATTTATAAGGGGAGTATGTATTTTATATTAATATGTACACAAATCAGAAACACACACCACAGTATGTGTTGGTGGGAGGTGGGGTGAACAAAGGATAGCATTAGGCCACTGTGCTCCAGTTTGGTCTCCTGCCACAAAATCCTTATACTGCTTGCCTGTGGCGTTTATAGATGGTGAACGTGATTCCACTCTCACTTACGTGCATGTAAATCAGAAGCAACTTCCCTGAAGTCAGTGGAGTTCACCACTATAAATCATTCAAACCCACTAGCTGTTTCTCCCACTCCATACCTCCACCCCCCAAATCTATCACCTATTCTCTTTCCCCTTCCTCTGCCCTATTCTCTTCACTTGTTTTACCTGATTGGTGGTGGCAGCACCAGGAGGGGAAAGGGCAGTGCTAGAAGAAGAAGAAATGGCATCAAGAACAGCAGCTTCTGAGCTCTCTTCCCTTTCCCATCAAAAGTGGGATTAGGGGCAGTGGGAGAGGAGTCCCAGAAATCCTTTCCCCTCTCATTTCACAATAATCATAGATTGCCCTAATCCTGAAAGATGTTCTGACCAGACTGAGCAAGAAGAGAGACCAAGATGACGTCACCACCTTCCTCAAGTTCAACGACACCCTACGCAACACCTGTGATGTAAATATGAGTTCCTGTTATTACCCTATCCCTTATGTGTCATTTCCCTGCCCTTCCCCTATTTCCACTACCTCTTTCCCATCTTTTTCTGCTTGCCTTCTGTCTAATAGGAGTCCAGCTTAGCCAGCCACAACAAAACCACCCTTGCAATAGTGCTGTGATTAAGAAGACAACTATAAACAATTCTGGTAATGTTTTGCCAAGACTGGGCATGTGCCATGACTGTAATTTCCAGCAGCTAAACTGCAAGTGTGAAAGATTCAGAGAGAGGAATTGCATTTTCTTTTCTGCTGTTTCTCTCTCTTTCCCCCTTGGTTTTGTTTTATTTAGTCTTAAAAGGACAAGGATTGAATTTCAACAACATAAAATCAACAGCTATTGAGTTGAAAAACGTAAGGAAAAACCTATCACTCTATCAGAGTCTCTTCTATTAAAGAAATCTAAGCAGTATTTCTACAGCTTTGAGACTGGTGTGTTATATTGAATTGCTATCACCGTTGTCTTTCAAGAAAAGAGAAAGAATGATGTGTGTGCACCCGCATGCCTGTACACCACCTACCACAATGGGGTCCTGACATGATTTAGTCCCTTAGGCACTAGTGCAATACAAATAATTATCATTCATAATCAATCATCGGAGAAAGGAAAAATTAGAAACAGGAAAATGGGAAGGAAGGGGAAAAAGAGAATGGTGTACATTCTAAATGTTCTCCCACCCCGGCTTCAACTGGTACAAGCACAGAAAGGATTTAATTTCTGCCCCATTCCTGACAATTGCTCATCTAAGGCAGAGGATCAGATGGGAAGAGAGAAGGAGTTTGTTACAAAACAGAGCCAGTGATTCCCTATTCCTCCATTCCTGGGCTTGGTGCAACAACTGTAGGGAGCGGAAGGGCAGTAAAGGTAGCTTTAAGCCACCGCTGCACTCTTTGTATTGCTGGGATAGCTGAGGGCCTGTCCAACAGTGGCATATGTTAGCCTAGGGTTGTTCTCACTTAAGCTCTGGCTGCAGTGGCCTCCTGTGGGTCATCTTCCAGGTGTGCCCCAGCCATACACCATTCTGAGATAGGCTGCCTGTGGCAGGGCCTGGGAGAGGGCTGCCATAGGGCTTTTTCAATAGCTCTCTGCTGGCTGTGGAACCCCCTTACATAAGCTGTATTCCCATGAGGCTATTTCCATCCTCTTCATGCTACCAGGACAGGAAAAGAGATATTAACTCCTGAGAAAACTGGGCCTGTGGAGTTTAAAGTCGTCATTTCAACATGCACCACAGAGTGGGGGCTTTAATCTACCTACCTTATGGAAATGGTCATGGGGAAGCGTCACTATAGTTTCAGTTCTTTGAGTATATGAACTCTTAGTCAAAATCCAGACATTTTTTATGACTGTGTCCAAGACAGATCCATCAATTTCAGCCAATTCATCCAACAAAAGACTAACAGCATGAATTTCAGAGGCAGAAGCCTCTTTGATACCTTCTTCTGACCCTTCCTAGAGAGCATAAAGCTTCCTGTTTCTATCCAATATGTTAAGTTGATGTACATGCTTTTGTGAGAAGTATGAGATAATGTGGAAAATATTTCTATTCTCCAAATACCATTGAAAATCAAGTGCACAATAGATGAGTGTTTCAGATGTGCTTTCCCTGTGTGCGTTCACAAAGAGGATGGTTGAGAACCTGAGGATCTATTAATGAGTTTTCCCATTTAAGACAAAAAAAAATATTTCCTCACAAGCAAGGAGGGAAGCAACAACATCGGGGCAAAAACATATGAAGAGTCTTTTGCTGAAAATTCTTTTACTTTGCGCCTGAAAAAAATGCTGAGCATACAGCCAACAGAATATGGCTTGGGTCATTTGACTTGGGTCATTTGAAATAGGAGCAGAAATGGTGCCCACAGAGCGCTTTATTCCCCCTTACGTCTTTTGAGGCTAAGTTTGGAGCTCTGTTATCTATCTGTTCCACAAGCAACATATTGGCTCTTCAGCAGCATTTTTATGAGTTGCAGGGGCAAATCATTGCTGGCAGGGAAATTAGCCCAAACTCTCTTTTAGTTGTGTGGCAGAATTTTAGTAAGAGGTTCCCATGAGAACCCTCTAACACATCACTCTATGTTCCAGGTTTATCTCCCAAAACCTTGGACCTATGGTGTCTGGCTTTCAACTTTGCTACTACTTCTGATAGAAGCACAGACATTCTTTGTCAATAAACATATCCTTGACTTTGCTTTGTGGACTACTTTTCCCAGCGCATAACTTGTGCTCTTGCAGCTGTTCATTCTGCACCAGGAAAAAAAATTAAAGGGAACATTCATTGAGCCCACCAACTCATTTCCTATAGGTTGATGAATAACTTTCGGATGGTAATGAGTTCTGCTAATGGATTATCTGGGCTGGATCTGAACAGGTGACCTAGAAATGAATGTCTGTACAACCTATTCCCAGTAAACACACTTTTTTTTAAAGTAGAACTTTTCTTCCATTGAATGTTTCTTTTCATCAGACACACCACCTTCTGCTGCCTTTTCTTCATTCCCTTATCAGCATTAAGGGCTTGATGCCAACTACACAAAAATCAATGGAAAGACTCCCATTGAGTTCAAAGCACTATAGATCAAGCCCTACTTTGTCCCAATCATTGGTTACCTACCTATTTCTCATATTAAACCAATGAAAAACTACTATGATTTGTAGAATATGTGAAATCTACTTAACTATTTCCGTTTTGATGCAACTGTTAAATGGCTAGTCTTAAACTGTGCTTACAGAATGACCAGTATGCCATACAAAAACTGTGAAAGCTCACTAATATAACTATATATACACTCCCAAACATAAAGGGCCGTTTAACTGCTCAAACAAGCTCTCCAGCTTGAAGAAGAGCTCAGTGTAATTCAAAAGCTTGTTTCTCTCACCCACAGAAGTGGGTCCAATAAAAGATTTTACCTCACTAACCTTGTCTCCCTAATATCTTGGGCCAAAGGCAGCTACAACAACCCCACATATCTAATAATACACAGACACAAAGGGGAACATTAATTCAATCACTAGAGATGGGCTTGAGCAAAAATTCTGGATCTAAGCACCCACCATGCAGTGAGCCGCATCCCTCTGTTTTAAAAGAGAGCCTCTCTCTAGCAATAAGTGGAGAAGAGGGCATCCTGAAAGGCTTTGTAAAAGGAGCTCTGGCAGCAGAGAAAAAGACAACCCCGACAGTGCTTTATGTGCTCTGAAAGGGCGCCCGCTCAGAAATAACCTCTCTGTTGGGTCCCTTGGCAGACGTGCCAATTCTTGGAAGCAGTCGGAGCCCAGGAGCGGAAGCGGGAGAAAGCCAGGGAGGAAACAGAGTGCCTCAGATAACCAAGGCCGCTGCCTGGCAAGGCCGAGGACCCCGGCGGGGGACCCGGGCACCGAGCTGGCAGCGCTCCCGGGCGGCGGAGCAAACCTCACCCGGCAACTTCCCTCGCGCTCGCCAGGCGCAACTCTTCCCCCCGCGGCGGGCGCCAGCCAATGAGAGCCCGTCTCGGCCCGGCTTCGCGCGCCCATTGGCTGCCCTCTGCCACCGCTTGGGCCCAGGCGCGAGCCGCGGATTTAAAGGGGCCGGGCGCGAGCGCTCCCGTCCCCAGACCCGAGCGACAAGCTCCGCGCGGCCAGCGCCTCCTGCCCGCCGCGGGTACCGGGAGTCTGGCGGGACGGGGCAGCCGGGTCCTTGGGCTCCCCGCCCGGCGGCCAGGCCCCGCCCCCGCGCTATGCAGGTTCGCGGCAGCCGGCGGTGAGCGCCGCGGGGGGACCATGCTGAGGCCGCAGCGGCCCGGCGAGGTGCAGCTGGGGCCGGCCCTGTACGAGCTGGTTGGCTACCGGCCGCCCTCCTCCACCCTGCTCCCTAAGCAAGCGCGTGACAAGCCGGAGCCGGCCGCGGAGCAGCAGCCGCTGGGCAGCGCCCGAGGCGGCGGCAAGGCGGAGCCGAAAAAGGAGCAGCAGCAGCTGAGGCGCAAGATCAACAGCCGGGAGCGGAAGAGGATGCAGGACCTGAACGTGGCCATGGACGCGCTGCGGGAGGTGATCCTGCCCTACTCCGCCGCCCACTGCCAGAGCTCGCCGGGCCGGAAGCTGTCCAAGATCGCCACGCTGCTCCTCGCCCGGAACTACATCCTGCTGCTGGGCAGCTCGCTGCAGGAGCTGCGCCGGATCATTGGCGAGATGAGCGGCTCCGGCCCCCGGCTGCTGCTGGCCGGGCTGCCTCTCTTCGCGGCGCCGGGCTCCGTGCTGCTGGCGCCGGGCAACGCGAGCCACCCCGAGGGCCTGCGGGCCGCCAGCAAATACCTCTCGCTGGCCCTGGACGAGCAGCCGTGCGGGCCGCTGCACCTGGGCGGCGGGGCCAGCCTGTGCACCTGCGCGGTCTGCAAGTTCCCGCACTTCATCCCCTCCGGCCTCGGCCTCGCCGCCCTGCAGAGCCAGTTCGCCAAGTGAGGCGGGGCGGCCGCGGGGGCCGGCCGGACGGAGCGCTCGGGACGCCTTTCCCTGCGCTCCGGGCAGCTGGAAGGAACCAGGTGGGTCGGCGGCCCCTTCCTGGCTTGCCCCGGGCGGGGAAGGGCGAAGCGGGGCCCCGCGGGCGGCTGCGGGCACCGGAGCCGCGCGTGGGCCCGGCCCCTGGGCGGGTCAGAGCTGAGACGGCTGCAGGCGTCAGAGCTGAAGCCCCCGCCCGGCAGGGAGCCCTCCGGCCGGGCCGCCGCAGGCTCCGTCCTCCTGCCGAGGGGGGGTGCGTCTGGCCTCGCCCCGCTTACAGTCACGCTGCCCTACTGCCAGCTGCCCCCGCCCGCCTCTTGCCACAGGGGACCGGGGAGGAGAGGCCAAAATCATGGGGAGACTTCCGTCAAAACGATGGAAAAGGCGTAAGACCTGTTCATGGAGCATCTTCGCCTTTGTTTTCTTTAGCCAGCGCCGTATCTAGTTACTGTACATGCCACTGCACGCTGGCTTACTGATGTAGCATGCAGGGTAACGAAGCGAAGGATCTTGTACAACATGTCCCTTTTATAAGAGCTAAAGGTATAAAACTAAGAAGAAAAGGAGACGTTGCTTTTTGTATGCAATAATTTTCTTTTAGTAATCTAAGCAGAATGCAACTGCTTACTGACTGGCTGTCCTTTAGATTTTAGAAGATCTTTAGAAATCTGAATTTTTAGAACTGGAAGAGGTTTTTATTTATTCTTGTTCCAGAGAGCAGCGTGTTACATTTCTAGATTGGTTTAACCACCGACATTGGCATTAAGTTTACCTACAAAGCTCAGTTCTGAACACATAAGTACCGCCAATGACGAAAAAGGAGAGAATGCATTCCAGGCAGTATGCATTACCCAAAGAAGATAATCAATTAACTCAATGTAAGAGAGGAAAGTAAGACAGGGTCACTTTCTTAAGGAAGCAAAAGGTTCTCCCCCACCCCCAAATACTGTGTTAAGCAGGGCCCCCATATCAGGAGGGTGGGGGGAAGGGTACACTTTACCAGGGCCCAGAGGTCCTTGGGACCTGGCCAAGGTTCAAACCCCCATTACACCCAGTATGGGAGGGGGCCCGTGTTAAAAGTTTGTACTGGGCCTGAAAAAATTATGCTTGGGCCTGGTGTTAAGCTACATGATGCTTTCACTGGTAGAGATATTAAAGCTGCTCTTTCAGTATAAACAAGATCAATTCTTAAACATTGGCTTTTAAACAGCTGTTTCTGAAAAGTACAGAAAATTGAGTGTTTCTTCATAGCCAGCCTGTACATTAGGCAAAAGATACCGTAAAGAATATAATCCTCCATATGTTATATACAAATACAAGTGAAATGTACATTTAAAAACAATGTTTGTTCTTATGCACTTATTTCTGGCAATGGGCTTCCTTGTTTTATTGCAATTGTATAGTTTTATTTTTAACTCTGTAGTGTTCTCTCTGACCCTTTTACTTGGAATTGTACAGTTATAATAAATCAGTTTTCCTGCATCCTTTTGGCTCTTTTGTTAATGACTGAACTAAAAGTTCTTAGCCACTTGACAATATTTACCTGGCTACAATTATTAAGGATCAAATTGTACTGATTTCTTGATGTTCATGGCATAATATAACAAGCTTATCATCTGAAGATGATTATCAAGTCCTCCTTTGATCTTGTCTCAAGATTAAACATGCTGTTATTTTAATCTTTTCTGATAGATTTTTCTAAAACTTTTATCATTTTTGTTGTTTGCTTTTGGATTCTCTCCAACTCAGGTGGCATCAGCAATTGGATACAATACTCAGCTGAGGCCTCACCAGAGCTGAGTAGAATGGAACAATTACTTCCTGTGTCTTTCTTACATCATTCCTTTTAATACACCCTAGTATATTGACCTTTTTCACAACTGCATCACATTGTTGACGCATTCAATCTGTGATCCAATAGAAACCCAGATGCTTTTCTCACTAGTACGACTACCTAACTAGCCAGCTATTCTCCATTTTGTAGTTATGCACTAGATTTCATTCCTAAATGAAGTACTGTGCACTTACCTTTATTAATTTCATCTTGTTGAATTCAGACCAGTTCTCCAATTTGAAGTCTAATCCTGTCCTAGACCCTGTTTCCTTAGTTTGTTTATGGGCCTGTCATATGGGATTATGTCAAAAGCTTAAAAATCAAGATAGCACATCTGTTTCCCCCCCCTATGCATTAGGCCAGTAAACATGTGAAAAGAAGGAAATTTGGTTGGCTTGGCAATTATTTGTTCTGGACAAATCCATGCTGACTATCTTATTAACTTCCAGGTGCGTATAAATTGTTTAATTTGCTCCTTTATCTTTCCAACTATTGAAGTTAGTCTGACTGGTCTATAGTCCCCCGAGTCCTTTATGTTCTCCTTTTTAAAGATAGGTACTACATTTGCTCTTCTCCAGTCCTCTGAACCTCACCCATTCTCCAGGAGTTATCAAAGACAATTGTTAATGGTTCTGAGATTGCTTCACCTTATTCTTTAAATACCCATGGATTAATTTCATCAGACCCTGTCTCCTTGAATAAAGAATATTTAGATAAATTAGATGTAATCTGTTCTTTCCCTATTTTGGCTTTTATTCTTTCCCTCTTGTATTTATCAATTGTGTTGAATAGCTGGTGACCATTAACTTCTTTAGGGAAGACTGAAGCAAGGTAAGTCTTAAACACCTCAGCATTCTTGATATCATTAGTTCTCCTTCCCCACTAAATAAAGGACCTATACTTTCATTTGTCTTTCTCTCACTCCTAATGTATTTAAAGGAGCTCCTCTTACTCCCTTTTATGTCCCTTGCTAGGTGTGACTCATTTTGTGCCTTAGCCTTTCTGGTTTTGTCCCTACATGTTTGTGCTGTTCCTTTGAACTCTTCAGCAATTCATTCAGGTTTCTACTTTTTCTAGGATTCATTTTTGATTTTCAGATAATTAAAGTGTTCCTTATGGAGCCATATTGACCTCTGACTATCTTTCCTTCATATTGGGATATTTTGCAGTTATGTCTTTAATATGATCTCCTTTAGAAACTGCCAGCTCTCCTGAACTTTTTCCCTTAGATTTTCTTCCTGTGGGACCAATCACCCTACTTATCTGTTCTGAGTTTGTTAAAGTCTGCTTTTTTGAGAGAGAGAGAGAGATCTTAGAGAGCTCCTGTAACAACTGTTGTCACCACAACAACAACATGGAGACAAATTAGTCAATGTATCTTTCCTGTTATTAACATAGTTATACCAATTAAAGCTGCCAGCACTTACAAAAAAGTGACTTAAGTATAACGTATCATGTATGGCTAGGTGCCCTGGCTTTAAAATTAATATTGCACAACTTGGGAGCTGATAGGATAAAGTTTGTCAGTTTGGTGGCTAACACCAAATTAACACTTGAAGTGAAATGTTGCCAAGATGTGCACTGGCTGCCTAGAATCATTTATTGATATTAGGTACATTACTGACATGGATGTGACATCACTAAGCCACTCAAAGCTCCATTTATTTTAAGAGTTCTAAATACATTACACAGAATAATAACAATCTTCAGTGGCCTGATCTTGTAGTCTTTACTTCCATGAGAATTTGCATGAGTAAAGACTGTATGAGCAGGTCCTATGAAAATTAAAAAAAAACAAACAAAACCATCTTTCTGTAAAGCCAAACTTGCTATCTTTTTTTGTAAGTCTGTTTGTAGTGTTTTAATCACTTTCTCCTGCAAAAAGCATTTCACAGTAGAATTTTACAAACACAGACTATATTTGTTGCTATATTGTTGCTTTGAAAGGATTTAGACAAAGTTGGAGAGATATGTAAAGCTTGCAAAATAAAACCCCCACTATGCAACTCAAACTTTTGGCAGATAACTAACAACAACAACAACACTATTTAGCTGTTATCATGCTTTTCATCCAGAGGTCTTAAAGCATTCTAGAAAAGAGGGTAAGTATCATTTTTCCCCATTTGACATGTTACTGACCACTAGTAAGACAACAGCAGCTTTCATTCTGAAAGAAAATGCAGTAATGAACAGACAGGGTGAAGAAAGTAACTCACATCTTCATGGAAACACGAAGGATTGTGATGTTAGGCTATTGGTTAATCAGCACATACGCTGGCTTTTTTAAAAATAAATAAATCACATTTCTGTTCCCCTCTGATCTTGGAGAGCGCTACCCAGAAGATTATTTGAGCTGTGATTGAAAACACTGCAGTGAGACACACTCCCACTCCCTCTACTACTCTTTCCCTATAGACTCACTTGACTGGGGTTGCAGACATTTGGACCGCTACATTATCCAAAACAATGAAGACAGGGTAGTTGAAATAGGCAAGATCATGCATAACTAATAGATTCATGCCATGCAACTTCCTGCAGAAATAACTAGTACGTTCCTAAAGCCCCTCTAAATTGGCTCATTGGCAATAGAAATCAATAGCTTTCCTCTTCCACAACTTCTGTGCAAGAATGGGTGACAGAGCCACAGGTGCCATTGTAGCCAGTATGGCAGATCTTAGCCTCTGAAAATAAATTGGCATAAAGAGAGAAAAGGAATAGATTCTTCTAATTTACAGCATCAACTAAACATGGTACAACCCTGTTCTAGTGATGCTTTCCAAAAGAGCTCCAAGGCATTCAGGTTTAACCCTGAAGAAATTAAAACCACTTGAAACTAGGCATATGTATAGCTGTGTAAATAAGAGAAGTATCAGTCACAATATTCTGTTTGAGTTTTACAACTGACTTTGCTCTTTAAAATTAACCATGCAGGCTTTGTCCTAGCTCCTAATTTGTATTTTTTCATAAAACACATAACCATCACCGGTTAGCTTCACTTAAAGGATGGCAGGGTTGTGTTGAAAACACGTAGATGATAAGAGTGGAGGGAAAAATGTTAATTTGATGTTTAAGTGCTTGAGTTTTGATTCCAGATTCTTGCAGTGCTATAGGACTGAGTGGATATTTGGCTAATTTGGTGACAAATTGTAGCACTAACTTTGAATGTATCTATATTTTTAGTACCCACTCCTGCCTATCAGAATACTTGCTGAAGGAATTTATCTCTTATTATTTGGTGGGGATGGGAGGAGGATGTAATTGTCCATATACTGAATTTCTTTGTTAATTTACCAAAGAATAAGCCCAGAGCCCAATTCTCTCTTGTGCCCTACCAAAATAAACAGATCTTATATCGGGCAGAAATGATCCCTGGGAAATTAACCTCTATGCCAAAAAGTTAATTGGCTGGCATATAGCTACCTGAATGGTCCTCCCTCTCCCCCACTCTAGTAAGTGGTGAATAAAAGTCACAGTGAGACCCTGCATTTGAGCTAGTCTCAGCAGCCAATGGCCTGCAGGGAACCATAGTTAGCCCCCACATGTAAATTAGGACATGCTGGAGGGTGCTCTAAATTGTGCCAGGGACTGGAAAGGCCACCAGGTGCCTCAAAAACATGTTGACCACAATGATGTCTTAAAAAGCCCATTACCTTTATGTGATGGGGTGCACTCACCTTTCATGAGCGCTTCCTGTTGGCTGGGTGCAAACCTGCACTCACGTTCTCTCTCTCTCTCTGCTCAGCCCTTGTCAAGCTGGTCTTCAGTGGCTCAGCACTCCAGCTGAGTCACATACAGCGTAAAAGGGAGGAACCCCTTCCAGGGGAACAAAGGTCCAACAAAGACTAGCACCGTGCCCTGGCTGATATCTGCAGTCCAGGCTCTGGGCTCAGTTCTCAGCCCATTCTGGGCTAGCTTTAGTCTGTCCCTGTCCTGTTATGGAGCAGTGCCCTCAAGGGTTTCACCTAGGAGACTTTGTCTTTAGCAGTTCTGTGGTTTACCAGCTCTCCAACCAGGTCACTTCTTAACTTTAGTCCCTTTCCAGAGAAGTAATGAAGTTTAGTGAATGGTTGACCCTTTTCAGGGCTTCACCCCATCCCTGTGTCTGTTTAAACTTCTAGCCCATTTCTTGGGCTTCTAAACAAAACTCGTCCTCTTCTTGGGGCTTTGACCATTTCCCTAGCAGCCAGTGGGGGACCCAGGCCTGCCCCACTACTCCAGGTCCCAACCCAGGGACCCTACAGATAGCATCCATGAGCTGCTCCCTTTAATAGTTGCCCCTGCTGTTCACTGGGGTGCTTGCAACATAGCCCCTCCTCTTCACCCTTACCTCAGGGCTGAAGTTCTCAACTCCCCTCCTTCCTCACTGAATGCCACTGCCACCAGAACCCACCCTCTGGGCCTCCTTTGAGCACCAGCAGGAAACGCTGATGTGCTCACTGCCCTCCCCCCATCCTTTTAGCAGAGCCTACTGTGCTCTAATTGGCTGCTTCCCAGCAGCCTTTCTAGGCAGGCCTGGAGGACCCACCTTCACTGCTCTTTTCCTGGGGTGTGGGAGGACTGCAAGGCCTCCAGCAGGGGGCCTCAAAGGGTCTGGCGCACCCCATCACACATTACAATAGTTGGAAGGTAATCGTTCCGCTTCTGATCAGAACATTCAGCTTTCATAGTTCTGGAATGAAGAATCTTTAAAACAGAGGGTTTTGAGGCAATGAAAGGTAATACGGAAACAGCACTGCTGGCACCTGATCTGTCCCCACGCTAAGTTCAGTTAAGAGCGATGAAGTACAAATACAGGAAATAGTCCAGAAGAGACACTATTACAGTACTCTATTATAGTACTCCCAGTTCATAGGGCTACACACCACAGTTGAAGAAAGTTTCCTTTTAATGGAATGAATATAGAATGGTGGGAGGACATAGCATTCCAAAGAGAATCCCAAGAATGAATGAATTAAGAAAACGTAATCCAGAAAGAACTTATATATGTCCAACTAGTTTCCACAAGCATTATCTGCACAATTGAAGTTGAAGTGGTTACTGCTTTTAGTAAGACGCTGCCTTCCTCTAGCTAGATGGAGAAATAAGGCCTGGTCTGCTCTAGGAAATGAGGATGGTATACCTACATAGTTCAGAAGCGTGAAAAATTGACACCCCTAAGCGATGCAATTAAACTGATCTAACTCCCAGTGTAGACAGTGCTAGGTCAATGGAAGAATTCTCCCATTAATCTAGGATTGGATTATCCTCTCAAGGATATGGAGTATATACGCCAGTGGGAGAAGCCATCCCATCGGCATAGGCAGCATCTTCACTGAGGTGCTGCAGTGGCACCACTGCAGCATTTTAGGTGTAGACAAGCCCTAAGTGGTGGAAGCATTACTTGACCCTAATATGAAAACATAAGCGGCATCTTATAGTTCAGAGGGCAGTGCTATCACTGAAAGAGGATCCCCTTCAACGGAGGGAAGATGAACCCCCTGACTAGAAGAGATTAATTTATTAAGGGTGGGATTTCCAAAGGCATCTAAGGGAGTTAAGGGACAAACTTCCAATGGGGATGAGTGCCTAACTCCCCTAGGCTCATTTGAGAACACATCTCAAATGGGTTCCAGTGCTCTGGATGTTACCATCTATGATTCAAAATCCAGTGCTCTAATACCACAGATGGGAGCTTATGGGGTGGTCGAAGCTTCTATTATGAACACGGTTACAAAGCCTACGCTGAAAAAGTTTTCTATAATAAACATAGAGCAGACTACATCTGAACAGGGAAGAATGACACTTTGAGGAGGGTTGACTGGAAAGGAATGCTCCAGTAGGAAACTTCTACTACATTACAATTGTCTGGATCTGAAAAAAAGAGAAATGTGAGGAGGAAAGGTTCTAGCTAACTGATTGCTCATAATTTCAATGGGTGTCGCAATGGCTGTAATTGCAGCTGAACAATATCAGGTCACAAATGACAAGCTAAGGAGAGAACTCACACCAAAGATTTAAAAGGTAGGTGATGTGATGTATGGAATAAGGTGTCTCTCAAACTCTACTCAGTAATAAAAGATAGCATTTTTTTTTAATGAAGCAAAACTCCCATTAAATGTGCTGAGTTTTATCTGGTTTCCATTTGAAACCAGAAAACTTTCCTCAGAACCCACAATTCAGACAAAGTTAATCAAAAGCGCCTGGACCTAGGCTGAGCTTCAGGTCTTGTTACAGAAGGTTTGCATAGCTTTCTAGCAGGATTAAATTCACTCCTGACCAGAGGGCTAGTCACAAGGCTTATGTACCACTTAAGTTTCTCTTGAGAGCTATTTTGAGGATTGAAATAGGACTCAAGTGGTGCAAAAGCTTGTGCTGGCCCCTCTGCACAAGTGTGATTTCACTCCAATATGGTTAAGGCACAGTACTGGCAAGACTTGTATTCTGGTTTCAGACGTCATGTGAATAATAATGCTGACAGTACCTATGTGAAGCTAAATTCATTAATGTTTGTAAAGTGCACTGAGATCCTCAGGTGGAGATCATTATAGAAAAATTAGGAAAAAACATAAGTTGTTCAATTAAAATAAACTAGTAAGTAAAACTATGCTTAGCTGATTCCCAAATTTTAACATGAAGCTTTCCCAATACTGTAGCATAATTGTTTGATTTTGCAGAGTAAAATGGGTCACCAGAAAGGACATCTTGTGATATTTTAAACTCTACTAAATATTCAAAATCTAGTTACAGAAATAACATATGTAAAAGTACCCACACAACAGTTCTTCTGTTTTGCAAAACAAACCCCTTGTATCTTTTTCCTACTGAAATATATATTATCACCAGCATTGACATTTTTATTAAAATCTTATCACATGGATGCAATTTTTAATTGAAGTTCCTTCCATATAACCTGCAGTGGGAAGTGTCAGGCAACCTTAAATACAGGCACTACTGCCAGTTCTACCTATAATGAATTGTCTAACCCAAAGTAACATCATTATGAATAATGATGCGACACAGCTCAGAATGAACATTAATGAAGGTCATATAAGTATCTAGACAGATAATTTAATAGACATTATTGATTTATTAAACAGCTTTCAAACACCTTTGGGATACAAAAGTTCCCAAGTGCTCATTGCAAGAGAAATAACTCAAGACAAAACTAGCCAGATTTTTGAATTAGGCCATTAATCTCTTTGTCTATCATTTTCTTTAAAACAGCCCTTGGAAACAACAGTGACAAAATCTTTTCCTTTCATTGAATTGGATTTCTATTTTAGGAGTGGGGTCTTCAGCCACTGAAGATACCATTTATTTTGTTTTAGTAAGTGAGATTACATTACATGCTTAGACATAATTGTTTTATGATGTAAATAAAGTGATTTTCACTGAAGACTCTGTACAACAACCCAGCAATGAAAATGAATGAATGAATGAATTAAAATGTCTCACAGGAGTCAGGTTATTACTAGCAAAAGAAATGGCTGAAATGGGATCAAACAAGCATCTGTGCCACCTTTGATAGACATTGATTTGGAGTGAACTATTGAAAATCATTGGGTAGAAACTCTCTCTGAATAAGTGATTCAGCCCCTGAGCATATGTGCCCTCATGTTTATGGAAATACAGTACATCGTTCAGCATAAACTGCAGAAGTCTCAGCAGATTATGAGAAACGGTATTACAGAAATATAAAAAAAACTTTCCGAGTCAAGTCTACATTTTAAAAACTAATAATTCTTTTAGTCACACTACTTTGTTCTGTTTGGAAGTGGTTAATAAATTAAACTGATTTCAGACTGATCTTTTGACACCAAGTCTCCCGTCAACCTCACTAAAACAGAAAGTAAGTATTTCCGAGGCAGATATAGTATTTAATGCTAAGTGGAAGGCCAAGAAATAATGAGAAGACTAGGAAATAAATGAAAAAGACAGGGCTGAGAGTAGCTAGTACAGCTATAAGTTATAAACATTGAGGAAAGAGTTTGCATAATATTTTTCAATTGCACTTTGTGAATTCCTGGTAGCTGGATGTGACATAACTTAAGGTACAATCTGACTGATGAACAGCTGTGTCCCTCAATTCTCCAACCTGGGATGCCTTTTACACTGCTTTGTTGGAAAGCAACCTCTTCTGGTCTGCCCAAACGGAACCTCCAACATGTGAGTTACTCCCATTTATACTATATGAGTGCTATAGCCAGCCGCTCGTGCATTATGCTGTAGAGCAACCTCAGCAAATTCCTGGTCCCAGACTTTCCCCAGAAATGTACATCTTGTATTTCCAAGCCCCTCCTGGACAATATAAGTTCATAGAAAGGAGACAAAGTCTGTGTGGAGGGGAACCGACAGCTATTTCTTTGTCAAGTTGTAGATTTTCACCCACCTTCTCTTCCCTGACAAAAAATGGCCACTTAACCAGGTAATGTTTCGTTTGATATTGCTCACACCTGGCTGAGACACCTAGACTTTTGTCTCTGGGAAACTGGTTTGTGACTACTCTCCAGCCTTGGAACATAGTTATACAGTAGAATCTTATAACTTTACATACAAAGTTGCCACACATATTTTACCAGGACAATAATGATCAGCAAATTACGAGTTTTCAAATGACACCTCACAAGGAATACACTGAACAAAATGTATCAGTCTTGAAAAAGGAGTGAACACAGGTTTCTGGGGATGGGGGGAGATTAGGGGAGGAAGAGGAATATATCAGCTATCCCAAAACACTCCAAGCATGCTTTTAACCGAGACAGGAGACTATTCAACATGTTTTAAATTGTGTTTTATTTTAGGATACCTTTACTTTGCTGGTGTTGGCAGGCAGAATATGTACATTAACTAGTATTAATATGATTGAAATAGTTCTCTATAATCTATGGGTGGATTTTTACTAAAAAACAAGAACATTGGTCTGGATGATTCCCCCCTTCAGAAACACTCACAAGAGGTGGTCTGGTGGGTGGAATATTCCACAGTGATAGCTCCTTGTCCAATTTCTTTTAAATGTACTGTTTCTATGGAAGAAGGCACTTGGAGCAGAAGATGGTAAAGTTTAGGATGATCTTTAGTGCCTGGAAGAGTTCATTCCACAGCCTCAGACCAGACCAGAGAAAGCTCTGTCTCCTGCACAGTCACGTTTTACCCTCACAGTAGAAAGTTCCATTGTACCAGAGGAGTGGAGCTGTTGACTGCTGTTTCATCCTGGAGTTTTAGGTAATCTTTTAGATATGCTGAGCCCAGGCCATTGACAGCCTTGAAGAGAAGGACAGAGATGATGAACTGATTCGACAGTCTATGGGAAACCAGCATGGAGAGTGGAGAACAGGTCTGTGTGCTCGCACTGGTCTGCAGCATTCTATACTTATTGGAGTTTCCTTAAGTGCTGAAGGTTTCATGCCCAAGTGTGCTGTAGTGCTGAAAAGATGAAGGCATGAATAACTGAGGTCAGATCTTTGTCCAGCAAGGTGAAATGAAGTCTCGTAGCCAACCAGAGATGGTAGAAAACATTACTTGTGGATACTGCTATGTGAGAGCTTAAGCATCAGTGAAAAATCCAGCAGCACTTCTAAACTATGGATCGAATAGACCAATTGTGGGGATGTGCCTTCAATCAGACTGTATTGATGTTGCAGGGGTGTGGTCAGAAGTGATTTTTTTGGCAGGGCCTGTGGCTGACATGGGTGGGCCGACCGAAAAACAAGCGCTTCTCAAACTTCCTGCTTCAAGTCATGTGACCGGAAGCAGGACATTTGGGAAGCCACCACCTGAGAAGCTAAGCTGCCTGACACTCCAGTTGCCACGGTAGCTTAAGCAGAGCATAGGCGGCAGAACTTCAGGCTAAACTGCTGCTGACACTCCGCTTAAGCTACCTTGGTAACTGGAGCGTTGGGCAGCTTAGTGACTCTTGGCTGGTTGCTTCCTGAACTTCCTGCTTCCGGCCACGTCACCAGAAGGAGGAAGTTCGGGAAGCTACTGGCTGAGAAAGCGCCAGTTGCCAAGGTAGCTTAAGTGGAGTTTGGGTGGGCCTGCTTTCAAAGTGGGTGGGCCATGGCCCACCCGTAGCTACACCACTGTGATGCTACAAACCGTTCACAGTGCTTTCCCTCTGCCCGTCAGCATAATCTCTTTCTTGGTGAGGTTTAGCTCCAACCAAATGTTCTTCGTCCATGAACTGATCTTGTCCAAGCATTGGGCCATCTTGGTGGTAGTGGTATAGTCCTATGTGGTATGGAAGGAGAGCTACGCGTTGTCTGCATATTGCTGGCACTTGAGTCCATAATATTTTACTAGTTCATCAAGTGGTTGCATGTAGATATAGCATAGGACTGGAGATAGAATTGATCCTTGTGGGATTCTGCAAGTGAAGGGTGGCACTGTGCACTTATTTCTTCCTAACCTTCATTAGTTAGAAGTTGGTTTATACCATGAAGCATGAGGGTTTATAGCCCTTCCAAAACTTGTCTCATTTAAAAAAATTGTTACTCTTTTTATAACTGTGGATATTTTTGTTATCCATAAAATAGCTGACGTGTTTTTTAAATCCATTGTCTCATCCTACCCCTCACAGGGACGTTGTGAAGCTTAATTAACCAATATTTGTTTAGTACTTTGAAATCTTTGGATGAAAAATTCTGGAGAAGTATTGTTATAATGAACAGAATGTAAAAATCAGATAATGATTAAGAAATATATAGCTGCAATGCTGAGATGTAAATAGCTATGACAGGAACTTAATAATGTGGAGTTGATGTCCATGCTTAGTGGCTATGGAGGGAACAAAATTAGATCTTCCTAACTGTTTTTCCTTAGTTATGACTCTTTTCACCTTCTCAGCCTATTTCTCTGTTTGCAGAAAAGCCTATACATTTGTTTTAATGTGAAATTCCTGAAAGAGGAAGGGGAAAGTAAATGAGATATTTTAAACCTACTGGTTTTTCTGCTTCCGAATTTCATTTTATGTTTGAGTAGCTCTCTCAGCAGGGATCTGTGTAAATTCTTTTACATTTCTATATAAAGAAGGGCAGTTTGGAGTTACATTGTGGCAGTTCAGTAACTATAAAATAGATCTGTCTCTGGGGAAAAAAACAACCACCATAACTTCTAATGAACATATTAAAAGAAATTTCCACACTTGTTTCTAGATTCAAGAAAAGTAAAGATAAGTCCTAACTGCTTGGTCTTTTTTTCCCTTCTCCACAGAGAAATTTCACAACTGACATATGTACGATCAATGAAACAACATTATGGTAATAATAGAACTGATCTTGCTGTAGTAATGAAAATGTAAGTAGAAAGACAGCAGGCTGAAGACCTCAGATTTTCATTTGAAACAAAATATTCAGCCTTATTTAGCCTGTTTTTTATTTCAGGTTTTTGAGTGGAAAAGTAGCCCCACTTGTCAATCAGCTAACTTGCAGTGCTAATAGATTCTGGTGTTTAGGGGGTCAGCACAGAATTTAATTTAACAACTTACAATACGCCCACATGCCCAGAAAATGTGGACAGCTTGATAGGGTTCACTGAGCCAAAGAAGTAAGACCAAAACAGTGCATTAATGTATAGGGGAAGAATAGTTGCAATCAGTTCCCTTGTGAATTGGACAGAGAACTTGGAGATGAAGCAATTATCAGCCATCGGGGATTAATAGTAAAGTGTGAATGCCAAGCTGTATATGTTAGGGGCAGAATATGTTGCCTATAGAAAACAACAAAGAGCGTTTCTTACTATTAAGTGAGATTAAACGTAATGGCCTGATTTAATCACAAAGGCAGAATTAAATTCAGATGGCAACTTCAAAGTGGACACATGCACAGAGACTACTGCATACATTTACATATAGCTGGCATAGCTTGGCTTGCATCACAATGGGATAAAGTTTCTTTGACCACTTAAACAATTTTCTATTCTTTGCTTTTTGTTAACATTCACTGTATTTATCCCTAAATTGCTTTTAGTTAATAAGATGGAGCTAAGAGTTATATTTATTCATGGAAGCTGTACTTTTTAATTCTTTCAAGTAAAAAACAAAACAAAACAAAAAACACAGCAGCAAAGGGTCAACATGAACAGAATAGCTGTAATCAGATAGCTACAGAAACCTGCTATAGTGACCTATAGTCTTATGTTTCATCTGCCCCCAGAGGTTCCACTGCACGTTCCAAGCTTGACTTTTTATATGAAATGCACTTTCCCTTCATCCATTTGTGAAACATCCAAGTTTTAGTTTATACCATGGAATACCATGGAAATTCTTTTAAATGTTCAGACTATTTTAACCTTCCTCCTGTGTTATTCTGAGTTCCTTTGGTCTTCATGTTCAGATATGCCTGCAGCTCTCACTAACTTCAGTTGCAGTTAAGCGTACTCAACACCTCTGAAAAATCAGATCTTCCAGTACCAAGGCTCAGACCCTTAACTTGCTCATGAGTTGATTGCAGGGGAGAAGGGTTACTTTTCATAGGTTTAACATTGACCAAGAAATGAACTACCAAAAACATTCTAAGGGCCTAAGCCTACAAATGCTAAAGCATGTACATAACTCTGCTCACGTGAGTAACATTATACAAACGGTGAGGTGTTTGAAGGATCTGAATCTAAAGCTAAACTAGTCAACATATATCCTATGGACCAAATCAGCTGGAAGTGTTCCTGGAACAAATTCTACCCTGCTGGAGCAGTCTACATCTAACATAACTTCATTGGCTTCAGTGGAGTTACTCAGAATTTGCACTATTTCCCCTTCCATGTAAGAGACCATTTGCTGCAGGTCAGTCTTCTAAGACTTGAGAAAATTATATATATTCTCATACTCATGGGAGGAAGTTGTGCTCTAAATACAATGCAAAATTAGAAATACACATGTGACAGAAAAAAACCCACACATTTCATAGCAAATGCTGTAAACAGAGGCACTTAATTTCAGGATTCAGGTATTTCACTTATAGTAAAAAGCCGCAAGGATGCCAGAGCACTTCACAAAACCTACAGCATCACTGAAATGCATCCACTTTTGGGGTGGAAGCTAGCATCCCATCAAAAAACTGGTGGCCAGCACATTTCACAGAAACTAGAGAAGGACTTGAGCCTCAAAGTTTGGATACAGACCTGGACTTTTGTCAAGTTCAAGGGTATGAGATTCAGGATATTTAATATATCCAGCTCTGTTTTAAACCAATTTTGGAAACTGTTTTCAATGCTTTAGCTTGAACATGAAATAAGGTTACAGTCCCATCCACAGTACAACATGGAATCATATCATAACTGGGCCAGAGGGCAATTGTGTTGTAACTTGGTCTTCTGACAACTGTCTGTGAAGTGTAGAGAAGGCCTTAGCAACAACATGAACATGGACTTATGACAATGAAACCAAATACCCCCTTGTTCCAATTGGTGCAGGTAAGTGACTAAGGCAGAGATGGAGGCTCAGAATTGGAACCTCTACAGCACAGGGAGTTCATAAAACGTTTGCCAGCACTAGAAAGGAAACAAAATAAAATTGATTATACCTCTAATTTAACAGCTACCAAATTATGATCAGCAGACCTGTTCCAGAAGATAGGACAAGTAACAAATCCCAAATGTGTGTGTCCAGTCTCAAACCCAAGCAGCACTCACCCACCAGAACAGAAGGAACAAGAACAGGCTGAAGCATCTAAACAAACTCTAAACCCATCTAACATTGGTCCAGTCATGCAGGAAGAGACTTTGAAACCACTGAGGAATCTCCATGCGGAAACTGATTCTTGAGGGCAAGAGATCAACACTTTATCCCTGTCCTAATAAATATCACCACTACATCCCTCAACAATTATATTTTATCAGAGGCCCAGAAGCATGCAAGAATCCAGTCCAATTCAAGGAACCATTAATAGAGTCTACCATTCTCATTAGCTACTGTCAGGTCTCTAATCTTCTTTTCCTGGGGAAGTGCATCAAGAAAGCAGTGGGGAAAAGACTTACAGCAGCATCTAACTTCATCCACTATCCTGAACCCATGCCAGTCAGGCTACAGGCCTGCCTTTGGCAAAAAAACAGCACTGGTTGCCAATGGACTGACAATAGCAGTGACACTGATGGAAGATGTCATAGCAAAGGACAGTAGTAAGCCATTCAGTGCTGATTCTACAGGATCTCTGTGCTGCCTTCAACAGAAAGAACCTGAGAACTGCTGGCCCCCAACAATTCCAAGCAGGAGCTGAGGGGCTCCCTCTCGAAAAGCTCCTTTCATTACTCGCGAACAGATCTCCAAGGTTTGAGTTGGGCAAGTAATCTGCCTCATCAATAGTCTTCACATGCAGAGTCCCACACAGCTAAATATCTATACAGAACCAGCAGAGAACAACTACAAAAGCTATAGCTTCAAAGGCAACAGTGAAGCTAGCCAAATTTGTCATAGTCCAAAATCCAAAGCATTTTTTTTTTCCAAATGAAAAATGGGAGGGGTGGGGAATTTGAGAAAATGTCCTCCCATTTTTCCAACCAGCTCTAGTCAGCGACATATGTATGACACGAGCATTTATATAAACATCTTGTTCATCAGGAAGAAAATGGCACCACCGCTTCACCTCCCTTGTTCAGTGACAACTGGCGCAAGCGTACTCCAAGCAAGTTGGAGGCAGTGCTGATGAAGAAAGGAAAGTACTTTGCCGAGCTGGCAGAGTTAATCTCCCACTGGTGAGAAGCCAGCACTCCCTCCTCGCAGATGAAGGCCAAGCTACAGTGATCCTCTTACCTTTGTTATTTTGACCACCATGGTAGCTACAAGGAATAGACAAAGCAAAGCCATGCACAGAATACAGCTACTTCAAAATCCAGGTGTCCATCTCCTACCTTTAAAAATCTGGTGTAGGCCCTGAGGGCCTCTGATGGGTTTGTTTGTGAGGAACAAGATATAGATCTGGATCTGATCCTCTGTGAGGAGCTAGTGTAGTGTGTGGTGTGTGACACCCTGGCTTCCTCTCCACCACCGCCCAAGGTAAAAGCAACAAAATACAAGCACAAGAAGGAGGAAGCAAAAAATACAGGCTTAACAGGAAAATGAAGACACTTTGGTTCTTTAATGAGTACCAAGATACTATTATGGTTATCGCACTAACTATCCATGTGTGTATTTATAAATCCAAGTAGAGCAAACAGGGCCTTGGTTTTTACAGTGTCTTCCAAAAGACCATCACACAGTAAACAGCACGGACCTTGTTTGTCTACCTCTGAAGATGAAGGGCTAACACAACCCCGAAGGGATCTGAACCCAGGTTTCAAAGGAGTCTAGGTTTGTCAGTCATGATGGTACTCATGAAGAAACAGCTTCCTTTCCTTGCTCCATTAACCATGGTGTATTACAAGGCAAGCTGATGGCTGTAAAGAAACAGTCCGAATGCCCTCACACCGAAAAGAGGAAGGCCAATTTCACAGAACAAAAGACTGAAGTACCAGTGTGACAGGTCACTAAACACTATCATCTGCTGCTTGGGGTTAGACTGAGCATTGAAGAGGGATCCTGCTAAGTAGTACAGATTATGGAACAAGGTCTTAACCTCAGTTTGTGCCTTCGGACACTGGCTTCAGGGAATAAAGAAACTCAAGTACCAGGAGGAGGACGTGGAAAACAGGAGGTGTTGGTAAGGATATTCAAAACGTTTCTCAGGCAACTGAAATGGGAATGCAACAGCCATATCAACTGGCTCTCACTCCAGCGATCTGAAGGATGGAAGATGCGTTGTTCGTATTTCACCAAATGCAATAAGCAAAGGTTGGGCCTTTAATTTTTCATTAATATTTTTTCATTTATAATTTGATAAAGATACCATTTGTGATTTGTATCTATTAAAATGTAATACTCCAGCTATTTCATCAAGCTCACTTGTAAACACACACAGACACACACACTCCCCTTTAAAATACAACACAATTAAATCCACTTTCTGTGACTCTTCCCATCCACATACTGCTCCCTTCGCTTCCCTGCTCTCTACTTCTAGACCCCTCCATGCACTTTGTCTGTGGCCCCCATCCCCATGCCCCCGTCCCATCCTCTTCTCTATGCTACCACCAGGCCCCCTCCCTTCATGGAGAAGCGTTTTTCCCAGGATGATTATAAGGTTTTCTTTGCCTCCTGGCCAAAATACTCCTGAAATTTATGGTGTTGCCTCAGCTCCTATGTAGGTCTTTCCCTCTCTGTTCCTCACCTTACTGATGTGTGATGCTGGTGAGTATGTAGCCAGGCAGAGGCTTTTAGAGGGTAGGGAAAAGAGTCATTATGCTGTATTGGAGCACAGTGATCCACTTCAACATGGCCTGATTTTGAGGCCTCCTGTTCCGTAGGCACAATTACGTGCAGGAGCAAAACTGCACCTGCAAAATTAATGGCCAGGTTGAGGCTGTTTTTTTTGCTTTTAAAGGAGCCATAAATTCTACTTCATCCAAATTTTGCATCTCATCTCTGCCCCCCCACCCCCGACCAAAATAAATGACAAAATGAGTTAGTTTAAGATTTTCTTTATCTTTACACCAAATAAAGTCATTAATGTAGTTAGCCTCTGTAGACTTTAGCAGAGATGATACTGCACTGAAGAGAGAGCTTCTTCATTGGCACAGTTAATCCACCTCCCTAAGAGGTGGTAGCTATGTCAATGGGAGAAGCTCTCCCATCGACATAGCACTGTCTACACTGGGGGTTAGATCGGTATAACTACATTACTCAGGGGTGTGGATTTTTCACATCCCTGAGCAATGTAGTTGTACTGATATAAATCTATAGTGTAGACCCCTTTTAAAATGAGACTTAGGAGTCTAAGGATGTCTACACTGCCACAGCAGCAGGCATCAATGCAGCGGCATCGATTGAACAAGTCTGTGTAGACCTGCTCAGCCAATGAGAGAGCGCTCTCCTGCCAACTCAAATTAGTCCACTTCCCCAAAAGGCAGAAGGCAGCGTCGACTGGAGATGTTCTCCCATCGACGTAGCATCATGAAGACGACACGCTGCGTAGACATAAGTACGTTGACGTGAGATATGTTCGTTACATTACCAAACTAGCACATGTCACATCGACCCCACATCGACACAGCGCAGCAGTGTAGATCAGGCCTAAGTAATTGAGGCATTGCAACACTGACCAGAACAATGCTTAGCTGCCTTTAAAAATCCTGGCCATAACCTCTTTCCCTCTGTTTCTCCATTTCTAAAATGGGGGTAATATTACTTAGCTACCTCACAGAGATGTTCTGAGGCTTACTGTGAGCATAGGGCTTGAAACATGGAATGTATGCAACAGGTATTCTTGAGACATCTTAAATTTGTGTATCTGTACTTATGATTTTTATCTGATATTTATGATGCTAGCTTTTGACTTGCTACAGGTAGTTACTCTCACATGTGAGGTATGCAACACACCAACCACTAATATTAAACTGTTCCATCTGAGTGCTAGTTACCTCGGAAAGGTCTGAAGTGATCAAACCAATCCTCTGTTAAGGTTCAAATTTTCAAAAGTGCACAAGCAAAAGTGAGCAGGAGCGCCAGATCTCTGCATTGCTAAACCAAAGGAAAGGTGGTCTGGGGCTTTGCGTATTGCTAGGTAGTTGGACATTCTCTCCAGAGTCTTTTTGGGGATGGCAGGAAAAATCCTACAGCAAGTGCCTAAAATTCATTAATGAAAAACTTCAATATTGGAGGGAAAGAAAGAAGGGCAGGGAGAAGGCTTGAGTGTAGATGAACACAGGCTTCTGTCTCAAATTGTACGACATTCATACATCGCATACACATCAAATGCACATTCAAACAATACTGTGGTTTTACTCTGAATGTATATTTAATGCTGTGAGGGTCAGCATAATTTGTCTTGACTCAGCTCAGGTCAAGACGTAGTACTTGGGGGCCTTGCTTTACTTTCCAGAAAATATGTTTTTTTCTAAATTAAAGCCCAAGATGGCAGAAATTAATAGAGATGCTTCCAGAATAGTTATATGACAGCCATAGTCTGCCACTCTTATTCACAAGTATCTAAGGCCTGGTCTTCACGGTGAAATTAGGTCGGCATAACTAGGTTGCTCAGGGATATGAAAAAGCCACACCCCAGAGTGATGCAGCTAAACCCCCAGTGTAGGCAGTGCTAGGTCAATGGGAGAATTATCTAGCCCACCTAGCTACTTCCTCTGCAGCATTTTAAGTGTAAACCAGCCCTTACTCCATGAATAACCCCAATACTTTCAATGAGATTGCTCATTGGAAAAGTTACTATTCAGTGTTGGTAAGAGGGACAGATTCTGGCTCCTAATCATATATTAAGTATGAGGATCTTATTCTTAACCTAAAATCAGGGACTGTGCAAGCAGAAAATATCAATATTCCTGTAAGCATGGAACTCCACTACACTTCTCATATGCTCATTGTTATATTTGTATTAATGGTTATCATGTCTAGGCCTGATCCTACATACATGTACTATAACGTACGCATTAGGACTGCACATAGAAGAAAACACTGCACTCAGTAGTAAAAGTTTGCAGCATCTTCCCCTTTGTAGCTGCCAAAAATATGTTCGTTTGTTTTTTAAAATCCAAGAATGAATTAATCTGTTGGCTCATTCTGACAGGGTGATCCAAAGTAAATGAAAAGACTACCACGGACTTCATGGCACTTTGGATCAAGCCCATAATATAATAGCTCAGGCTTGAATATTTCCCTGGGTTTTGATATATTATATAAATTATTATATATTTACTGCTGACCAACGTGCAAGTTAATGTCTTTAAATAATCCCAAACACATGAATATGCAGGAGAGAGAGAGCGGCTCATTAAAATCTGGAATGTGTAAATGTGATCAAAGAAAACTAATTTAAACTGATATTTTAATCTTCATTAGGCAGTAGTTTTCTGATTATTTGAAATATACTATTGAATGCTCATGAGACTAGAGAGACTTAAAGCACAATTTTCAAAGAGAATTATCTAAACTATTTGTGAAAATGTTTTTGTTTGTGTCCTCTTGATCCATATGCGTGGACACCCAGGATTACAAATTCTATTGTTTTTTTCAGGCTCTAGTGCAGGTAATAATAAACTGACTCCCATTTACATGGCACATTTCACCCTGAAAGATTGTAACTGGCAACAAAACGAAAACAAGTTGTACACAAGCCATGATTTATTCCGCACTGAATTGCATCTCTTGTTTTAAAGCAGAGAGCAACATAACTGTACAGGAAGGGAAGGGAAGACGGTTGTGTCCAGTTGAAAGGGTAAGGGGAATTGGGCAGGCAGAATATACTATTACCTTGTAGCTAGGTAGTGGTCCTACCTTGCTCCTAACACGGTGTTTCTCTCTCTCTCTCTCTCTCTCTCTCTCTCTCTCTCTCTCTCTCACACACACACACACACACACACACACACACACACACACACACACACACACACACACACACTTACTTTACTGCCTTCCTGGACCTACCTATTTTATTAGAGTACACAACAACGGTCCTAACCCTCAGCCTATTTTCCTGAGGTTGGTTATTAATACGATTTTTCTCTCTTCCGCTTCCTAGTTGTCTCTGCCTCTGGCAGAAACACAACTCCCTTTTTATAAACTCTGGCGTTGGAGTTCATAAAACTCAGCTGGTCTGCCTGCCGGTGTAAGTCAGCAAGACAACTGTGCATCTCTCTGCAGGATCCTACAATCTGACAGCTTGTTACATCCCCAAACTGGAATTTGGCCAGGATACCACAGTTAAAATCCCTATTCTTCCAAAAAAAAGTGCCAGAGGATCTTAAATGACTCCCAGAGGCCAGGACTTTAGTTTAACATCTTATCTAAGACAGCAGTTCTGGCAACACAGTCAGAACGCTAACACCATGCTGCACCACTGGTTCTCTGCCAGTGAGTCAGAAGATCACCACTCCCTGAAGCATGTGGATCTATACTGACCCAACCCTGACCCAATTTAAATTTGAGAAATCTAACCAGTACAGTTGTAGGCTCAAGCAAACATTATAGGTAGGAAGTAATCATTAGAACGATGGAGATTTTCATCAACATGCCCTGGAGAACAGCAATAAAGGGGAGTTGTGCACCCCGTTCTCTCTGCCCAACCCTGAATGTTTTACCCCAGGTCACTTTGGAGGACTAAGACACTGAGCCTTCTGTAATGGGGTTCCCAGCCTAGCCTTCCCATCTGGCAGCGTTGTCAAAGGGCTGTTGCACTTTCCCGTATCTAGAAAGGCGAAATATAGTTAGGGATGTGATTGTCATATTAAAAAAAAAAAATCACATTTACAGACTCTCCTTTTTAATGACTTCCTGGGGAAGCAGCAGCAAATTTATATTTCATCCATGTTCGTTAATCCACGGCAGCACCAACTTTCCCACGTGGCTTTTGTTTTCTGTAACTACAGCCAGGGCAAGATCCTGATGATTTTAATCTCATCATAGGTTACTTCTGGGGCTTTGTCAAATGTGTCAGACAGAACCAGCTGGGTTTGGGAAGGTTCTCAATTTCCCAGGGCTTGGCTCCATATGCACCACACCGCAGGCATCCTTGCCCTCTTCAGGCCTGCTGTGAATCAGACTGATTGTTATTCAGGTGGGATGGCCCGGTCATGAACTGCACTAATCAAAAAACAAACTGCACCAAAACACTGAAGCTCACACACTAGCTCAGGCCTCCCCCTGACCTTTGTTAACCAGCTACTTCCAATGGATATGATGCAGGTTGTTCTTCTGGATTTTTGCACCTTCCACAGTTACCAGACATCTGTGTAAATCCCCACCCCCTTGTGTTGGGCATCAGGGTCAGTAATGTTCAACAATTCAACGTGGGAAGTCTTACTGAGGAAATACCAGGCCATAAATTTCATCCAACAAGAGCCACCTATCAAGCTTGGCCTTGTTAAGAAGCCTCCCCAATATGAATCACAATAAAGGCTATGGTTCCTGTACTGTTGTGCTGGAAGAATGAAACAGTCAGAGGTTGCAAAAAAGATTTTTCATTTCTTTCCTTTTAATATTGGGTCAGTCGTCATTTCACATTCATTACAGACTTGATGTCAGACAACCACCCCTTGCCTTCGGCTAATAAAATGAAAAGGCAACACCCACAACATAGGCAATAGCTTATTCTGAACTAAAGCAAGGAGGAAAAGTTATGTCTTCTAGCCGTTATCATTTATTCAGGTGCAAATGGTCTTTGCTTGAACCTTAAAGTTAGTTTTACAGCATATCAAGTGCCAGTTGTAAGCAGCACAGAGTACTCATATGTCCTAAATTCTGGAGGTGCAATACCATTGACTATGGTGGGGCAGTTCAAAGGCTTTTCAGAGTTGTTCTAAAGCAGTCTTTCATGTCTAGTGTGCCATTTTCCATCACGTTTGTGCTTCCTCATCGGCAGAAAGCACATCATAACATACCTTGTTTTCCCATATTTCTTTGAACCTACAAATTCAAAGAAAAAAATCAAGGTTACAGGAGGTCACCGCTGTTTTATGCATTTCATTTTATGTGACTGGGATTTTATTATGCTTAGTTTATGGATTACAAGCAACAGGACTGGAAGATTTCAGGAAGACATAACACATCTAAAACAAGAGCTCAGGTTAGGGTTTTTGGGTTTTTTTAAAATTACTGTTATTTTAATGGTTTCTGACCAGCTTTGAGTACTGGGTCACTTCCCAGAAATACTGCAAAACGCAGTTAAAGAAAAGGGGTAGGGAGGTTGGGGGAAGCATGCACATGCACACACACGGAGGAGTCTATTTGAATAGAAGCAGTCCAAGCCTAACTTTCTACAAAATAAGGCCCCAATCCTGCAAAAAACATACGTCTGTGTTTAACGATACAGACTATGTCTAGTCCCACTGACTGCAATGGCATTATGCACGGTGTGTAAAAGTAAGCATGAGTATAAGCATGTGAATAAGCCTTTGCAGGATTGGGGCCTACAACTAGATTCATGCTCAGAAAGAATCTGGGAATGTTTATGAAGGAAATCAGAAGCTGTTAGTTTTCTTTTTTAATGGAGACAAAGAAAGAGGACCCATGGGGATGCAAGTGTGTAATTCAGGGCAAAATTTAGCCCAGACAGCACAACAACATTTCATTGTTTCCTCCTCAGTTAAGGCCTGTTTCTTCTCCTGTTGGAGTTAATGGTGAAACTTCCATTAACTCAGTGGTGCAGGATTCGATCCTAGAATGCTCAGAGCAAGATTCTGGGTTCTTTACTCAGGCTGAGTGGCACTTTCCTATCTAAGAAGTCCTACTGAAGTCAAGAGAGCCATTTGTGGAGTAAGATGCCACTCAGCCTGAGTAAGGTACACAATTCTGTCCTGGTCTCTGAATCAAAGGAGATAATAGTTACCAGCTTTTGTTGCTGTCGGCAGGAATCGAGGTTCAGGTGTATAATTATCATCTGAGGAGTAGTGAACCTGGGCATTTCGGGTATCTAGAGAGGAACAAGGAAACAAATCTCATCCTGCTCTGTGCAAGGAGCATGTTACTTCTCCATGGTACATTTACTTCCTGAAGTGGGGGAGAAAAGACCTTCTGTTTTCATATGGCTTCAAAATCTATTTGGACTCACAGACTTGGTTTAAAGTGAAGTAAGAGAGAGGGTGTGTACACACACCTTGCAGTTGCACAATTTTGTAATTCTCAGGGTAATCAAATACCAGCAGCTAAGATTGAGGTTACCGCAGCTTTAACGGTGTTTGCTGTGATGTACAAAATGACACGTATGGATAATCTGAACGGCCGTCCAATGCTAGAATATTCCTGGCAATACTATAAAGCAAAGCTTTCCCTTAGTTAGCCAGTTCAGGAATGTGGGTTAATGCCGCATACCCCCCAGTTCTGTTTTTGTGAGGTTGGCAGAAACTGACACTTTCTTTTGCTTAATTAAGTTGTTCAGAAGAAGGCGGGTCAAACAGTTGCATCTACGTGGGGAGTCCTGAAATGAACAGAAAGCAGTGGGCGTTGCCAACATAAAAAGGGGGATTCTGTTATTGTTTGGGTGTAGACGGGTCATTTTTTCACACTTACTGCTGCCTCAGTGACCACAACCCAGCAAGCAGCAGCAGTGAAAGGACATTAAAGCTGCTTAAATGCAACTAACTTGGGCTCCAAAGAGTAAGGGGAAAAAATACCCAGAAAGTGGGAGCATTTTCTTTCTCTCTTTAAAGAGAAAGAACAAGCTAGTTTACATGGATATGGCAATGCACTGAGAGTTAGAACTGGTACGCTTCAGCTCCCATTGCACTCTAGAAGATGAAAAACCTAGGACCAGTTTATCTAATCTAATGCTGGGGAGCCCATTTTTAACCTTGTTTAAAAGCAGGCTTTGGGTGCACATTAGGTAGTTTGACCACATGACCAATGTCTATCTATTGTGTCCTTATAGTTTAATAGCAGAGTACAGCTGAAATTAGATAGACAGGTACATGTCCAAATTAACTCTATTAGCTTCACTGGAGTAATTCTGTTACACTGGTGTGAATCAAGAGAACAGGATCTGGCCATCAAGATGGAAAGCTGCCTTTCCAACATTTCCACGTAAACTAAGACGTTAGGTTGTGACCCTACCTCAGATAATACCTCATCCCAAAGTGGAAAAGCTGAACAGCCTGGCCGTTAGCTGACATGTTGAGTCATCTAAACCCAAAGCCTTGCTGCACAGGAGACATCCCCCTCATTGACTGGAAGCTGGCTTATGACATATTTTGGATCCCTTCTGAATTTCCTCAAAGTCCAGCGGTTTTAGAATCTACAGCCTTGAGTGAGGCTTGTCTCTACCTTTGATCACATCTAATCACAATTCAACATAGTGTAAGACTACCAAAGGAGGAGACTGAGAATCACGAGATACTTTGTCTTAAGCAATTATTATGCATCAGACTTTTAACCGGCGTGTGGAAATCCTGATAGCATTGGTCCTTTCTCTATTTGCTGTATTTGATTTTTAAAATGGAATCTTAAAACACTCATTTGAGTTACAGTTGTGTAGGCATTGCATACAGAACTACAATGTATATGGGAACAGGAATCTGCAAGAAAGAGTCACTCTATGATAATTATAGATATTCAGGAGTGGATCCTGCTCCAGCGAAGCCCAGAGTAAAACTCCTCCTGATTTTAATAAGCGTTGGATCTAACCCTCAGGCTTCTACTAGCCATTGTACAATTCAGAGCTGTAAAAAGTATGTGGCTGGTAGCTTTTTTTTCATGGGAGGTGCCTCTCATTTCTTCCTAGTTGGCACAAATCAGATGGAGATTTTAATGCAGTATTTATACTGTATTCCTACAAGTCCAAAGTTCCAGCTGCTAGATAGAATGAGCTTTTTTTGTTTTGATGCGACTCCACCGATATTATGTCTTTACTCCCAGGAAAACAGAAGGCCTGCCTTGACATGGCAACCCCACAAGAGTTCAGCTACTGAAGCTAAGGACCTAGAGACAGAAAGAAGGATACACAAGGGCTGGACAGGAGCCATCTCACTATTCCTGGCCCTTGCAGTTCCACATGGAGCTTTGCAGCTCATCAGGACAAAGAGTACAGTTTTATCATCCCAACATTCTGCTGACAAATACATAATAAACTGACAGAAAGAGACCAAGCAACATTTCAAAACCCCACTTACACAGGAGGTAGAGCATAGCATAAGTGGGGATGGCCACTTTCTGCAGGTGTTCATCCAGTGTCCCCAAATTTACATATATTTGCATACTGTCAAATAGTTGGCTGACAGAATCTCTGAGAAGGTCTGGACTGAACCCAAACCTGTCAGTGACTTTCTCCTTGCCAGTCAAGGTTGGCTTTGGTAGCAATTAAAGAGAGGAAAGAAATACTTCTGACATTGCAGCTGGGGTAATCTTAAATAGAAAATGTATGTTTTCTTAGACTCTTAAATAAGAAATCTTACATATCTAATATCTTAAATATTTAATCTTAAATAGAAAATATATATTTTCTTAGAAAAATATGCATTCCCTCTCCATAGCATAATGACTATGAGAGCAGGCGTGACTATCTGGAAATAATTAATACTGACTAATCCGAAGAGAAAATGATCTCACTATCTTTGCTTTATGAAAAATATATTTCTGCAAGCAGATGCCAGAGTACACTGTATGTGTTACTAATTCCTGCAATACTCAAAAGAGAAAAAAAAAGACTTCTGTCAGTAGATTTCTGAAAAGTAGCTTGAAAAAGATTTTATCTTGTTGCTTAGACAAACACTTGTTAACTTTCTGCTGTACTTGAGAGTAGCACAACATTACTAATGGAAGAAAAAATTTTCTGGGTGGTTTTGTTTGGTTCTACCTGCCCTGGTGACAAAAGCTGATGATCAAGTTAGTGAAGTAATGGGGGTGGGTGGCTAGGAGGGAATCTGGATGCTTAATGATGTCCAATATTGCTCAATATTTTTATAGATATTCAGAAAGAAAAGAGAACCAGCAGCAACAGGTATCGATTTGAGGCCCACACCCTTTTACTTATTGTTTTACATATTCTTTACTAAGCCATGACAATTTAATAATTCATCTTTCAACTCTGATGGACACTAGAATTTCATGAGCAACAGACAATAGATTCTGTTTATTCACCAACAATAAAGACACTGTTTAGCTCTGGACTGCAAGTGGCTGAGCCATCTGGCCCATATCTTCACAGTAAAACATTGTCCGTGACACAAAAAATGATTACATCCCCAGGACAAACTAATGTGACCTCTAAATAAAGCCTTCCTCTGAAACTATGATATCATACTGCATAGGGGGCAGCAGCACAATTGAATCTGGTCACCAAGAGCACAAGTGAGATAGGACTATTTAAATCAAATTTTATAGGAGACTTTTTGTCCTCTGTTGCAAACCATCCAGATCCGACTACAGCATTGAAACATCTTTTTTTATTCACTCTTAAGGCAACAGTACAGTTCTGTTTTGTATTGGCAATCCTCTTTAGCTTGCGCAAGACCCAGGAAGTACACATCCCATTTTCAGACTCAGCACCTGCATGCTTTTCTTCCAACAATGTTTTACTGATGGATCACCACCTGCGCCAGCCTTTTTTCTGATATCCCAGAAACAAGCAGCTCTTTCTCCTCCTTGCCAACTGGAATGTCCAAGTCTGCCACAGTCTTACAAATGGTTTCTTAGCTTTAACAAGGCACTCTCAGCCCTGCTTTACCTGAATGGCTGCTTCATGTGGCAAAAAACAAACCCAAGAATAAAGGCCCATCTCAGTGGAAGAACTTTCATTCTCTAAAAAGGACAATTTATCTCTGCTGATACAGTGCTTGTATTACTGTATCTTTTAAAGGAAGTTTAATAAGAGGAATTATAGATCTAATTCAAGAGACTAATCCTTTTAAAGTGACAATACCACTGCCATGTGAATATTTACTGACTTGTGGGAATACTTAGACTTGTGTTAATCATTCACAATAAAAGTAACTCCTGTTTTATTAAGCTGAATGTCTAGCTGGCTGAAAGTCACTTTGACAGACATGCAGAGATCAGTGGAGAGTTGCATGCTAGAAAGCATGAATGTTGTGCTGGTGTTATACAAGAGCTAACTATTATTTCTATTGTTAAGGCATTACCAGTTGTTAAAGCAAGATCAGACTCACAGGTTTATAGGCAACTTCCCTTTTGAAAATCCAAGACAGAGCATCATAGGGAAAGGGAGGACTGGAGCGTGGCCTGCTTGTGAATTCCTTTGCTTTTGTTTGTATCAGAACTTAAGAGAATGTTTGATATCTTTTATAGTTTCATCAGTGGAAATGGGACTTCTCCTGGGCCTGAAAATAGTACTTCCTCCTCCACAGTAATGGCTCCGTGTCAATGCAAACCTGTGGCACATGTACTGAAAAATACATTTCACTGACCTTGCACTGGCTCAGCAGCTTTTCCTTTGAAACCAAATGACAGCAATCGAACTATTAGTGGACTCACAACCAATGGTGCTTTGAACACTAAAAAGGACTGTAGTATATGCATGCATTTCCAGTGCGTCTTCTCCAGACTGTTAGTTATCTGGATTGAATTCAGGACCAAATTTACAGCATGCCTCAGCAAGGACTACAAACATCCACCCACAATTTTTCTCAGGCACAAAAATACCTTTCACATTTGCATTCCTCTATTGAGTAGCTGCACATTCTTCATGTGGAAATACAGTTTGCATACGAAAATCTGAGTCTTTGCATGTGACATAACTCAGCCATTTAAATATATATAATTTCCCAGTGGCAAAGGATGTTAATCCACAGCTGAATTATAACATCTCACTCAAAGCATTTGGATGCAAAAAGCCCACGTGGCCATTAAAGTGTAACTCTATAATGTGAAGCTGACTTAATACATTTAAGCTTCCAGATCCGGACATTGTCACTCTGCTGTACAGTGCCCAACAAAATGGGCTCCCGAATTCAGCTGGGGAATTGAGGCATAACCATAATAAAATAATAACATAACATTTCAAAATGCAAGCTTAAATATTGGGGGGACAATTCTCCAGTCACCGAACTGAAGACTACAGAGGGCCCTTCCTATAGTTTTTTGTGTTGGAGTTCACTAGTTCATATACATAGGCATAAAGTCCCCAATTTAAAAACATTAAAATTAAAATACAGCCCCCACACAACATCTTTTAAGTGTTTTTTTTTAAATCAACATTATCAGGTACAAAATAATTAGAATACTGAAAGCCAAAAGTCAGTTTGTCAGCAAAAAATAAATGTTATTTTAAAAGATTGAATTGACTGACGACAGAATTATCAGTTTGATACAATCACACTTTTTTTTTTTTTGAAACATAAGAGGTAGGGTTGTTTTCTCAGAGAAGAGGCAGCTTTGCCTTTAGCTGATTCTTAACACTTTTCTTGTCTTTAAATGGAGATTTAAATACTTCATTCACAGTCTCAGAGATTATCCAGTATCAAAACTCCCTGGAGAAAACACACATCTCCCCATTGACAACAGTTTTTTTTTTTTTTGTTTCTTAAAAAACTTCTCACATTTGAGAATTTTCCTTTGTCTTTCTTTAAAAAAAAATTTTTTTTGAAGTCCCATCTTCCTGAAATGTATTGATTTGAGGCCCAATTCTCTTCAATTCTCCCTTAATCAGAAGATACCCTTATGTGGATTCTTTTTCCGTGCAGGGCATAATTTAGCCCTTCAGTCTTACACCTTGCCTGCAGGTGAGTGGCAGATGAAGATAACAGGGCTCCAGATTCTATATTTACTCTTTGCAATTAAGAAAAAAAATAGACGTGTTGAAAGATAAAGTACCCAACTGAGACTGGCAGCACTCAGCTCAAAAATTCTCATTACCAAAACCAAACTAGAAACCTGGGTGTGTGTGTGTGTATATATGTGCATGTTGCAAGAAACATAAGCACCCACCTGTTTGGTTCTTTCAATTTATTGAATCTGTTCCTTTGTTTGTCCCTCTAAGCTTGTGGCCCTCCAGACCCTGACAAAGTATCTCTGCACTAGCTCCCTGCCTGCTCCAAGGCAATATTTTTATATTATATAAATACACACACACACTTTTTTAAAATGAGGGCTGAGCACTAAATACATTTGTAGAGTTTGGGACATAAATAATAGGAGTATTAGAAGAGCTGGACCTGAACCAAAATTCTGGATCTGAACACGCAAACTTTGAAGGAATTTTTGATTTCACAGCGGACGCCTGCTTACACATACAATGGCATGATCCTGAGAATCAAACATTCCTAATTTTTGGAAAAGTTGGGATTTGGATCTAGATCTGGATTTGAACTTTGTTGCTTAGACACAGCTGTAAGTAACACAGATATTATGGAAATGTCCATTTGTCCATATTTTGGGGAAAACGCTGATTATTACTGCCCATACTAAATCTAGATTTTTTGACACACTGCTCTTTGTTAGACAATTTAGGAAACTGATCTCCAATACATAAGGTCCGAGGTCATTTTTAAATGAGGTCTGGTTTAGTGGCTTTAAGACTTATGCTACAAAGCTTGAAAAACATTGCTACTTGGAAAATAGCTGTTGTATGTCAGATTAGCTGATCTAACATATTTAGACTATTGGAGTCTCATTTATGTATCCCCCTTATACCACCACTGAAGTGGATGGGGTTTCACATAGGTGTAAATCAGTGGACAATTTAATCCAGTATTTTTAACATGATGACCCAAATGTTCTGAAATTCATTGTAATTTACTAGAGGGTTATGATTAGTTCTGCTCATGTTAGAAGCACCTGATAGAGATGGAACCTGTCTTTGCTGTATATAGATGCTGCTTTTGTTATCTGGTCAATGTGCTTTTAAAAAAGACGAAGACTCCAACCTAGAATTTTGCAAGAAGGTGGAATTCAAGAATATAGTAGGTGTAAGGAGCATTCATTTCTCATTAAGGAAAGAATTAAGAACTACCTTCATTAAGTGGTGTTCCTGGCACTCTCTTGGGGTTTTACAGAGAAAGCACAAAGTGTTTTTATTCCAAATGGGGAAAGGCGGAAGAAAAAAAACAACAAAAAAAACAGGAAGAGCAACAGCTTCCCCCAGAATAAAGGTGGCAAGCCAGCCAGTCCCAAGAAATGGACTATTAAGTAGTATATCTTTCCCCAAGGGAATGAGCTTCCCAAAAGCACATGTAATTTAATGCTATTGTAGGACTTTTTCCCTTTGGTTCTGACCTAGTGCCTGCTGAAACATTAAGAGAATAAGAAAAAAAAAGGACAATTGCAGTCAGTCCCAAGGAAAATGCACATGATGCAGGATGCTTATAGAAATTGGAGTTCCTGTAAAACCTAGAAGGGTGTTGGCTGCAGACCAATTTAATTTCTTACCTCCATGTTTTCTCCATTCCCTTCAAGCCACTTCCTGACCTGTCATTTAAGGTAAGGACTTGTCTACACACAGAAGTTGCACCAATTTAACTTGTATCAATTTAGTTAAGCCAGTGCAACTTCTGTATGTGCATCCATGTTGGCTTAAAAATTAGTCGTATTGCCTTAGCTTGCACTTATAGATTTTACGTACATATTGAAGCTATTCCCCATGAAGTTGAAGATTGTTCACCCATTCTGGAGCATTACAGTGAGACTGTTAAACCAATGTCTTGGGGAATACAGTGGTACTTGCAGCATGGCTGTTTTAGGAAGTTTTCTTCTAAATTGCATCTAATGCTGTACAAAATTTTCTCTTCTTGTCTCTTTCCCTAGCCTGCCATTTTATTTCCACTGGGAAAAAGATCAGTGTTACTCATTTTACTGACAAAGGCCCTGTCCCTGCAAGCACTTATCCAAATGGGTAAGTTTTCATGCAAGTCGTCTCATTGGGCATGTGTAAAGTTATGCACATGTGTCAACGTTCACAGTATCAAGGGCCAGATTTACACAGCTGTTATCAGAGCAATGGAGTGGTCAGTTTAGGAAAGGTTTCACTAATAATTTCATAGCCACCTATAATGCTGGATCCTCTAAATTATAGGAGGAGAAGTTGACTTTTATGCTACACGTTTCTTTTGGGAATATCTGTATTTTACATTACCACCAAACTACAGACATTTTAGAAAGTCGCACCTTGCTCCAATCGTATTCTACACAGCACTTTAAAAAAATAAATCTTTACATTCTTTAATTTATTTATTTAATTGGTAGGGTTTATATTTTATGTGCAGAGCTGTGATCTTTTGACATCAGTACCCACGTACAACTCCTTCACCATCCCGCCGTGATATTTTCTAGTGTTCTATGCTTCCCCTCAAAATAACCCCAACTTAAACTGATCAAAATCTAAAGCAGCATTACTTGCCTCCAGATATGTCCATTTAATATAACCAATCCACGCAGCCAACTGCTGTTCTCAAAAGACTATCTGACAGATTCTATTCACTTTCAAAGTAGCTCTCATTGGTTTGAATAATTATCTTTCATTTCCCCCTTTCTGACACTTTTCAATGATTTGTTGACATCTGAAGAGATATGTGCAATCTCACAAGAGGCAGCTGGACTTTCTACCCAAAAGATACAAATACAAAAAGGATTCCCATACAGAATTAGAAATAACTATGTTCTTTGCAAATGGAAGACTAAATCTGCATTTTAATGGGACATGTTTTTAAAAAGCAGAATTCATGAATAACCCTATGAGTTTTAACTTTTTCATTGCCAGTGACAAATCAGAACCACCCTTACATAGAATTTAGAGCTTCTTTCTACCTTATACATTGACAGGACATCAGTCACTCTGATGTCTAGGCACTCTACCATAGAGCCCTCCTTCCCATACATACACAAAACTAAAGGTACAATTCTCAGATATATTTTGCAAGTCTTGTACTACCTAGCTAGGTTTTATATAATGTGCCCATCACCTTGCTATTGGAGCACACCCAATATTACAAAAACCAAGCAAATAAAGAAAGATTATCGAACTAGATACTTACATAGTCCCCATTACTGGAGTATCAGAGCACCTTACAAATATTACTGAATTTATCCTGATACCACCTGTATGAAGTAGGTACCAGCATTCCCATTTTACAGATGGGGAATTGAGTTGCCAAGAGAGATTAAGAGATTGGTGAAAATGGCTGTGGCAGAGTCAGAAATGGAACCCGGAACGCTCAAGTACCAATCCAGTGCATTAACCAAACAACCATCCTACCACTTGCCTCAAGGTGCATTGGTAAAGTGGGGTGGGGAGGTAAAGGATTTATCGTCATATTCAGTGAGTTGTGTGCATAAAAGCTAATGTAGCACAGTGGGGTTTGCATTTTCTTCTGAAGGTGTGAAGAGTCCTGGTTATTCTCATTCACTTTCTACACAGACTGGCTATGTGATACAAAATAGCAAGTGGCAAAAAGACTGTGGGTTGCCTCAGCATGGTTTTTCTCCATAGTGCTGGCAATACAGACAGTCCTTTGGGACCCATAAAACCTACAGCCAAGGGAGAGCCTGCTGCTGCCTCAGAGCCTGATCCAACCCCTATGGGTGTGAGTGGAAAGAGTCCCATTAACTTTACCAGTTGTTGGCTCAGTCCTTGAGTGCACGGCTTGATACTCTACTTACACAGTCTCTGGGAAAGCTAGCAGAATGAAGATTTTCTGCTAGCACACTCTGGAGGAGAGAAATACATTGTGTGTGGAGGGAAAGAGTAAGCAGGAAAAAAAATGGCGTGAAGGAGGGATGTAAGGTTGAGAGGATTTGTCAGGGAGAAGAAGAGATTGAGGGCATGAGGCCTTGACCTCTGTATAACCTTTTTGGAGTCCCCCAAGCAAATAATTCTCAGTGTGTTTCTTTAGTATTTGAGAGCCCCCACAGTTATTGTGATATGGGGGCCCTTACATACTAACGATAGGCCTGGGAATTTCTAAATTAGCATCAGTCAAATAATCCATCATTCCTGGGGACCAGTCCAATGGTAAACTGAGTAATTGGTTCAAAGTCCAATTGATTATTACATGTAGTCACAGACTGCATCTGCATCGCCACCTAACTGGGATAAGCTACTAGTATTTCTGACATCTGCTGATGTGAAACATTCTCAGCTACGAGCTATTATTCCAAAATATCAGGCAGTACAGAATATCTGGCCTCATACCCCACAGAAAATTCTACATGTGAGGATCTCACATATTACAACCTCTCCCTGGAATGTCATGGCTTAGAAAACAGTCTATTCTGAACGTTGTTTTGTTTTGAAGCTCTGGAGGAAAAGAAATCCTGTGTTGTTTCTTATCAGTGTTTACACTTAATGATGGGCCTTCTTAATATCATCTCAACAGACGTTGGAGTTTTCAGTAATCGGTTTTCAGATTCCTACATTTGTGAGAACCATTTCATAACTGACATATGGGAACACCAACCATTTCTCACATTAGAGAATTAGTCAATCACTGCCTACTCATTTCTCTCAATCAACAGCGCCGCTTACTGGTCACTTGGATATAGGGAAAAAAGGATTTCCTTTATTCCCCTCAAAAAGTCTTCTTCAGCATTTGTAACAGAACATTTAACAAACTTCTGTAACATTCTGAACTCCAGGGGAGAAATAAACAGTCCTTCGAATCCAGCTCAAGGGCTCTGAATACCTTCAAATCATGTACCACAGTCTTGGCAGAGTTAACTCAGTGTACAGTTATATCACCAAGGGAATATTTTCCCCCATGAGAGAAAAAAAAAATCATAAATACATTCTATGTGATCTGAACAAATAAGAAACAACACTGCAAGATCAGACTCCACTACAAGAGGATTTTGTCAGATATATTTTTAATTGAAAGGAGAAATAAATCAGAATTCTAAAGGATAATGCCAAAAGGCTGAGTCATTAAAAAAAATAATTGACAATGGCATTTTACAATTTTCTTACAGCGCTTCTATAAATAAGCCTGGTTGTATAAAATACACTACATTAATTAATAGGAAGTGCCATGCTACTGCCTTACAACAGATAAAACATACTAAGCTGAGCAAACGTGTACAGAGGTGGGCACAACATATGCCTTGTTTCATTCAAACCTGGATGATGCGTTATGAGGGCTAAATGCTCTATGTACATTGGGCAATATTCACTATTCACCTTACAAAAAACAAGAACACAGATAAAAATGCCAATTGAGGCAAGTCCTTAGTTTGATCACTAAGATAATTCCCTAATGTTCTTTTGCCACATTTTGGCTTTTTTTTTTTTTAAGTAAATAAGTACCAGTATAATCCTGGTATATGCTGGTCAAGCCTTTTAGTAAAAATCAAACCCAGTATTGGTGTTGTCAATGGGAAAATCACAAACGACGTGTAAGAATTAGTTCCTGTCTAGACCGCAAGAATAACCATGTTTAAACATGGCTGTGATGAAGTCAAGATACAATATGGCTTTTTCTTCCCCGTAGAGATACCTAGGCTGAAATATGCTTCCCTAGCTGTTCTCTATCCATACCGACAATAATAAACCAGATTATAACATTGTATAGTTCCTATTAAAACTTGGCTGTGTTATTTTTGTTCCACAGATAAGGCCTGCAGCAACAAAACTAGAAGTGCGGCACATAGAGATGGGCCTGAAGCTAAACTTTGGAGCTGAACACCCCAGAACCTGAAAAAAGAGAAGAAGCAGACCGTGGCTCAGTTTGTCCATACAGATGTTGCCTATTTGGAACAGCAGTATTTGGAAGAATATGCTTTTTCATGTGTCTGGCCACTTCACTTTTGTTAAAAAAAAAAGCGTAATTTTGGATCAAATATTCTAGTGGCCCTCAGACTGCGTTCTCAAGAGGACTGGTGGCCGCGCTTGAAGCAGCAATGCTTTTGCTAGCAGCAGCTCAATCCAAGATTAGTAGACCTTGTATACATTGTGAATTTGGCAGGGGCCAGCTGCAGCAAAGTAAACCCTGAGCATAGTCAAGGCAAAGCCATGATTTAGACAAATGATGTTACCCCCCCGGCTGAAATGCTTTCTTATTATTATTTATATTCCAGTAGCACAGAGCTGCCCAGCAGTTCAGAGCTCTACTTGTACAACATACTATACACATATATAGCAAGATACTGTCCCTGTCCCAAAGAGGTCACTGGTCCTAAAATGAACTCCATTTGTCTCCAGTGAGGCTTTGCACCAGTGCAAGGATGCAAAGGTCATTTCAGGTTCAGCCTAAGCTTAGAACAAAACAGGTGGGTGAAAAACAAGTGGGTGTGGGAGAGGATGGATTTACAGTCATACGAGCACGTTCTTCCGTAGACAACTCACTTGTGGCTTTGCCACTCAAGTGTCACAGCCATTCAACATGCTTGCCACAAGTTTCCTTAGTTTGTATATGCGTGTAAGGGAGTCAAGTGCCTTAAGGAAGCTATCATCCAGTGAAGACTCTGTTCTAATCATCCACTGGCCTGAAGAAATATGATCTTGGCAGTCCAAAGTAACAGGCAATAAAACAGACCACACTGTGCAGCACAGTTTGCATGTGGCGTAACCAGACTGTGTTCACCACAGGCCAAAACTGAACAGTTTTGGAACCGGTTGACTTTCCAGCCTGAAGCTCAGTTTTATGAACAATATATCTAAGGTGCCTGTGTCTATAGTATTGAGGCACAGGTACATAACTTTATAAAAACGATGGCTCTCTGTTCCTTAATATTTGAAGTGGAAAGAGAAAAACCTCAGCACTGACTGAGAGATATGGATGGTGGAATCTGCTCCCCTTCCCTCACTCTGTGGAAGGCCCTTTATGAGGGCTCTGAAGATCAGGGACAGGCCCCTCTCCAGGAATTAGCAGCTAAATGAATGATGACACAGAGCTCTGTTTCATGGATTAGGTGGCTAAAACCCCAGCCACTTCCTCTTGTGGGGAGCTGACAGGAAAAGAAGGCAAGCCAGCTAGCACTCTGCAAGTGCAAACCCACCGAGACTATGTGCATACTGCACACCACGGGTGGTGGTGTGTAAGGTACACTAGGCGCTGTAGGAAGCACAGGCTGTGTCCACACTTCAGTGGGTAACTACATGTGTTAGTGAAAGGCTCTGGTGTGGGGAGGCAATGGGAGAAGGCTCTGGCAGCCTCTCACTGCCAGAGTCTTTCCCTACAAAAGGGAAAAATAGCCCTGTGGATGGGGGAGGCACCGCTTGATGAGTAGAGATCCATGTAAGGTACATACCCAAAGGGCTCAGACAACTTTTTACTCGCCTAAGCAGTGCTTTACCATCTGCACTACTACTTACACCTATGCTAGGGGGTGTGTAGTGTATGTACTCTAAGCACCGCTGCAAGCCGTAACTTATCTGGAGAGTTTCCCATTCCTTTTCCTCAAACCTGCCTCATCCCAAAACATCAAAAAGGAAGGAATTACATTCCGGTGCAAACCTCAGAAGGTGTTGCCCAAAGCATAATAAAAACCAGATTAAGACTCTAAAGCAAAAGGTATGTGGCCTAAAAACACTTCAAATGAAGCCAAGCAAACACTGAAATGCACTGAACCATATTCATTTTCAAATTGCCTGGACTAGAGCAAAGCTCAACTCAGGTTTGATGAGAAAGGGGGCTAGGAGGAGGGTTTGGTTTATCATTCAAAAATGAAGTTTGACTATAGATTATAAATTTTTGTAAGAAAAGTCAGAAAATCTGGAAAAACTAAGAAATTCAATCAACAGGTAGTTTTAAATGCCTGTAAAGACTTTGCAGGTGAATAATGGGCAATTTTGAAGAATAGGAGAGACGAGGCAAATGTAACAACTAAACTTGCTTTTAATCTCTTGGTTTTAACTACCTTGGAATTAAGCACAGCCCTTGTCATGACAAGATAAAGGTCTAAACAACATAAAGGTTTATTGTGCCTAATTTTATCTCTGTCTGTGCCTCATTACTGTGTGGTAGCTCGTTTCATGCAAACAATTCTGGTTTCCAGAATAACAAGAGGACCCGTGGTGTCTGTATCAAACATATTCCTTAGAGAGTGAGAAATCTCCAGTGGAGAAAGAGGTGGATTCTTGTTAAGCACTGGAAATAGGCTGAAATGTAAATGTGTATTCCTTTCTACAACATGCCTAATTGCCCATAAATGTCATTAAGTCGAGAAATGTTTTCCACCAAATTAACTTTGACTCCTGATGTCTAATTAGTGGAGATGCTGAAAGATAACAACTTATCAGTCACTGTTTAAGAAAACATGCTTAATGGTTGACTTTTTTGTTAGCAGCCACATTGAACCAGGTATTGTAGCTGTCAAAAGTGCGTATGGTCAGAGCAATTAAATACAATACCTCCATACAGTTTCTGACAAAGATAATTTGACAGCTCACTCACAGGCAAGAAATGTGGTGGAGCCTAAACTTTCTGTGTATCGAATGCACATTGTACAGAGGCAACCACAAATTTTTTTTTTAGTATGTTATGAATGCAGCTAGTTTACCTGCCTTCACTCCCCCTCTTCCACTCACCAAGAGTAGAAGTCTCTGCAAGGACAGTCGTAGTTTTCACGATTTGTTATTCAGTTCTGTTTCCAACAGAGAGCTTTGGATCATTTTCTTTTTACATTTTATTCTGTATTTAATGACAGCTTTTAGTCTTTTACAAAACATAACCATCAGCATCCAAAACACGGGCCCATTAAAAGTCGGTTCGTAAGTGTATATATAAGGATTACTAGAGTACATACTGAAAGCTGGGGGGTCCCAAATCATTAAAAAAAAACCCAAAAAACCCACATTTACCAAAAACAATTATACATGTTATAATTATATATATATATAATGTATATAACATGTATAATTTATATATAATATATAATGTATATAACATGTATAATTTATATATAATATATAATGTATTTATTTATTTATTATATAATTATAACAATTATAACAAAATAGGAAACTTAAATCAGCTTTCCCATAAGGAGGAAAAAACTCCAGAGGTTTAGATTTGTCTGTTTTTACCACTTAAATATACTTCTGAATGCCTCTTCCATCAATCTTATTTCATATTACCCCATCACATCTATGTATGGCCCTCACTATCCACCAATGTATATTATATAATCATACTTTTAAAAAAAATATACTTCAGTGCTCAAAAGTTCTCAAACTATTTGGCCTCTGGTCCACACTAGACATCAATGGATGCTATGCTGATTTACACAAGTTGAAGATCTGGCCCTTAAAATTTAACTTTTCTCTTTAGTACAAACTTGATTTTTTTAAAAACTATTTTGTCATTTTTAGCCTTTGTTTGCTCTTAAGGCTTTTATTAACCAACACTTTATTTTCATACCTATCGTCACTCCTTTGCACTTATTGCACAAATTTCTCTTTTTTCCTTCTAAATTAAGACCTCGACATCTCTGCAATAAAAGATCTTTCTCAGATTTCCTCTAAAAAGCTATTGCAACAAATATTAGCTCATTTCTTCTGTTAAAATGTATGTGGCCCTATTCTTCTATTTCCTAATAGAACAGGCTGGGGGAAGAGAAAATATAAACTCTATGCGGCGGAGTGGATAGTGTATTAATATTCTCCACAATTAGGTTATAAATTAGAGTTATATTTCTTCTCACTTGGGAAGTTATTTTAATCTCAACACTGAAAATTTCTCGTGGTCCATTGCACACATGCCACCCACTAAGGACATTGAGTCTCCGTTATAAAGAAAATGCTGACCTCCAGAAAAGGGTCCCTAGTTCAAGCGTAGTTTGTCAAAACAGGATCAGACACTATCCAACAGAGAGAGGTGAATGACTTCCAGCTAGTCTTGTTGTATCCCAGTGGGTTGTACTGTAGAATGTCAAAGGCATAGAGCTGAGATTTTCAAAGCTGTCTAAGGGATTTAGACATGACTCTGCCAAAATGAATGGGTGGTGTCCATCTAAATCCTGCAGTGTGATTTCCAAATCTCAAGCCGGGTATCTAGAGATGAAGCCGGGGCTTGAAAATAAACTGCACCTATAAAACAGATCTATTTGAGCACTGTGCTTGTCGTGTTGCAATATATCCTCACTGCAGCAATCCAGTGCTACTCCCCTTTTTCTTTGAGAGCACTCCTTTATTGTACTCCGGTATTACTAGCATTATTATTTCTTCCTGGGCAAATGGCTTGTAGCTCCAGAAAAGAATGACAGTTACGAGAGCAATTCCCCACCGCACACACTTTTCCTCAGCCGCGGTAGCTGGATTTTTCTTAGCATCAGTGCTCCATCACAGTCCTTCTTCCACTTAGGAAGCAGCAGGGTTTTTTCCCCCCAATAGAGTTTTGCTTCACTTTCAGAGAAGTGGCCACCACATTTTTCAGGAAGGGCAGCACCCACGCACAGACTTCTATGCTCCCATGGCAATTTTGTATCATTATTTACACGGCCTCTTTGCGGAGTCTTCTTTTTCTCTCAGCACCTGCTTGTTCGGCTCACCCTGCTGCCTATTCTTGTTGATTTCCTTGAAATTTGGTGGATAGCTTTCCCTACACTCTTTACAGCTGCCCACTCTCTCCCTCACATCAATAGCTATGGACATGGAACTCCCTCTTTTTCTATTAGATGAGCAAGCTCTGCACATAGAAGATCAAAAGCACCACATTCTCATTCCTTCTTGTGTTTAGGCCTATGCCGTAGGTAGCTGTCATACAAAGTAGCAAAATGTGCTAATATTTCACCCGCAGTTCTTAGACATGGAGTGCCACGTTAAGTGACCTATCTCGTGATATTCTTCCATAGTAGTTTTACTGTTTCGTTTATCGTGTGATAGAGTCAACAATGTGCTAATCGTTTCTCAAACACAAAGACCAACCAAGCATATGAACTGGAGAGGGGCATATTTCCAGAGGTAGATCCAACTTGAATAGTTCAGATCTGACTCCAGATCCAAATTTCCCCAAAACTAAAAGGTGTGGGGCTAGGTTTCAGACTCATCGTTAGTCAATTCATTTTCTAATACGGATCAAGAGTGAAAAGATTGTTGTAAATATCTTCACAATAGGCCCTACAGCAGGTGAGTTGAAAGCATTATATATTTAATTTTTTTATCCTCAAAAAGGAAAATATGCAAAAGTAATTAGCACTCTCTCTTCCCCTCACACACACAGAGTCCTGATTTACAAAAGTGCTCACAAATCCCATTGACGGCTAGTGAAGGCTACAAGTGCTCAGCATATTTGAAGATGAGGTTTGTATATGTATTTACACACAGGATCACCTCATCCAACCAAAAATGCAGTCACCTATGCAGCAGAAACTAGCTGTTAAACAGTTGGTCAGCAACACTATACGAGAGCTGGGGACAAGAAGTGACAAATGACACACCCAGTTCCATTTACAAGGGAAAGTAGTTACTTGGAGTTGGAAATTTTCCAAAATACTAAGGATCCCTCCAACCCCAAGTCTTACTAAGAGTACCATGTAGTCTTTAAATAGCCACAAGGGGTCAGGACCTCCGACCCACTGAAAGCAGTAGAGAACTCTTAGGATCGTGATGAAGTATTGTTTAATACTCAGTATACCACTATATTGGTATGACAACACTTCCCGATATAATCATTTTTCCTTTTCAGGTCTGACAGGCTCACAGTACAAGGTGCCTTGGCTACATCCAAGATAAAGAGCAATAGAAGGTTCTCCCTCAGTCACTGAACGGAGGAGACATGAACATGGGCTTTAACCACCACGTCCTAATGGAACATTGATCTGCTGCATACCACTCCACGTTCACACTAATAAAGGGATCCACTTTGTGATTGACCTTGATTTAAGAACTTGAACTCCATTTGGGGTAAGAGGAAAAAGGCTAAGTTGTGACAAAAACTCAGTAAGCTAAGACAACATACAGAGATCTACAGAACTCACGTTTCCAGTGGAACGAGAATATCTTTGTGCCTTTCTTGAACTTGACAATATGCAGAACTGCTTGGTGTTGCTTGCATAACATAATACAAATGTAATAAATCACGCCAGCCCTTGTGATGGAATCAGAAATCCTTTCAGAATTACTTGAAGCTGGTGAAACCAAGTCTCCATTTTAATCATAAAATTGAATTGGTGTCTTTTGACACCCTCCAGTGATTTTTTTGGGGAGGGAAAGAGGATTAGAGTTCCTCCTTCTTTAAACATAGTTACATTGTATAACTTGAAAAACACATAAGTCAGTGAAACCTACACAGACCCCCACATGACAAAATTACATTGAGGGTCTCAAAGAGATTAGAGAATAATTCAGTCAAGCCTCTGCTTCATCCTTAATTTACCTCATTATTTCTAGGTATTACATTATGGTAGATATGGGCTGTAATATGACACTGATCTGAGTGTTTATAATACCCAGGCAGAAACAATGCATAGACAACAAAGGGAAAGCGTCACCCTCCTCCTCATCAGTTTAATTTACAATCATTTTAGTTTACAGATTGCTGCAGGTGCTTCTCTTTTGTATGCATGCGGGGTTTGCTTCTATCTGGCATAGCAATAACAGCAATAATAATTTGTTTCAAGGAAATATTTGATTGTCACTGAAACAATTTTACAATGATGGGTCAATGTAAATGCATGAGGAACCTCCAAGGACATAATCATTTAAGCTTTTTTGGGTCTTTGGGGCAGGACGTAATAACATCTAAACATTCAATTTCATGATCAGTCTCATTCCCTCTACAAAGAAATATTCAAGAATGAACTACAGCACATTTTTAATAGCCGTTCAACTCAAACCTAGAGAACTTACTTATCTTAAAAACATTTGTTGGGGGGAGAACAGAAGATAAGTTCACTCAGAGAAAATATGAGCCTGCAAAATTTCAGATTTTTGTATCAAACCATTTTAAACTACAGAGTCAAAAATAAGACACAGAAACTTGCAATAAAAACCTACCCTTTCAACCACTCAGAAACTAAACAGCAATAAAGAGAAGTGGTATTTAAGGGATGGGGAAATTATGTTCATGTTGACAACTTCTATAGCAAGTTTCAGTCCCAAGCAAAACTGTTGCAAAAATATTATTAGTCACTAGTGAATAATGTAAACTATTTCCACAAAGAAACAAAGAATTTATAATGTAAATTGGCATCAGACTCTTAACAACCACAACACAAACACAGCTTTTGCATTGTTATCACAGAACTGGATTAGCCAAGGTAATTTCAAAGTATGTGTGTCATTATTTACCTTTCTGATCTCATTTACCTTCCAATACAATTCATATTTTTTTCCTTACAGGCAATATATTGTTTTACAAGATATCCTATTAATTGCCACAGCTCTTTCGTAAAACAGTTATACTCAAAATGTGAACTGGGATAATAAAAGGAAAAATAGATGGTAGTCGATTTAAAGGGGGGAATGAAATTATTTCCAGTTCTTCAATAAACAAATGCATCATTTGCTGACCTTTGGTGTATATAAATTTAAATCTATCCTCTAATCTAAAGGATTATTTTCCTGCTGATGATACCTGTTGACCAGTTTCTCTCCCTCTCAGTTTCAAATCCTCTGTTACTGTCAGTGACACATGCTTTCTTGCTCATCTGGGGTGGCCCAGCCTCATTAGCAAAGGATTTTGTGCATGTTAGTTAATTGAGTCCCATTCTCACCACCTGCCACTCCCGAGTCTCATCTGCACACTAACTGCTTCTAATTGTCATCATACGGCAGGCTCACTGCAACAACTTGAGAACAGATCCATAACAGCACGTGTGGTGCAGGGCTCTGTAATATTCTAGGGAGCAATGGTGTGGTGAGGGATGGTAACTGTAACAATTTATCAAGGGACCAGATGTTTTGAGAGGAAAGGCACCTTGTGCTAACATCAGGTGCTAAAGCTTTCGTGTTTATCATCATGTCAGGTGCTAATTTATAAGTGTATTTATATCTTGCTTACAAGGCTACATGATAAATTGTTATACTGCAGACTCTCCACCATCTTATTGACAAGCTAGGTATAAACAGGGGAACCAAGTACAATGATTTAAACATATGTGAAGTCTTGCAGCTCATTAATCTACTGCCAAAATCCCTCAGTGCAAGTCCCGTCACTTGCAACATTTAAGACTAGACAGGACAAAGCACTGCAAAAAAAGTATTCTGTAGGGCCAGCCATACATGGGGGGCGGAAGGGAAAAGCTGGTATGGACAAAACAACCGCTTACGTTTTTTCCATCTCCAACATTTACAATTAAACCAAGGCCATTGAGAATTTTATTTTGAGCAAATATAAAAAAGGAGAAATATTTTAACCTTAGAAAAAGAGGTACTGAGTAAAAAGCAACCACAACATTTCAGAAGACCTTCTACACATGCAGGGGTCTGGGACATGTATTTGTTATTAGTTGAGAAACCAAAAATGTACTAGGCGCTTTATATTCTCATAATAAAACAGACCCCTGTCCTGAGGAGCTGACAACCATAAAAGACAAAATAATAATAAATAGTAATGCTAACGAGGGAAAAGGGGGAGGGGGAAAGGAATGTAACAGACAAGCAGAGTGAATGAGTTGTTCTGTGCACATCACGTTAGTGCCAGGATTTTTTCAAGATTTCTTTTTCTGTGCCATAGATTAAAGCTCTCTTAAGTGTTCTTTGAAGGAGCTTCTGTGATCTAGTCTGTTAATTAATAATCCACAGATACTGAAATCACTGGAATTAGAGCTACAATTCTAACTATAAACCAGGATGTTTTGATGATGCAAAGGGCTGGTTCAAATAATAATGTGCATATCATACACATCAGTGCGAGGCATTCTGACATCGGTATGAATGCCCTGCAACTGGGTCTGCTAACTGTTCAGTGATACATGATTCTTCCATAGGGATCAATTTCTCCCTACTCCTAGAGGACCATACCTTCCCCTTGATCCCCATACAGAATTCTCAATGGTTGTTCTGAAGCATAGAAAACAAGGGAATTCTCTCTCTCACACACAAAAAGATACTGAAACAATGGCAAGATATGACAATTGTTCTGCCTGATATCATCTGCCTATTCATTGTACCATGTGCCTTCATTCCCCTCCTCAAGACTCATGGTGTCCCCAAACCCTGATGTGTTACCTTTTGTTTATTGTAAAAGTAATCACAAAAGACAAGTGAGAAGTGAATGCATAGAATGAAAGACCTCATGATCTTCCACTATTGCCCTCATCTTACCACCCTTTTCCTCCATCTGCCTTTGTCCATCATCTTTTGCTGTGTTCAATCTATAGCCCCAATCCTGTGCTGAAAGCCACGGGGGAAGCTATCTGTGACCCACATCAAGCCTTACACCTGGCACTGGTGCAGGGGTCCCTCCATATGGTTGTCAGTGAAGGACAGGGGCATAAAGTGCCATGCCCACCGCGGGTGCTGTATAAATAAGAATAAGTTCAAGCAAGAACTTTCAGCACCTGACCCTGCCATTGATTTGGAATCCCCCAGTACCTTCAATGGGGAGTTCTACATCACCCTCCTGGGCTGACGTATTGCAAGTCTCATGGTACCTACTTGCTCTCGTGGTACCTACTAGTGAAGGTACCTGCTTGCTTCAGTTCATTCAGCCCTCCTTGACCATACAGCACCCTGTAGGCCCCTCTTGGGAGTGGAGACCATAACTGTGTGCCTTTGGGAGGCCATGAGATGCACCCAGTGTTACGGGCCTCTCAAAGAGATACACAGGACTCTCCCTTCAGAACAGCAGACAATACTTCTTCCCCACACAATCAGCTTCTCTTAAGACAACTTCCAATAAATATTTGAGCTAACAGCAGCAACAAACAAACAAGAAGAACAGACTGTTCCATCACTCCTCAGAAAGGAGACCTAGGAAAAGAGGTTGGGCTCAGGTGTGAGCTGCCTTAAACAGAGGTGCAGGGGAGTAGTGTGTTTTACAGGTCCTTGCTCCCCTGTGCTGGCTACCCAGGTTGCTGCTCTGTACACATGGGGAGAGGGACAGCTGTCATGGGGCTGTTACTCCCCGTCTTGTTTCACCTCAGTGGGACAGCTTACTTCCCTCCCCCCAGCTGGGCCAGCATGGTGGGGGAGGGCAGTTGCATCTGACACAGGCACAGCCCCTTACTCAGGGCTCCAGATGATACCACACTCTAACTCTTTATGAGCCCTTCACAGACACCTCACTGCATCTTTGAGCAGAAGCAGTTTGGCCTCTGTCCTTACGTACCAGGACAGTGAGTGAAAATTTCTAGGAGACAGGTGCCCACTTGCAGAGGGTGCCCCTTTGTTGTATCACAAGCTTCCTTGGCTCTGCAATGACGCAATGGTAAGTGATGTAATGAGCATCAGTGTTGTGTTAAAGCATGGATCAAGAGGCAGCCTCCCATTTGAAGTGCCACGACAATTTACAATTGCACCTTTCCTCAGACATGATCTGTAATGATTTTTCATCCTTCTTGGTAACCCATTTCTAAAGATGAGTAAAGGGGCAGGATCTCATTTTAGATAATAGCCCAAGAAATAGTGGAGATTTCATTTCATCTGGGTTTGGGTTTCTTTAGATCTGAAATTTCACCTCCCAAAATGTTGGCTTTGTCTAAACTATGGCCCCTTATCCAGCAAGCTGGCCTATGCAAGCGAACCCTGTTGCCTGTGAAGAATGCCACTCACATCAATGAGGCTGCATCCAGTACAAAAACATGCCAATGCGAATCAACTCCCCAGGTCAGACAACCCATTGATTTTTTCAGTGGGACCTGGATTCCTAAATGCTTAAATCACTTTGAAAATGGGACTTTGGAACATTTTAATCCGTTAACTTCTCTTTTGCAGTGGAACGCTTTTCTAGACAGTTCTAGTTAACATGCCGATGAAAAAATATCACTAGTAGTTCATTCTTGTAACAAGAAATAAAAAGCACAGTTCTTAGTTTCAAAACAGTCAAGAGTATGAATACATTGTGTATAAAATATTAAGACTGTGCTTATAAAACATTATTGTAAGTGAGGCTGTTTAAAATAGAATGGTAAAATGGCATGGCTGGGCTGTGGTTGTAATAAAAAACGAATGACCTGATTTTCAGAGGTGCTAAGCTCTGAAGTGAAGAGTTCTCAGCACCTCTGAAAACACTGGACAACAAAGATTTTGCTTCCTGAACACTTTTGGGTGTATCTTATGGATCTGGGGCTGCTGATTACGAAAATCACCATGACATTTCCCTATCACGTACCGTTTTTTTGAAATCGCCTATATTTTTTATTTCAATTCATAATTTAAGTCTATTAAAATGTTGCCCACAATGTAAGCTGAAAAGTTTTCTATCTTGTGTCCAAGCATGCCTGGGCATGCAGTGGCACTGCACCTAGTGCAGGCCACACAACATGCAGTGGGAATGCCAAGGCTTAGGCAGGGCGGATGCTGGCAGGACAGGTTTTAGAAAGGTTATAAAAGCATTTTGCACACACCGTTCTATGCATTGCGTTTATATCAGTTTGCATTCATGTTGATGCGTGTGCTCTATGCGCATAGCATATTGTGTGTACTCACAATAATAAAGCAATGTATTTTCAGGAGGATTTGTGATAGCAAAATGTCTCACCAATGTCACAACAGCTGCGATATGTTCTGTTACATTTGTGGCGAATATATGCTTAAACCTCAAAGATGACTGCACGTATTAAGCGTATGAGCTCTACTTTGGCTGTAAAATTGGTGATCAGGACAAAGCCTGGGCTTCTCACATTTGTTGCGCAACATGCACTCGCTCTTAGAGCTTGGCTCAGAGGTACTCGGAAGTCAATGCCGTTCGCTGTCCCAATGATATGGCAAGAGCAGAAGGATCATGTGACAGACTGTTACTTCTGTCTGACCAATGTGTCTGGGTTCTGTGCTAAAAACAAGAAATCCATTGAATACTCCAATCTCCCTTCAGCCATGAGACCTGTGCCATGGAAAATCGGTATCAGGGCAACTGGAATCCATCAATGCTGGCTGATTATTGTTGGACACTTAAACAAGAAGCTTCAGATTCTGAGTACAAACAAAAATCATCAACAAAACATTTTTAGCTCAGTTGAACTATTGCAAAGCGCCAGCACCGCTATGTGATTAAATGCATTACATTCAATACAAGTCCATTTCTTGTTTCCCCAAATTCCTACATGATACAAGTAGTCTGAAATTATATTTGTGTTCAGCTTCAAGCAGTCTAGCGTAATCAAAAAAAATGTCTGAGGAAGCAACGCTTTCGAAAAAATTTGTTGTCCAGTGAAATCAACCCACTTTTATCTAAGTACCTATTTCTAGGCACCCAAGTTTAAGAATTATGCCCTGATAGATCCCAGTGAAGCAGTCACAAAGCAAATACCCCCACAATATTCAGCCAGCGGCACCAGTCCCGACCTGCAGTATCTCTTGTCTGTCCAGTCTTGGACATCTTCACACTCCCCTACCCCAAAACAAGCCAGGTTACATTGTAATACAGCCGAATGCGCTCTGGAGACCCGTCTGAGACCAACTAACATATCTGTCACCTAAAGTGTGCCCAGTTCTTCAGAAATGACAGGACTGTGAACTGAACCACTGCACCTCTCAGTGGCGCCTCAGAACTCCTCACCGTATTCGCTTTTTTTAATCTGTTTCTATAGACACCCAGAGCAGCAATGAAGCAATGCTGCTGCAGGCTTCAGTACATAATGGCTCTCAAATGCATATCACTGATCCCTCAGTAAACAGAGCCACAGTCTCTTGAATGCAAAGATCTAAAGAAATTGTCTTTTAAGTTGCAGACCTATTGCTGGCCCATCACAATGCTTTTTCTTTATGCCTTCTCTCGGGTTTCTCGTTATTTCCTTTTTGTGGTTTTTGTTTACTCAAAGACTAGCTTGACAAAGAAAAAAAATGAAGATTTTGGTTTTGAAAACCTTTCAGAAAATTTGAGTGAAAGACATTGCTACACAGTAATTTATATACTGTATACAGTGCCTTGATGCAAACTCAGCATGCAATACTCCCTCAAAATAGCTCTGTATATTATTTTAGCTTATACCCTCTGCTTGAGATCACCTACAGGAAAATGTTTGAAACTTCCATCATATCAGGTCAAAATGTAGTTCTCTTTTGCTGAGATTCTTACACAAAAAATAACACTCTTTTACATGGTGCTCAAGTGACTTAAACAAGGTTTTATAAATCTGTGTTAATTTATGGAAGTCAACAGGCAATCTTGTATGCTGCACTAACTTAACTGATGAGCGAAACACTTTTTTCTCCTTAGTAATGCTGAATTTTATGCTAGTGGCTATTCCACTGGCCTCCGCTGATGAGCTTTTAGTTAATTGTAGCTTTTGCAGGCTACAACAACATGAGAAGGAGATTGATAGCACTGAAAAGCCTGCATATTTTTGTTGCTCAAAACTCAGGCACATTTTCCAGAACATTGACAATTCCTTGTAAAATATTACATGTGCTGCATACCAAGCTTGTCATTCTGCATTAAATTAATGCATTGGTAATGTGGAAAAATAGTGTTAAAACTGTAAGCAGTTTATTCACTCTTAGTGTATGTATATTAATTCTGTAGTTGGATAGTTTTGAATTAGAAAGTGAAGTCTGAAAACTCTAAAAGCAGAGCTATCCCCTAATCACAAAGGAGGAAATTTATAATCCTTGAAATATATGATCTTTTTGTCCCCTGGCCTGCGAACTGGAGGCTGGGGTTTTGCTGTTACAAAAATCTGGCAGACTTCAAAAAAAAAAAAAAAAAAAAAAGAATGGCAGTTTGACACTGTACTGTCACCGTTAAAATGGGTCCTTCATGTGACCCAGGCTTGGACGCTGATGCTCTGTACCCAATAACAGCTGAAGCTGCATCTGCCATGTTTCGTGGGCCCACAACACCATGCTGTGTGACCAGCTGCCTCTGTTTATGCTAGATTTATTACAGCCTTCTGGCCAGGCTGCACCAAGCCATAGCCTAATATTCCATCACTGGACTTCATATGTCTCCTTAACAAGATAGTGCATTTCAATATTTTTACTGAATAGAAAAAATCATTAGAAAAGGCTTATTAGCTTCATATAGTAAAGTAAAGTAGAACAAGCTTTGAACCTGATAGCCTATTTCCTGCAGGAAGTGTATTAAAAAAATCTAGTTAAAACTATTTGACGAGAACTCAAAAAGAGAAAGAGATGCTGAATGTGTTTCTAAATGAAATTTTAACTTTATTACCCAACTCTTTAAAAGTATCAGTCCTAATGCTTTATGATTAGCATTAGCGTGTTCAACAAATCAAAATACACCAAGTGTCACTGCACACAGCTGATCGTTACCAAGATCAATTTTTTGAAACTGGCTTGCCCTGTAGCCTACATATATGATTCCACTGAAATAAACAAATATGAAAGAACAATAAGTCTTTACAGCATCCATAATAAACGGCCCCTCCTTGTTTGGGGATGGAAGAGCCCAGTCCTGAAATCCTACACGTTGTCCCATTGAACAATAAGGGATTGCAGAATCCAGCCCTCAGATCATTTACATAAAGTACTGCTGACCCTCTAGTCTAGGGGTTAGGGGTTTTTTTCCTTTTGAAGGGGGTCTGACAGTGATCTGAAAACATTGTTTGGATATAAGTGAAGTCACCAACTGACATTTTCCCCAAGGTCTCAACTCCTCCTAACAACCCCCATTTTCTAGCTTAAAAACTGCAATGGTATAGAAGAATCAAATTCAGGAGCAGCCTGCGAATCCAGCACACCATGTTTATTCCTGCTCACTACTGCTGAGTTGTGACAAGAAAAAGCATAGCTGGGAAAGGGAGAAGGCTCCCTGCCTGGGCATGGTATATTAGGAAGATGAAGCTGGGTCGAGGGCTTAGTTCACGCTTACCAGGAAATTTGGTGGCAGTCAATGGGAGTTACACCAGCTACTCAGAGTAGCTGGCATACCTCCCTTGACTTCCTAACTTCCCCTTAGCGCACCATCTGCACTGTGCTGCGCTGACGGGAGATGCATTCCTATGGACGCAGCACTACACCTTTTGAGGAGGTGGTTTAATTGAATCAACTTCTGGATTGATTGAACTGGTCTTCACTGCTGCCCAGTCGATCTGGATAGATCAATCTGACAGTAGTGAATTTGCTGAGCAGTGAAATTGACAATTATGACAGCCCCAGATTTTACCAGTATAAAAAATCTTAAGAGGGGCCTACACAGTGGGATTTGCCCCAGGCCTGAGACCCCCTAGGGATGGCCGTGGGGAGTGCTGCTATCCACTCTGTTGGGCCACTAGTGCCTGCTCATACCTTACAAGTTCCTGCCTGTGTGAGAACACCACTATGTGACCCCACATAGTGATTGGCTGGCATTGACCTTTGGTCCTATATGGAGGAAGGGAAGGAGGAAGGATGGGAGAAACAGCAGGGGGTTTGTGATCTGTCACAGCCACACAACATTGCAGAACACAGAGCTCTCCTGCTTTACGGGAACGAGTTGTCCAGTGGTAAAGGGGAAAAAGATTGTATTTCTCAGAGTGGAAAATGGAAAGTTGGGGTACTCATTACATTTTTCAGAAGTTAGTGGGTACTTGCTACTTAAAAGGTTGAGAAACACTGACCCAGGGCATGGCTCAATTCTCTCTGCTTAGTGTAAACAAGGAAATTATTCCAGGTATGGCGTGAGGAGAACCCGTGCTATCTTCTGGAGCCTGCAGGCAGCCTGAAACAATAATTCCCCACACCCCATTAATCGCATTGTAAAGCCCAACAAGACTCATGTATGTATTAACTGTTTAAATAGATGACCATTGTAGCAGAGGACACGGAGAACAGCATGCAAGCAAAGTACTTGAGGTTGGAAACTGGGAGTCATTGCAGGTGAGGGAATACAGAAGGAAGGACAGAGGAGACCTGAAAACTGGGACCCGGAGAGAAACAGAAAAGAGGATTGTGGAGGAAGAGAAAAAATGGCAAGAATAGCAGTAGCCTAAAGGGAAACACATTTTCTCCACTGAATGAAGCTGAGGCAATAAAGCACTGAACAGCGTCCCATAAACATTTAGTGACTACATAAAGGCCATATTTCTGCCCTTGCTCTTTGTGGAAATAATTAATACTGTCAGTGGCAGATCCGCTGTGGGTGGAGAGGAATATGATATTATACATGGACAGCCCACAGACCATAATCAGAAATGGAATTTGGCCCTTGCTACAGGATGCGTTTAATGCCTCTGTCCTAGAGCATTGGAGAGGTGATTTTATAAATGCTCACTTACCAGGCAAGCAGCTGTGTTCTCTAAAAGAATTTAAGCAGTAGTCAGCGTGGAAGTCTAATCTTGTTGGGTTTACATCTCAGACAGGGTCAGAACTTCCTGAAGAGACTCAGATGGAGAAGAGTCATTATGGATACTGTTGCTATTTAATCATCTAAAAGCAATTGGTAAGCTAACAGGACCCCTGTTTGGAGATTCAAGTGATTGCAGGTGAACATACCTTCATTCAGAAAGGCTCTTATCTTGTTCTTATACACTGGTTGCTTTCCCCAGCCTTACGGTTATTTGGCTTGACCTTTAATCAGTTTGCTCTCATCCATGCATCATTCCCACCCCAACCCGGATGGACAAAACTCTTGGGATTATCACAACTAGTGTCAGGCCCGTTCACTGCCTCAGTTTATCTTCCAGCTTCAGACAAAATGCCACACAACAGGGACTTTAAAACTCACTCTCCTCTTCCTCTGGCAGGCTTATTAACAAACCATGTTGCAAAAGCAGGTCTTTCGCCTGGCCTTCAGCTGAACCACAGAGGATTGACAGAGGATTCTCTGCAACTTTTCATTAGCCCTGCCCCTGAGTTCAAATAGTCCTTCCATCCTTGGTGGAAGGTTTCTCCAGAGCCCTTCTTCTTGGGCTGTGTCTAACAGTTTGTTACAGCCCTTCCAGCTGATGCTTCTGCCCAGCAGCCTTCTTACAGGTTTCTCAATTCCTCCTACAGGTCTCTCCCAATGCCACTGCGTTACCTGGGAGCGGTGCCCAGCTACTTGCCTCCTGAATTAACTGAGAAGCCAAGCCATAGGCTTGCCTTCTACCCTGTGTCCTGTCACCTGACTGGTCAATCACACACAGATGGGGCTGAACACAGCTCCTTTAAAGGACCAGCCTTGGAACAGGTGCAGTGGGGTGTATGTGCCCCCAGACCAGTGCTCTATTACCTTCTGACAAAATGGAAGGCTATAGCTAGGTGTCATTGGCACATGGAAAACACTTCGACCCATGACCTCTCACAAACCAGTGGCCCCATATCCATGCTAAGCAGAAGATTTTGTACAATACAAGCAGCAAAGTAGTACTAAAACTGCTATTTTACACATGAATGGTTCAGTGAATCTCCAAATTGACCACAATAACGCTCCAGAGAACTATTGACTTCTCCACGTAAATACTTTCCTAACAAAAATAAATTACTAATCTTTGCAAAAGACACATTTAAAAAAGATCCCTCTTCAAAATGTGTACCTGACAGTCTCATTTCTTTGGCTCCCTGTAGGAAAAGAACAGCACTTTCTAAAAGCTCATAACTTGCTTACATGCACGCACACAGATTCTCATAGCATCTTGCAGGGAGCCTCTTTGAAAAAATTGACACAGAAATCCCTTATTCCTCAGAACCTGTTAGCCAGGCAAGGAAAAGCCAGAGGAACCGGCCAAACTTCTAGCTATGTTTAAAACTTAAAATGAAAATGTGACGTTCAAAATGCAAATAAAAAATGCTAGAGAAGTTATGCAAATGTACTGCAATGACATGAGCAAAAAAAAAAGTTGTGCTCTGATCATAGAAGGGTTACAGTGAACATTGTGGTTCTTAAAGTGCTCCACCTTTTCCTAGCTGTTAAAGAAGACCTAGGACAGACTTTGAGGTGTCTTTATTGTAAATGGGCTGTGAAGCTGAAAGAGAATTCCTGCAGATGAATTTGCTGTTGCACTCGCTGAAAAGAGGAAGGCTATAATATTCTTAATTGCCATTTTCACATTTATATTACAGTTCCCACTTTGGAAATAAGGACACTGTAAAGATTGAATGAATTCTCTTTATGTTAGTCATTAGTAACTTCTGAACTGCAGTTTCACAGGCAGAGTCCTAGAGAGATTACGGTTTGTATTAAAACAATATTGCACCCCTTTACCACTAGCAACTTCCCATGAAATCAGCTGATTTATATTACAGTAATATTTATACAAAGTGTATCAAGTGAACTGTTTTATGAAAGCCTGTGACACACTGGTGATTAATATCACTGTGAAATGTACACTTTAACATTCTATGAGGAAAATATGGATACTCACTGATATTGTACTTTACAGCCTGTGACCAAAAACAGGGAGAAATGGGATTTCTCCCAGACAGGAAGGAAGACAGCTACCTGTACATTAAGCAGTATGGAATCAGAACAGTGGAAGCTCCATTTACATACAAAGTAGAGGGGGAGAAGGTTTCACTCTGCTTTTTGGAGCAGGGCCAAGGAACGCTGGGAAGACAGCTTGCCATCTACATCCCAGCAGGACAGAAAGGGTTGGTCCAGACTTACTTTTCAAAGAATACGTTTCAAAGATATACTGGACTATAAATAGAAAGGGGAGAGAACCTCACAGTTGTCCATCACTTGGGGCTGTCCGTCACCTGGGGGATGGAGCTCTTGAAATCATAGAGCATTGGATCCTTCCGCCATGGGGGAGGAAGTCTCTAGGAACTGAGTTTAGGTGAGAAACCTGCTTTAGCAAAGATCGTAGCTTGCTGAAATTAAGTTTTAGACTTAGAAGCGTATTCTTCCTATTGTTTGCTTGTAATCCTTTCAATCTTTATTCCTTACAGTTGGCATCACTCAAATCTATGACTTATTCAATAAACTTGTTTGACTTTTACTATAAACCAGTTCAGTGCTGTGAGTGAAATCAGAGTGTTTGTCAAACCCCAGTTAAATTAATGAATTGTAATGTATTGTCTCTTTAAGGGAGCAATGAACTTCAGCTTCTGGGGGTGTTCCAGGAGAGGGCTGGACACTGTGGGGAGATGTTCCTGGGGAAGTCGGGAGCTGGGGCTCACTGTTTGTAACTCGCAGAGCAAGGTTTGGACTGGCAGAGTCCCGAACAGTTTGCTGGCAAGGCCGACAAGCTGATCAGACAAGCTGGTGTGTCAGGAAGCTGTGACACAGCCTAGCAGTAGCAAAACTCTCACTTGCGGAGGCTGGCAGGGGTAATGCAATCACTCACAATTTTGGGAAATCCAGCAGATTGTCACATTGGCAGGTGGTTTGGGGAAAATTCAGGACTGAGAGGATTTTGAGATCTCTCTGCAAAAAGTAACTGGTCCATGAAAGACAAGGTATGACCTGCATGCTTGTAGCCTGGCTGTTGGTTTCAGGGCTGTAAACAGCAGCAGCATAACATTGAACACACCCAGAATTACATAGCAGGCAGTGACACAGCCCCTCGCGTGCTCTGGGCTGACTCCCAAATCATCACACCTGCATTATTAGTATTTTTATTTATTTGTACTACAGTAGTAGCAGGATGCCCCAGCCATAGACCAGGACCCCATTATCCCTAGGTGCTGTACAAACAGACAAAAAGAGAATAGTCCATTTCTTTTTAAAGAAAAGGTTTCCCTGTATCCTTCCCATTTAGCGTCCCAGACAGATGCCTTGCCACAAGAATTCTGAACTGAACAGAAATTGGAATGTATCAAGTTCCTTGATATTCCAAGGGGTGGATATGCCACTATTGTGCTTACTAACCCATTGCCTATTTGTTATTTCAGTGATCGCTACTACACTAAGAGCAGGAGAGGAGGCCAATATCTGGATCGCAAATGGCCAATGTGGTATGGCGGGGGGCTGTGCCTTTAGGGACTGAGGTTCCCTACCAGAGTATCTGGGCAGGGCGCTGTGATGGTGAAGCTCTTGTTAAGCACAAGCAGCTGGAACCGGATACAAACAGAGCTCTTGCCAGAACCTTAAGTACTGAGTGATCTATCAACCCCAGTGGTTCGCAACCTTTCCAGTCTACTGAACCACTTTCAGGAGTCTGATTTGCCTTGCACACCCCCAGGTTTCACCTCACTTAAAAGCTACTTGCTTACAAAAATCAGACGAAAGTGTCACGGCACACTGTTACTGAAAAGTTGCTCACTTTCTCATTTGTAGAATATAATTATAAAATAGATCAATTGAAATATAAATATCATACTCACATTTCAGTGTTTAGTACATAGAGCAGTATAAACAAGTCGTTGTCTGTATGGAATTTTAGTTTGTATTGACTTTGCAGGTGCTTTTTATGTAGCCTGCTGTAAATCTAGGCAAATCTCTAGATGAGTTGATGTACCCACCTCCCCCAACCCCCCGGAAGAGCTCTGCATACCCCCAGGGGTACACGTACCTCTGGTTGAGAACCACTGATCCACAACGCATGGTACCAGGAGTAAAAAAGGAACTAAGAAATACCCCGAGGGAAGGAAAGGAGCAGTTAAATGCCCCAGCAGTGTAGAAACTCTCTGAAAACGTGGACGGCAACTGGAGACGGTTTCAACAGCACTTTACTCTGTATCTGCAAGCAATGGGTGCCAGCAGAGAAGACAACAGCCAGAAGTTGGCTTTATTTCTATCATAGCTAGTTCTGACGCACTTGATGCATTTAATAGTTTTCAGTTAACTCAGACAGAGGAGGCTAACTATGAAATGGTAGTACAGAAATTTGAAAAGCACTACACATGAAAGACATGAGATATGTTTTTAAATACTACAAAAAGGTGAGTTTGTGACTGATCTTAGGTTAAAGAACCAATCCTGCAATTCTGGGGGGCTGAGTCTCTTATAAGAGACCATAATATGATTGGAATCAGGAACAAAACTCAGGGTATACTTGTACACTTACACTTCAGTGTAGACACTGCCTATGCTGACAGGCAGGATTCTCTCATTGGCATAGGCAATTCACTTCCCCAAGAGGTAGTAGTTAGGTTGATGGAAGAATTCTTTTGTCGACCTAGCACAGGCCTATGGGGGAGTTTGGTGAGTATAGATCCGTTTCTCAGCGATGTGGATTTTTCACACCTCTGAGACCTATAACTATACCAATGTAAGTTCCTAGTGTAGACCAGGCCTCAGATGAGTGGATGATTCAGAATTAACCCTTGAGAAAGCATTTAGAATTTGCCAAGCAAAGGAAATCACCCAGTGCAGAATGAAGCTTATGGAGTGTGGACAGTGATCTGACACTGTAGACATGATTGTGAATCCACAATACTACAAGAAAAGAGACCGAGGCAGAAAGGCATAGGTTCATAGATTCCAAGGCCAGAAAAGACCATTGTCATCATCTAGTTTGACCTCCTGTATAACACAGGCCGTAGAACTTCCCCAAAATAATTCTTCTTGAACTAGAGCAGATTTTTTTGTAAATATCCAATCTTGATTTTAAAATGGTCCATCCTACATTGTACCAATGGTTAATTACCCTCACTGTTTAACACACACACAAGCTCAAAGCCGGAGTCCACCAAAAACAGCTCATGGAGCTGCCCACACTGGGGCAACCAACATAAACCAGGACAATACCTAGCATATGGGAAAACAAGAAAGAAAAGCAATGGATTACATCACTGCATGCACCAGCAGAATATGCATAGCATGGACAAACATGACAAGAGCACTGCGAGCTCAGATGAGTTCTCTGTAGGAGCAATGGAGAATTTTATAGCAGAGGAGAATTGGACCACTACCCTGAAAGTGAATGGGACATTTGTTTATTTTAAGCTGGAAACTGGTGCACAACTCACTGTGTTGCCAAAAACAGCGTCATCAGCACTAAAAGAAAAGCCACGGGTGTTGAAGGACAAAAAAGTAAAACTCAGGGCTTATAATGGTGTGCTTGCTACCACTAAAGGCATAGGGACTAAATGTATGGGTACATAATAAATTGGAAAAGATACAATTTGTAACAGTGCTAGGGAAGAGGGCACTCATTAGTGAGTTAAGTGTGTCAACCCTTGGCCCTATCTAGAGGGTGCACTGATTGGAAAGGCAGGGCACCAGAACAACTGAGAAAGAGTTTGAGAAAGTCTTCCAGGGGACAAGGAAGCTCTCTATAGAGTACATAGTAAAGCTGAAAAAGCACAATTGACCCACAATTCATACCCCTGGGACAGTGTCCCTCAGCCTAAGACAGAAAGCACCCTAAGGCTCGTTACTCTGGAAATCAAAGTAAATAGAAGAACCAAGAGCATGGGTACACTTGTTTGTCATTTTAGAAAAAAAGACAGAATCCTTCACCTATGTATAGGCCCCAAATAATTAATGAAATGTATTTATTTGCTGCATGCAATCCAATCAAGTCAAGCCATGACTTGGCTTCTTATCAGCGATGTTCAAGGCACAAAGACCTCCAGGAAGTTGATTCATTTTGCAGTCCTCAACAACATGTGTCATCATTTGTGGCTGCCCACATCAACATAGTGGACTGTATCTAAAACACCACCGAAATTGCACTGCAGCACAAATTCCATGTTCAGTACAAAATGGATTCATTTAAATTATAAATCACAAATAAATATGTAAAAAGGAAAATTTTCCCGTACTTTCTAGGCAAAAAGTTTCTGGGGAGACAGATGATGCCAAAAGTTTTTCTATACTTGATACAGCAGGGTTCTGGCAGGTACTCTAAAAACAGAGCACATGTTCGTATACTTTCAATAACCATTTCAGAGACACTTTCTGCAGACTGCCTTTTGGGTTGCGCTCAGCCCCCAATGAATTTCACTGCAAAATACAACAAATTTTACAGATGAAGAAACAAGGTTTACAGTGATTTTTGATCTGGTGGAAACAGAAGAACAACATGACCAGGGACAAAGCAGATTTGGAAAGAACCAGAGCTGCTGGGCTAAAGCGAAACAAACCATTAAATTCCATGTAACAGAAAACATATCTGGGGGAGAAGTTTACACAGCAAGGTGTACAAGCAGATCACAGTAAGGTTGAAACCATCACTAGCATGCCTACTCCAGCAGACAAGGAAAGGGTGCAAAGATTTCTTGGACTGGTGAATTACACAGGGAAATTTGTGTCAAACCTAGCCGCCTGCATCAGCAATCTGAGAGCACTACTATGCAGAGATGTCCAGTGGACATGGGAAGCACATCTTAAGAGTTTGAGAAACTGAAGGAATTAAAGAGGCCAAGGTCATGAAGGACTATGACAGTGAGCACAAAATTAAGTTGTTCACAGATGCCTCCAAGGAGGGTATGGAAGTCCTCTTATAACAGCATGGCCAAAACTGGAAACCAATAGCTTATGCATGACAGGCTCTGACACAAACTCTGTGTCAATACACTGAACTAGGGAATGCAGCTTTGGCCTTAGTCCATGGGTGTCAAATATTTCATGTCTTTATTTATGGGAAGCCTGTGTTAGCTGAGACCAACCATAAACTACTTCCTGCCAAAAGGGGCCAGGGCCCAAGCATAATTTTTCGGCCCCACTACAAACTTTTAACACAGGCCCCCTCGCTTAATGGGAGCACTGGGGGTTGCAGCCTGGGACGGGCCCCCCAAGGCCTCTGGGGCACCCTAAGTGTACCCTTTCCCCTCATGTGGGGGCCCTGAAAGTGGCCTGGCAAACATCCGCACCCCCCTCCCCCGATCCTTCCCCCTATAATGTATGATTTGCAAATTGAATACAAACCTGGGAGAGAGATGGTTGCAGACACAGTCTCTAGAGCATTTGACAAGAGTCCAGGGGAGCAAAGTCCAGAGCTAGGTTTTGTAAATGTCAATCTGCTTAAAAAAACCTGGGTAGCCTCACATGACATGTGGACTGTGATGGCCAGACTCACTGCTCAGGAGGACACCTGGCAGAAAGGAATTAAGGCAAGTAGTACAAGGTGGCTGGGACAGCATATTCCCAGATGCTTCTATCAATTGCAGAGCAAGCTCTCACTGCTGGATGGGATTTTGTTTAAAGGCACTAGAAAGCACCATCCTGAAGTGCTACAGAAAATATGTTAAAGGATACAGGAAGGTAATTTGAGGATTGAAAAATCTAAGAGAAGGGCTAGACATTTTATACTGACCTCCAATGACAACTGACACTGAGGAATCTGTTACGGCTTGTTGCATGTGCCCAGAATACAGGTGAAGTTGAATGAAAGAGCAAATCACCCCTCCTGGAAGCAAAGTAGGCATCAATTTGTTTACATCATCAAGGGGGAAAAAACTATGTACTTTTCCTAGAGGATTATTCTCACTTCCATGAGATAGCCTTACTAGACAATACTACGCTAAATAGGTAGCTGTGCATAGCAAATCTGTTTTTGCTAGACATGACATATTTGACATAGTAATGTCTGACAATACGCCGTAGGTCAGTGAGCATGACTGTAAATAGTTTGCAGTGAATTAGAGGCTTAGGCTTGCAACAAGTAGCCCTCATTATCCTCAATCCAGCAACTTGGCGTCAAAGTAACCAAGTGCCTCCTGAACAAGGCTGTGGAGTCAGACTCTGTTCCATATTTAGCACTGGTAAATCACCGAAGAGCACTAATGAAGTACGGGTTGTCACCTGCTGACATCTTGTACGATAGAAAACTGGAAACAAGAATGCCCGTGTTGTTAGAAACTGATGTCAGATTCAGCAGGGACTTCTCGATGTATCAAGAGGCAGATAAGGCCAAACAAAGAAAAAAATCCGTGTGATTTAAGATCCTGAGCCCTGCCACCACTAGCCTCGAGACAGAAAAAGGAAAACCAAAGAGGAAAAAGGAAAACTAGAGAGGAAAAAGGAAAACTAGAGAGGAACTGTTCCTGGTCACGAAGAAACATCTGAAGAGAGACTTTTGGAAAGGCAGGAGAAAGAATCTATGACTGATGACATCCACCATGACCCCACAATGGGTCTGTAGGAGCAGGAGTTCCATAGAGAACTGTTGTGAGGATATGTGCAGGCACAAAGAGGAAGATACATGGTTATCCTAGAAAATGATACTTGTGGTTGTTCATGTACCACCTCCATAGTACAATCCCATTACTCAGCACAGTATGGGAGATGGCCGGTAACAGCCACAGGTCTCCATGAATGCCCTATTGTTTTTAGGAAGCTAAAGAGAGGAAGGATGGGGATTAGGGCACCAGCCTAGGATATCAGAGACCTGGGTTCAAGTCACTGCTTTCATTCAAACTTTATGTATGACCTTGGTCAAGTCACTTAGCTTCTTTGTGCCACAGGTCCTCATCTCTAAAATTGGGATAATGGAACTTCCATATCTCACAGCAGTGTTGTGAGGCTAAATGCATTAAAGATAGTGAGGTGCTCAGATTCTACTGTAATGAGGGGCATATAAGAACCTTAAATGAACAGAAGCAGACAGTGTAGAAGTGTACTTATCAATTAGGTACACTTTTCTTTTTCAGACTTAGGTCAGACTAGCTGTATGTTGTAAAGGAAACACTGGTGGATCAAGCAGAGGTTCCTGCTCCAAAAACGTAAGGGATTAAAATGTAAATGATTATGTATAGCTATAGCCAGAAAAGGAGAATTAACAGCAAAGGCAGAAAACAGAGCCAGAGCTGACAGAGGTGAAGGAGGGAGGAGTTCAGTGCACATATATTACTCTGTGATGAGACATAGGGGAGTGTGAAATACAAGCTCAGTTACACTAAAACATGGCAACACCAGAATGATTTTATACTGTATGAAGTGACCCCACAACTGCAAACTCTAGGGCCTGGTCTATACTTACCTCTGAGATTTGGCAGCAGTCGATAGGAGATACGCAAGCAACATAAAAAAATTGCGTAACTCCTGTCGACTTCGCTGGTTCCATTCTGGCGCTGTCCGCACTGCGCTGCGCCAGTTTCAGACATGGTTTCCTTAGGCTGATTTCTGGATTGACTGAGGGTCTTCACAGACTGCTCAGTCGATCTAGAGCAATCGATCTGACCGCGGCAGATTTGCCACCGTCAGTGTAGACATAGCCTAGGTGTAGGCAGTGTAGTTGCAAGCCGTGTCAGTCCCAGGATATTAGAGTGACAAGACGGGTGAGGTAATGTCTTTTACTGGATCAACTTCCATTGGGGAGGGATAACTCACACAGGAGAACGATAAAGGACAAAAAGCCCCTATCACCTGTGGCTGAACACTTTTCACGAAGCAATTACTCTCCGTCTGACCTAGCAGTCTTCATCCTCAAAGGAAACCTGCAGAACACCTTTAAAAGACAAGCATGGGAGCTTAAATTCATTACTCTGCTAGATGCTAAAAATTATGGACTGGGCAGAGACACTGGATTTATGGTTTATTGCAACTCTCTGTAACCCGCTAACCCTCCTTTTTGTCCTGTGACTGCAGAGGTGTTAGTTAACAGGCCACTCAACCTTGAATGGCCCCTTAGAATATGTGCTAACTACTTATGCTAAACAATCTGTTCCACCTTGCATGTAGCTGAGAGGACCTTTCCCGGACCAAGCACAGAGCCAGGAGAACTCTGGACTCAGCACGGTAGCATAAGGGGAGAGGGCAAATCAGACATGTCACTTGTTTTTACCCTCCCTGCTGCTCTGCCCTCCCATGGTACTGACAACACAGTCTGGGCCTAGTGCTTTGAAGGAGAAGCAGCAACACAACAGGACATTCCTTTCAGGAGACAAGGGGCAAGTGATGCACTGCAGAGCAAATCCCCACATACCAACCCGTTTCTCAAAGGAGGCCACCATACCTGTGCCATCTATTTCCTCAGCTTCCCAGAAGCTAGAGGTATAAAGTTCATCTGAAATGGGTCAATGGCCGACTGCCGGGGGGAGGTGATTTTGGTGGTGGTTGCTTTTAAAAATCATATCTATGTGGCAGCTTTTTCCTTTGACCAGTTAATAATTTTCTCTTTAGTCACAGGTCCCCACGTGCCTCCTTCCTCAGAGTGCTGCACCATGTGCTAAACAGCCATTACTCTGAGTTGCTATGTTTCCGCCTAGTAATTGCTTAAGACTAGATTGTTGCAGATTGTTGGTTATGGTTGAGACAACACTTTCGTTCTCAGAGCCTAGGATCACTGACCTTTCACACACATCCCATCCTAGCAACCTACCTTTCAAAGCTACAATTTCTCATCCTTTTTCTCAACTCAGAAGGGATTTGTTTCAGGGAATGTTTGGAAAAAGCGTCTTCAGTGTTTTTTCAATCTTTCAAACCAACTCAGATAATTTAGCTTGAAAACTTCAGAACTGGCACATGCAGGGTCCTTAGCAATCAATGTCTAGACAAGCCTCTAGCTAACAGATAACGTTATGAATAACGGAATTCAATGCCTGTGAGCTGTTGCGTGCTTGTACCTGCACTCAAATGTATATCTGCTGCCAGGGGCCTGAAATCCAGGAGTGAATCAAGCCTGAAAAATGGAGAGTAACAATACCTAAACCCTTTACAGAAACGTTTTGATCTTTGTATATAAAGAAGTTATATACAGATTAGAGAGACAAGGTGAGTGAGGTAATATCTTTTATTGAATCAACTTCTGTTAGTGAAAGAGAGAAGGCTTTGAGTTTACAAAGAGCTCTTTGTCAGATTACAACAACGCTGCAGACTTATATCTGGATTGTTATCTATAACTAAAACGGAGACCCTAAATCTTTCATATGTTCCCATATTCCTTTATCTTTTTTTTCTTAAGTGGTTTAAGACATCCACATTCATAGGCTGCAGCTTAAATTTAAAAATACTATATCTGTACAGTGTGCAGATGGAGTATGGGCAATGTGATGCACAGAGCTTTGATTTTATGATATAACCAGTTCTGCATATACATCCCAGACTCTAAGTGTGGTACTTCAGCACTGTACTACCCTTTGTTCTTCTCATGCAAATGCCATGCCTTCACCATCTCGATTTAAACTGTTTCCATCCACTAACTTTGCGCCTAGTGACATTTGACTAAGCTGCAGCACATGGAATCTTTATGGGCTTGGGAGAGCATTGCCCTCAGAATGGTATTTGTCTGATCAGGAATTATTAAAGTGCATATTTTCCATTTATTATGTACAGCAGTAAGGGAAGCTAAAGTTCATGCAACTAGCGCATGGTTAAGAATAAGGTGTTCTAGTTTGCGCAATCATTGATTAGTTAGCTTGGATGATGAATAGTTAAGGTAGTCTCAGAATTTCTGGTTGTTCCCACTGAACCACCTGGAGGGCATACTGAAAGTTGCTTTGGTGACTAAGTTAATATTTGCATTCTTTCTTTAAAAAAACAAAACCCACCAAACATTAGAAAGTGTAACCTTAGTTTTTAACATGCTCTTAAAGGTTTCTTGGATGAAGCAAGAGAGATTCCTTCAGCCCTAAGTGAAAGTTAATGAAGTTTTTTTGCCTAGTAAATTCCTTCATTTTTTCCAAATCCATCAAGTTATCCAGAATATCCCTCCTTCCTTTCTATTAAACTCGGTAGAATAGAGGTTCTCCTCCTCCATCTTATGTAAGCATACATCAGGGTTACGAAAGGACACCCCACATAGGAAAATATATCAAAACAAACATGGAATTTACAGGTCATTTATTAATTTATTTATTTTGGTTCCAGTGAGTCCAAAATAAATTGGGAAAATATCCAAGAAGAGAGCCCATCTCAATTCTGGGACATCTTTTATCTCCCAAGCACCTTATCCGATTAGCCTCACATTTTCTAGAGCAATTTATGACATAAGATCCTGATTTTGACATTTTAGGTGGATCTATTTCAGACTGGCAACACTGGGTGGAGTCAAAATTGGGTTTAAGTGAAGCCTTATTTCAGCCTTAATCATGAAGAAACTGGCATGTCTGCAATACATCAGAGAATTTCAGCTCTTCCATTTATCTTCCTCCGCATTCGTAAAAAGGTAACACACAACTCAAGATCATTAAGGATTCATTATATGTACCTTTCTTCTTCTATCTTTTGTTTTCATTGTCACAGTGTAATTCTTTGCTGCCTATTTGCTGTATATTATTGGCCAATGCACTTGCGGTCTTTAAAGCGACTGTTTACTCAGAGTCAATAATGCATTCATTCTGAAGGCATTAATGCTCTTACATATACTAAGAGGAACAATTTCAGAGTGCTGCACAAATCCCCCAGTATTGTTCATGGGATTTGTGCACAAAATTGTGTTTACACCTCCTTGGAAATATACCCTTAATTCCATTATCTATGGTAATGAGAGTGCAGTGTGCTAGCATGTCTATGGTTAGTAGCCCAATAACTTAAAAGAATATGCTTTTTATGTCATTGTTGTGTACTGATTAAATAGCCAATAGGCTCTAGCCTTGGATACAGGGAAAAGCCTAGCTGCAACTGAAGAATTTCCTTAGCTCGCAATAGTGGAAGAGACATAATCCAGCTGGAATAATACATTGAAAATCACACAAGTACATGTGACAACACTGTGGGGACAAAGGAACTTCTGGCCCTTGTAGCCAAGAAATTCCTCCACCCCCAGTTGTTTGTATATTTCTTATGCTATGGATTCAAGACATGTGGCCAAGTACCCTGAAGAAGAGATCTTGTATTATTATAGTTGACATACAAGTTCTCTCTAAAAAATTTGGAGGGCTGTTTCAACAATTATTCCCTTCAGAATCATGGGAAAGTGAAGACATTAGAACCTTGCATACACTGGGAAGCTATAGGGGAAATTTTCAAAGTATTATCTGATAAATATGCACAATGCAAGACTTGAAACGTATCTTTAATTAGAGAAGGGGCTGAGCTGCAGAGCTCAGAGCCAGATCAGAACGTCTCCAAAATTCAGAGAGATTTGGGATTTGGGTTCTGGCTTATTCCTTCCTTCAATATTGTAAGTTAAGCGTGCAATGCAGAAGTGGTGTTTGCAATATCCTAGCTGACCAAATAGGCACTTTCAACTCATACATCACATAGAGGGGTCAGAAAAGCTTTTTCACAAATAGTCTACTCCTTTCTCTCCCTAAACAGTTGACACAGAGTGATGTTTTTTCTTCCTTTTGCCGTTCCAGTTTACTGTGACTCCATATCAATCTCTTACATTCACAATGGAATTTGGAAAAGAATGATGGCCTTCTTCCTGAATGCAGAACTGCTCGTGTATGGCATATGAATCTAGGGTGCCAAATTCACTAGTAAATTAAACCTCCCTTGGCCAGTCTTGTGTCCCAACGGAGACAACACTAGGAAGATGATGGCACTGTTACGTCACACACACACATTCGTGCATGCTCACCTCTTTTGTATTTTAATGACTGGGATGAGTGAGAGTGAAGAGGAGCAGTTTGGGATGCTACCAATGATCTGTACTATCGGATGGGCAAAAAATTCTGCCCATGACGATTTAGTTGCAGAATCAGGGCCTTAGTTTGTGCCTGGGTCCAGAGCTGGTTGGAATATTTTTGGCAAAATTTAATTTAGTTGAAATATGCTGTTTCATCAAAGCAGAAACATTTCACAGAGACTATTTCCGTGACATTTTCATTAGGGGGCAAGGGAAAAAGAGACTTACACTCTATAGCAGTGTTCTCTCTCTGTGGTCCGCGAGAGCTTTCAAAGTGGCCCATGGCTCTCCTCCCAGTGGCTGCAGAAGGGAGCTGCTGCCTAAGGACCCAGGTGGAACGCGTTTCCACAGAGCTAAAAGACTAGTGCAGGCTCCTTGCTACAGTTAAGGGGATGGGAGATCAGCACTAACCTCTCCCTGGCTATAGCAGGGAGCATGCAAAGCACTCCAACAAGGTCCATAGGAGCTGGGGTCCCTGCTGGAGCCAGAGGGAGGGGAGCACTGATCTCCTGACCCCCTGACTGCAGAAGGAAGCCAATGCCTGAAGACCCAGGTGGAGCGCACAGGGCTATAGGACACCTGCAGTTTCCCTGCTGCAGCCAGGGAGACGGGAGATCAGTGAGGAGGCAGCCTCCTCACCAAACTCCTTCCGTTTGGCTGCTGTGGGCAGGGAGTTGTGGGGCGGCCTGCTGACAGAGACTGGTGGCCTTTCCGGGTTGTAAAAATTATATCTGTGGCGCTGGAGCCAAAAAGGTTTGGAACCACTGCTCTATAGCCTGGTGGTTAGGACATGCATCTCCCGCATCGCAGGCCAGTGGCTGCACCATGAGTAGAAAGAGAGAGAGAGAGACACACACACACATCCCTGAACTGGAAAAACTTCATGTTTCAGGCCAAACATGGACATTTCAACACAATTCTGTTTTTACAAAAATGTTCAAAAGGTTAAGTTTTCATTCCACTCCAAGTCACTGAGGTGCAAGTGTTTCAACCTCAGGTATGGAGGACGGATGGTCAGGTGTTTGATGCTCAATCAAATCAAAAGACACTGATGAATCCAATGAGATCAAAGTTAAATGAGAACCATTGGATTAATCAATGGGAAGGTCATTAAAGATGTTGATCAGGGCCTTTGAGCAGAATGGCCAGCTCTAAACCTAGCACAGGGGTCAAGCAGGTCATGATTTTGAGGAAATGGAAGAATTTGATGAGGGATGATGTATTCAAGTAGTAAAACACAAAAGGAAGCAAGGACCTGCAATGAAAGTTATGCTTTGCTCTTTCCCCAGAATCTAAATAGGGTATTTTTCGCCAAACAGGAATCACCAAGATCAGCTTAAAAGACAAATAACCAGAAGAAAAATTCTTTTCTGACCCCTGGGAATTTGTGAAATTAGCTATCAGATGAAAAAACAAAAGGAAAATGATTTAGAAAGAGCCCCCCTTCCGTTGTTACTTGCCCCATGTGTCCCACCACACTTGCCGTGTCCCTCCTCGTCCCTGCCATCACTCGTGCAGCCCTCCTCTCCTGCCTCGCTCATCCCCTGCCACTGCTTGTCCTGTCCTTCCTCCCCCACTTCCCGCTTAGCCCTTCCAGCTGTCACTCACCGTGTGAGGGAAGGGGGAGTATGGAAGAGAGGAGGGGGACTGAGCCATAAGTGGGGAGGGACATTGCAGCAAGCAGGCCAAGTGGGGGAGAGGGCAGGGCCTGGGGTGGACTGTGCATAGGGATGCAGGTGGAAAGGGTGGGGTCATGGGCGGAAGGAGCAGGGTGGGGCAGGACTGTTCTGCCCTGGGGCCTAGATTTCCTGTCCATGGGCCTGCAGGTCGCACCCTGAATGTGTGTGTCTAGAACGGCCCTGGTTCAGCAGCTCTGACCCCAGCAGCCTGTCTACTCTGGCTTCCACCAGCTTTGCTTACTACCAGCAAGGTGATCCCAACACACTCCCTGTCCTAAATTTTCCCAGAAGCATGTGCTCTGTAATGTCCAGCCCTCTGCAATATCCAGAGAAATAATAAGTTTTGTTTATTGTTCGTTCCTTTAAAGAGACAAAAAGCACATCACAGTGTATTAACTTAACTGGGGTAATTACACCCGCCCCTGCAAACACAGCACTGAGTTGGTTTATAGTAAAAAATAAATCAGATGTATTAACAATAGGACATAGGTTAAGTGATGCCAAGTAAAAGGAATAAAGTTAGAAATAGTTACAAGCAAATAAAAGAGGAAAAAATGCACCTAAAACTGTAAAATTTAATCTTGCAAGATACAGACTTTGTTCAAGATGGTTTCTCTCACCAACCTTCCTTCTTCCCAGCCATGGCTGCTGACTTTCCCTCGGTCGGCATCTTCCACAGAAGTACAAGACGCTGGCATCGCTTGTCTTCCTACATGGAAGAGCTTTGCCCAAGCAGGTTTTTCACCTATACTCAGTTTTCTTCCTTGGTTGAAGAACCCATCTTCCTCAGCTTGCACGGGCTCTGGCCTCTTACATCTGTCTAATGAGGGATGCCAAAAATGGCTTCCGTCTTTGCTTCTATCTTCCAAAGTTCAAAGGAAGTAGTGCCTGCCCTTGCCAGGTAAAGTGCTACAGAGGCACTTAGATTTTTACATGACAACTGCATTGAAATGTATTTATTAAAGGTAGTGTGTGAAGGCTTTAAAGGAATATTGTCAGGTTCAAAATCATATTAAAAATAAGTGCATTAGATTATTACAATAGAAATAAATTGAAAAAAATCTCATTTATTTTTCACATTTTACACTGTCAGTCTACATCTAGCATTTCTTCCAGCTTGGAAAACAGGTGCTCATTGCAGGATTTGGGCCTAGAAGATGTCACAGTTGGCTCCCACCCACCAGTATGATGGTACATTGATTGTGTTGCAAACACTGCAGAGTAGAGTTTATTTGTTTAAAAACCTTCTGCTTTCCTTTGGAATTTAAAAAAAAAATAATTGAAGCAGTTCCATTGGCTTTAGGTTTTATAGAAATTTATTTTTACAAAATCCTAGATTTTTGGGCCAAATTTGACCTGCTAGTGTCCCAACTGAGGAAAAAATTAGAAAAATTGTCTACCCAAGTCAGTCCAGAGAAGGGGCTACACGGAGTAGAAACTTCTCACAGGCTGGTAAACTACAGAGACAGCAGCACTCCTTGGCTCTGTTATTATAGATATGATGTGACCAATCTAAGTAGGTGTTTGGAGGGGTTTTTTTCCCCCAAGTTTCTTCATGAGACATTGTTGTTTAGTGAACATAGCACTGAGCTGGGAGTCAGGGGATCTGGATTCTATTCCCACCTCTACCACTAACCTGCTGTGTGACCTGGGGAAAATTTGTTTCTGCTTTAACCCTTCCTCTGTCTTGTCTACTCCGATGGTAAGCTGCCTAAAGCGGGAGCTGCCTTTTACTATGTGTATATACAGCAGCTAGAATAATGGAGCCCCCGTCTCATTTAAGGCCTCTTGGTGCTATTGCAATGTAAGAAATAAGATGTGCTAAGATCCGGGCTTAAGGTTGTTGCTTCTTTGGGTATTTTCTGTATAACAACAAGTAGAGAATTTCTGCATCCTTTACTTGACCAGAACCCTCCAAATTGCTCCAGACCCTTGAGCCTTCATGAAGCCCCATTGGGGTCAACGAGGCTCTGTGCCAGTGCAGGAGCCCACCTAATTGGAGCAGCCTGGTCCGTGCATAAAGCAGTTAAAGTACATGTGGAGTCCCTTGGCTGCAAAGCCCAGGATTCGAGTTTCATTTTCATCCATTCCCTGCATTAAACTCCTCTGCTATGCCAGCTCTGGGGAGCTAGTCCCCTGTGAGACGGGGGCAGGGAATACGAAGATATACAGGGCTAGCGTGTGTTTGTGCAGGGAGGTCGGGACACGGGATAATGGTTTTCTTTATTTTGCAACTCTCTACATGAGATTCTGTGCTGCGTATCTAAGAGGTGCAGCAACTGACTCACAGCCGAGGAGCAGGGAGGGATATGGCGGTTTTAAGGCACCTTTGTGCCCCCCTGATCCTGGGTTGCTCTAGGGGCTGGAGAGGCACCTGGAATAACCCAGACAACAGGGCAGCCTCCCCATGCTGCCCTGTGGACTATAGCACTACCTGCTGCCGCTTCTGGAGTCTCTCCTATGCCAGCAGGGCCTTAAAGCTGTCTACCTCAGTGCCTGGCCTCCCCCAGCCAGAGCCAGGGCCACTACTGAGCTGGTGCCCCAGAGACTGAAGATCTGCCCACATTTTCTGAGCTGGCCCGGATTCTTCATCACTGCACTCCCCATTCTCCACATGCAGCAGACACCAAGGTGATGAAGCAAGAGAGAAGGAAAAAATGGTGAAGGGTTTCTCTCCGAGTTCCTGCATCCCACCTTCCCCTCTTTCCTCTCCCTTCTACACCTGAGCTCATCATAGAGCCAGGGACTCTTATTAGGAAAAATCATCCTTTCACCCTTCTTCATACAGCCTACTCACAGGAAACATAAAGGAGGAAACAGGAGTTTGCCAGCCACTTTATTACCTTTCAATGTTGGCTCTGGTCAGTTGCTGCTACTGTGGGTCAGCAATAAAAAGCTGAGTATGGCTGCAAGAGGGACCTTGCTTATTCAGAAATCTACTCCTCACAGAGCTTGATCCTGTGCTATTAATGGACAAAGAACTCCCACTGAAATTCAGTGGGCACTTGTGTGGGTGAGGACTCCAGCAAGGGGCTTTAACGTTCTGCTATTGAAAGATATCGAACAGCTTGGGAGCAGAGATAGCTCAGTAACTCTGACTGGAGACTGCTGACTCATCTGTGAAAAGAAAAAGTTTTCCACTGAATCAATGTGTTTCCAGCTGTAGATCTAAACTGTGAAATGATCTGTCTGAAATAATAATAATAATGCCTAACTCTTATATAGCATTTTTCATCTGTAGGTCTCAAAGGAAAGCCTTAACAATACCCCCATTTTACAGAAGGGGAAGCTAAGGCACAGAGAGGCTATGTGACTTGCCCAAGGACCTTCAGCAAGTCAGTGACAGAGCTGGATCTCCCAAGTTCTGGACCGGTGCTCTGACCTCTATGCCACACTGCCTGAAAGGTGTTATCTTCATATAATACAAGATAGATGTGCTCTGAGAACCCCTGATTTCTAATCCCAGACCCAGGGCTGGTTCTAAGGGTGAATAGACAGGATGGTTACCCTGGGTGCTTTCTTCCAAGGGGCCCTTGACCTGCTAATTTTTGCTTTTGCTCTACTCTGATGGGCTGGTTATTTTGGTTCAGATGATTAACCAGACTTTTTTCAGGGTTTTTTTTTTTTTTTTTGCTCAGTCCCACCAAGGAGGGCATTTCTGCCCTGTCCAAATATAACACTGAATCTCTTCTTTAAATTTGGGAAAGTCTCTTAACCTCTCTGCCTCAGTTTCCTCAACTGTAAAATGAGGATAGGACCTATTCAGTTCACAAAGACATTGTGAGATGAGTGGCCTAATCCTGCAATTGGAGCCCTGCAGATGGATCAAGCTGCAAGACTGCATCCTCTATTTGCAAGTGTAAATGTAGATTAGAGTAAAATTTAGTCTCACTGAAAGACTTCAAAGCAAGGCGATTTTGATAAAACAGCACTTAACTAAAGTTGAGTAAATGTGTTTAGTTCATTCTTCTCTAGCTCCAGGAGTTGTAAAGCTCCAGCCCTTCAGAGTGTTTTAGTCCATCATTTATTTTAATCCTCTCTGGATTTTCATCCATTATTTATTAATGTAAAATGAGTTGTTTTATGCAAACAACTAAAATGATACTTTTCTAATTTTATATGCAGAATCATGACATTCCACTACAACTGCATTATTAATATGATAATACTTTGCACTTCTATAGTTCCTTCTATAGGAGGAATTCACAATGCTTTGATTAAATTGCCACTTTTGCTTTTCAAGATTACGTTGCAGGATCAGTTAGGAAAATGTGCATCTCCCATCATTTCCAACTGTTTTTAGTTAAATATACTTCATTTAACCAGTGTAAGCCTAACGTCAATCCTTTGCCATTTCAATTATTTCAAAAACAGTCGCTTTGGAATAAATGCGAACTTATGTGCAAATCAACATTTAATTGTATAGCACTCCCCTGCAGCTCCCGGCATGTTGTAACTTTACAGATGTTCCCAATAGCTTAGTGGATTACATAAAGAAAGACCACAATTAAGGGTTGTCTCGCTAAAGGTCTAAATGAACCATTAGTTCCTGCTAGCTTCTTACCTACCTTCACTCAAGCAGAGACTTGATATGCATCTGCTTTTTTGAGGCCATCAATCCCAAAAAACAACAGGATACTTGTTTGTTGTTTCTTTTCAGAATTAAGAAACACTTGTTCCTTTTGTTCTTTGGATAATCATTTCATGGCTGGAGAGCTGCCAGTTAGTTGTGCGGCCTGTTCCCAGCCAGGAGATGTATTGCCTAAGTAGGTGTCTGTTGTGAGCTGGACAGGAACCCTTCTGTTACTCTGCAACTGGCTAGCATTTGTCCCTGCACCGTGGACTGAAGGGATTATCTTGGCACCAGCTGATTACTGTAGAGTCACCGTGTTAACTTTGTGAATAGGTAAGTTCCCTTTACTTTACAGGCAAATAGTTAAGCATTTAAAGTGATGCCATCAGCTGTACATTTGATTATATCTATGCAATCCTGAATCTCCCTTGATGATCCAAAAGAAAGGGGCAGAACATATAAAGGGAGATTTTAAGGTGCTCATAGTGCAGTCAGGTGCCCATCTCCTGTTGACTTCCAATGGGAGTTGTGGGCCCAGATCCACAAAGGTACTTAGGTTTCTAAGTCCCAGTTTTGGCTTCATTGCAACCCACAAAATTCCCACCAAATTCTGTCAGTGTCAAACTCCCTTGATGTCTAAGTTCTCTCAGAGCCTGGGCAGGTTCCCTGCTGCTGCCCACTGGGTAGCCAGATACCCATCTCACACCTAAGCCTCAGAGTAATTCATAGACAGGGGAAAGATAGGCATTGGGCACCAAAGTCACATGGGGGGCTCAAGCTGGTCGGCATGGTCAGAGACCTCTGGTCCCATCAAAATCCTTCTGGAGGTGATGTAGTTATCAGCCATCTTGTAACTTTTAGTCTAGTGGTTAGTACATTCAGCTGGGAGGTGAGAGACCTAGCTTCAATTCCCCCCTCTTTTGGAGGGGAGAAAGAATTTGATCAGGAATCTCTTTCCTCCTTGATAGGTACACTGACTACATAGTCTCTCTTCCCCCCCCCCCCACTTCTCTGTGCAACAGTCATTGGCCCCGAGAAGACAGTAAGAATGGTGGCACAGCTCCTTTCAGGAAGAAAAATGTACAGGGGCACAATGGGGCCAATCCTCAGATTTTCTGAGACAGAGGGTTTTCCTTTCCTTTGAGAATTCCAGGCATCAGTGGCATTAGGTGCTTGTGCTCTGAGCTCCCCACCTACAGGAATTTATAAATTCATAATTGGATTGGATTTATAATTTATAAATTGGAATTTATTTATAAATTCCATTCCCACAGAGTCACACAGTCTTGTGGATCCTCTAGTCTACTCCCTTCTCATGGGTTTCCCCACAGGTCCTGCTATATCTGCCACACGTCAGAATCTGATCACCGCTCCTACTGGTACATCTGCAACAAACGTGAAAATCAAAGAGGAGAATGGTATAGGTCCAGCTGCCCTGACTTTTGTGCAAGGTTCTTCTTTCTGCTCATACTTTGAGACTGCTTCTACAGTCCTTCCAAAGGACCTAGCATGTTTAATACAATGTAAGGATTGAAAGTTAAAATAATTACCTACAAGCCAGTGTACGTGTTTCTTTCATCTAATTAGGTAATCTACCCAGGTGTTTAGCACCAAAGCATCTATGCCTTAATTGGAAAAAAGTCAAGGACAGAAACTAATTGGCAGCATTAATCAAAAGCAGAAGTCTAATGATAATTAACTACATATTACCACCATAATCAGGTCCCTTTCTTATAAGTTGCTACAAAATAAAATGCAAATTATTGGAGCTTTACAACAAACATTTCCAACCCCCCATTTCCCAACTAAACTGCACATTTTTCAAAAGCAAAGAAAACCTATAGGACCAAATGTTGCTCACTTTATGCATAGGTTGCAGAACTGGGCCTATCATTTGGGTGAGTGCGTGTGTGTGAGTGAGAGAGAGATTTTGCAGTATCTCCAAGCATATTTTAGTGCTGTCACCAGTACCACTGGCAAGGGGCCTGTCAGCATTTTCCTTACAAATGTGGGGCTAGACACTGCTGTTCTTAATCGATCCTTATTCAGGTAAAATTCCCATTAGCAAAAATTAATACAGGAAACAATAAGCCATGTCAGTCTTGCTAAGATGACCCATGTGTCCCTCCATATAAGTATAGGAATATAGCACCCCAAGGATGAAATCCTGGCCCCAATGAAGCCCCCAAAGAGGAGCAGAACTGAAAAGGAACTCAACTCCTTTTGGAGTCCTAGTTTTGCAGGAGCTTTTACCTTCAGTCTTGCGGAGCATAGGAGTTCCACAGGGCTGAAACTTAAGGTTCCTCAGGAGCTGAACTGAAGTCAGAGCAGCTCCAGGAAACTTAACCAACCTTCAACTAATTGGGAATTTGGGTTCCCTGGAGTTCAGCAATCTGGGCTTGCATTATATTTATAAGCAGGAGAAACCACTGAGTTGTGCTGCTAAGAAAACTCTCCTCTTTCCTTTCACTTCTCACACTTTTGGTATGAGCTTTTACCTGAGCGGTTATTCAAACTCCACTCTTCTTTTAGCTTCACCTTGCAGAGCCAACAGAAAGGCTTGTGAGCTGAACACCAGCCTTACACATAGAAACACGGTCTGTGATCAGCTACTGCCAGCTGAGCTGCAAATGACATTATTATAACATTAGCAGTAACTTTCCTAGACGCTAGCAGACCATTAAGCAATTATTCACAAGGAAAGCCAAGAAAGAGGGAAATCATTAGAACAGTGACACTCAATCTTTGAGACCACCATAGTCAAGCTTTCAAGATTAAGGCACTCCTAGACAGACAGAGAGACACACACTCGTGTTCCCATAACCTACCTCCCAAGACCCACAACACACTTATCATGTGGGCCCTTTACCTGTTCCCTCACTGTACCTTTCCGTTCCCATTCTCCCCTCCCTTCTCAGCTGTTTCAGTTTAGTTTTATCACCTGCGTGAGGCTGTGACTAGCTAGCCCTCCGTTTGTTCTGAGGAATTCCCACCAGGCCAATAATGCTCTTGTGATACTTGTGTAATGAGTAATTTGACACAAAGCTTAGACAGGCTGAATCAAAAAGGCAGGCAAAAACCCCCCAAGAAAACAAACCACCCTTCATGAAGTAGGTCAGTCACTGGTAAATAAAAATATATTTAAACACGATGTCAGACCCCTAACATTTTGTTACAAATTGATTAAATGGAAAAATCTATTATTGGGCATTGACAGACTTAACCCTTAAAAATAAAACATTTAAAGGCCCTGATCCTGGAAACACTTAACTGCACCTGCTTAACTGTAGCCAACGAGTAATTTCATTGCATTTAATGAAACTATTGGCACAAGTAAAATTAAGCACATGCATAAGTGTTTGCAGGATCAGAGCCTTGATGATCTGCAAGTTTCACAATTTCCTCTGCAAAATTATCACTGTTGGCTTGCATTTTCTCTTAGATATAGACCTATTATTGTATGCTGAGGAAACCTCCCTACGTTCTAAACAACTTCATCCTCCAGAGAGGTTAAAGCTTAGAAACAGAAATGTATAAATAAAACCAGTGGCAATGGTCTTAATGTAATACTCCAAACAATTGCTTCATGAAGAGTTTGTGGTATTTTTCATTCTCCATTGTGGAGACCAGAGCAGTGCGCTCCTAGATAGACAGCACACATCATTTCTGCCTAAGAGCTAAGTAATGGACTCATTACTGGACTAAATTCCACATTTGGGCTAAGGAGACTGGATGTACAATAGCTGTACCTATTTGTAGCATGTAGTCCTACTACAGTACATATGGGGTTTGGTTTTTTACCATTCCAGTATCTCTATATTTCATGTTACCCAAGAAAAAGAAGGCAAACACCCATTCCATTTGGTCTATGTGTTAAGAATAATTGCCATCAATATTGATTAGCCCCGGGGGACACAACTGAATTTAAAAACTGCAGACGATGAAATCCCAGCTGAGGCATACACCACTTTGAGTAACACCTATTGTGAAATGCTTCTATGTTTGCACTTATCTGAGAAAACTGTGAAGTTAATGGTCTCACATTGGGTTTAAAATATTATCAGACTCTAGAAGACAATCCTTCCTAACCCTGGGGATCTGACTGTCACCCAAAGGAGAAGCCCCAAATGTTGATGTTACCTGCATATGTTTAGTAGGCCTGAGTAGTTTCCAAGAGTTTGTTAGTATTCCTGGTGTATGCTATATATTCTACAATATGCCTTTAATTTTTAACAAATACAAAACACTAGGGACCAAATTCTTCACTGACTTACACCCTGGATGACTTATTTGGGGTTCCATGAATCCGTGCAGAATTTGGCCCACGGTGTCATAACTATATTATTATTTGTGCATTGTACTGCAGTAAGTGAAAACAATGGGCCAGATTCCCAGCTGATCGTCAGCTCAACAGAGCTGTGCCAATTTACACCAACTGAGAATCTATCCCAATATATGGTACATCATCAGGATCATGGGCAACTACACCTTATTATATAGGGCGTTTTGTAAGTTTTACTAGCCAGAGTAATTAATATTTGTATAGCTTCTGATTAACATGAAACAAATCCATGTTTGGAATGATTGTTTGACCAAATATAATTCATATTTACAGCTCTACAACAATTCTTTTTCTGCCTTGCAATATCTGCTAGAAATGGGTGCTCCATGGGGTGTCAGCATGCAGTTGTTTGTTTGTTTCTGTCTACGTTCAGTAACGTTGTGAACTAATTGCGACCTGTCCATGCCTAGGGTAGCCCACCTGAAAATGCTAAGGTCAGGGCAGGCTGCAAAAGTAGAGCAGATTCTCCCAAACTGGTAGCTAACACTGAAGTTAGATTCACCAACCAATCACAAACAGTGCTTTTAATCCCCCATATTGGTTATCAAGAAGCTAAAAACAAGAAGTTATACAGTCCTCTTTATTGCTTTTCAGTCTCTGGTCCCCAACTGGCAACCAGGTCCAGTAAAGAGATCAGTTATTTAAACTCTATGCTCTTTACCAAAAGGTTCTCCTGACCCAAAGGGTCAGCCACAGTACCAGATCTTACCCAAAATACCATGCTGCCAGCCAATCCTTTAGTAACTAAAACTAAAGGTTTATTATAAAGGAAAGAAACAAATAAGAAGAAAAATGTTAAATGGTCAAAGCAATCAGATATATACAAATGACTTCAAAGTCCATATATATCAGATTCTTAGCAGAATTGTGGAGTTTGCAAGCTGGTACAGTTCCTCTGGTGTACATCCAGTATCTGGATGAGTCTCAGTCCTTTGTTTCGCAGCTTCGCTTGTAGATGAGTTGATCCAAAGGTAGGAAGCAGGAATGAAGACAAGATGGAGATGGTGCAGCTGCATTTTATAGTCTCTGGTCTGCCATGTGGCTGGCTTGTTTCAAACACAAGCTCACAGCACATGGGCAGGGAAAGGCACCTCCAGTCCCCCTGACCACAGGAATGTCCCTACATGTCCTGATGAGGTGCCATCCTCACTTTTCTCCCTGGGCTCATTGTAAAGGTAACGGCCTTCGATGAGTCATCAACGCTGACACCAATCTGCCTGGGGATGCGTAACCCACTAGCACAACACAAGTTTTTGGATCTAGACATATATCACACATATCCAGAACTTACAATACAAATAGGACACGTGCACACAAACAATATTATCATACTTAGCAAATTATAACTTTTCCAGTGGTACCTGACCTGGCATCTTTGGTATGAATCATTGCAACTTTGTCATACTGGTATTAAATACTTTAAATGGTCACCCCTAATCCAGACAGCATCACACTAATATGTAGATGAATTTAATGAAATGTTAAATTTATGGCAGCATTCATGATACTGCCCATTAAAAATATAAGAAATTCTGTCAATATCCTAGTTAAAGTAAATATCACAGTACAGTCATGTCCGTTTTTTTAAATGGTGGCTGCTGTATTAGTACAGTAAACCTTTCACTCTCAGGAGAAAATATCTCATTAATAAGGCATGAAAGGCCATCTTGTATTAGATCAGCTAACAAAGTGTTAGTATTATTTTAATTTAGAATTGTGAACAGTTTAAAAACTTTTTTAAAGTGCTGATTTGGGGGCCAGTCTCGCAAACTGCTGCATATGAGCCCAGGGAGTCACCTGCGCAGAACAGCTTTCAGGATGGGAGCCTGAGGTTTCACAAATGATCTTATCTGAACAAAAATTGCTTTTGCCTCATAATATATTGATTACAAAAAATCTAATCTTTTCAGATCGGGACTCACTCACTCAATACACTTACAGAGAATGAGTTATCAGAAACCCCCAAACCACATGATAAAGTGTTGTGTCATTAGGCAGCAGGCAAACGTAAAAAATTCTATCTCCCTGTGGTCTCAATCCTGCCAAGACTTAGGCATCTGTTTAACATTAGCACTATAAGTAGTAGTGTTCACTACTCACCATGTATGTAAAGGTAAGTACATGCATCCCTGCAGAATCAGAATCTAAGCGTGCAGAGTGATCCTAGAATAGACACTCCCCTGGGAGTGTCTCGTTGTGAAATGCTGAAGGGAACTATATTTTACGATGCGTTTGTAATTTTATATCTGCTGCTGTTTACAGATGAATTATTAATGTTTTGCCAGATTTTCAAATGTGCTCAGGGACAGATTTTCAAGCATTCCACAGCCACAGCTGCGGCCAGATTTTCAAAAGAGCTCAGGACCCGGCAGCTCCTAATGTGATAGTTATAGCCAGATTTTCCTCAAGAGCTCAGCATCCAACATGAGATATGTCTTCACTGCAGGAGTAATTCAGATTTGGACTCAGGTGTTGCCCTGAATTCCCCTCCAATCCCCACACAAAAGCCTCTCACCCAAGTTTGGCGGTGCTTTTTATCCTGGCGAGCTGGCCTGTCTGAGGGAGTGAGTTAGAACTCCATTTGTCTCCCCTCCCCATCCCCATGTGTCCCTCTAGGAGATAAAGTAGAATTTCACCTTCCCCTTTTGTGGTTTTCTACATAACACTTCCACCCTTCAGGGACTGAATTAGATTTTGCAGATCGTGGTGTGCAAAGATCCTGAGTATGGCCCCTTCCATCTCCTCCTGAAAGCATGCCAGAGCTTATTTAAGGTAGCAACATTTCGAGAAGGGTTATCAGGATCTCCCGTATAGGCAGTGCTGAAATATTATTGGTTGTTGTTTGTATTGCAGTAGTACCTAGGAATCCCAGTCAGGGCCCGTTGTGCAACTAGGCACCGTACACACACATAATCCTTGCCCCAAAGAGCTGACAATCTAAATGACAGACAGGATGCAATAGGAGGACAGGAGAGATTAGAGATGGAAAAGACCTACTACTGGATCACTGATCCCATCCTCCTGAAAGTTCAGCAATAGTCCTTCATTGTGCTATTTGAAACCCACCAGTCCTAGTTAATGCAAATTTCACCCAATTCACATGTGCTGGGTTTTTATTGTTTGTAGTCTGGAGCACAAGTCCTGGCTCTCCAATGCTTCAGCCTTGTTTGGATCACTTGGCGTTTAGGGCTGGCGTGTCACCTGACTCTCCAAAGTGAATCTGTGAGGGCACCACCAAAGCTCATCCGTTTTGTAATGAAACCAGCAAATTTCACCCCAATTCACACACAACAGGCCCTTGGATCCAGAAAGCTTGCACTCCCCTGACTCTACTGTCCTCTGAGGCAGCTAACTGCTACCTGCTGCAGTCAGCTGGGACCTATCTGGCAAGGCTCATTTCCCTCATCCATACCCTTGATTTCTGATCATTTTCCTACTCTAGAGAAGGCGCCACCCACTTTCTTCCCATCCGGCAGCAATAGGGTGACCAGATGTCACAATTTTATAGAAACAGTCCTGATATTCGGGGCTCTGTCTTATATAGGTGCCTATTACTCTCCACCCCCACCCCAATTTTTCACACTTGCTGTCTGGTCACCCTATGCAGCAGCAAGGGAGTAAAAGATCTTGATGACTCAGCCTAACTTCTCCTTGGCCCTAGATTCCTCCACGCTCCAGAGCTGACCAATGGTTTCCCTAGTTACCACATTAAGAATCTAGGGCATCTC
>ML675610.1:31380941-31399101 GCA_007922155.1 Mesoclemmys tuberculata
GGACGGCCTAAAGCTGCATTAGTAGGAGCACTGCTAAGTGCTACGAGGGAAGTGATTATTCCCCTCTATTCAGCACTGGTGAAGCCACATCTGGAGTATTGTGTTGTTTTCAGCCCCCCACTACAGGAAGGATGTGGACAAATGGGTGAAAGTCCAGGAGAAGGGAACAGAAATGATTAGGGGGGCTGGGACACAAGACTTATGAGGAGAGGCTGAGGGAACTGGGCTTATTTACTCGTAGAAGAGAAGCATGAGGGGGGATTTGATAGCGGCCTTCAACTACCTGAAGGGGGGTTCCAGGGAGGATGGAGCGAGGCTGTTCTCAGTGGAGGCAGATGGCAGAACAAGGAGCAATGGTCTCAAGTTGCAGTAGGGGAGGTCTAGGTTGGATATTAGGAAAAAGTTTTCAGTACGAGGGTGGTGAAGCACTGGAATGGGTCACCTAGGGAGGTGGTGGAATCTCCATCCTTAGGTTAAGGCCCAGCTTGACAAAGCCTTGGCTGGGATGATTTAAGTTGAGGGTGGTCCTGCTTTGAGCACAGGTTGGACTAGATGACCTCCTGTGATCCTTTCCAACCCTCTTCTCTGATTCTCATTTTCTGATTCTAAAGAAACTGTCTGGAAAGGGGTTAAAATGTAGTGTGTATTTTGCTCTGAAATGCTAAGACATAGCCACTCACTAGGGCATGAGCGTATAGCTAATTTAAGCCCAGATCCTGCACATGGATTTACACAGGTTGTCCTGATAGCAGGACTGGGATGCTGCTGCCCTCAGACGACTCATTTTAAAAGCTATTTAAAAGGAGATGAGAATCCCAAAGCAAATCAAGGCCAAAGAATGTACATTTCGATCAAAAGTGAATGATCTTACCTGGTCCCATAAAGCTGCAGCCACTTGGTCTATTACGGCTCCCAGTTCTCTGTATTCCCCAGAGTATCTGATATATGCCCAGGTGCACAGAGTGATCAGGGTTAACCCCATGATCATGTTGCATAGACTGGCTATGACGTCCAACCCAATGAATCCGGTCACTCCGGCTATCACGTAGGTAATGAATATGACCACAAACAGTGTTGCAGGGGTACGTGCAGCGTGGAATATGTTCTTGCTGTCATTGTGCTTAATGTATTGTATATACAGCTCGTCTATTTCGTTCTCCAGTTGCTGTAGGTAGCGGCGACTGAACTCTTCCCCACCCATCTTCTTAACTCCTCGAAACAGCTTCACGGCTTCCTCCTTGAGCTGCATGTGTTTGTTCTGAAGATCACTGGGTGCAAGAAATGGCTTGTCACCCCCACAAACCTATTTAGAGAGAACAGGTCAGTTATTTCAGATAGTGCACAGTGACTGGCCGCCCCCACAGGCTGGTGCAACCACAGTACAGGTTAAACATGAGGATAAACAGATCTAGTGCTACGGTGGAAGAATTCTTTGGCAGCGATCACTACACTCCTTCGTAAGAGTTTGCAAGATTCGGCACCAAAATCTTTGGAAAACAGCTCCTCCTCCACTTACCTGGCAAGTCCGGAGCTCAAGATTCTGCTTCCCTAGCCAGAATTGCTGTGTGATATAGCTAACAGTGTTATCATGTGATCGGCAGTGAGCCCAGTGAACCAAAGTCTTGGCATGAAAAGCTTGGCAGGCGAAGACTTCTCCACGAACCTTTCCAGACGATTTTAAAAGACGCAAATGAAGTTAGACGCGTGACTGAGCAAGCTGCGAATCTGGAGAGCACCGAATGGGAAATTTTGCAAGCTCCTTGATTGAACTTGGCCAGCAATTGTCAACTAAGTGGCAGGGCCCAGCAAATTGGACCTAAACTAAGCAGTAAGGTCCCTAGATTCTGGGGCACTCCAGAGTGCCCCTAGAAATTCTGCAGGAGCCTCTTTCACATTCTGAACGAGGAAGTGGTTAGTGATTTAAACACAGAATTGAACAGCCCATTCCGTGCAGCAGCCCATGTGGTGGTGGTCTCGTCAATGCTGTAACATTGTGTCATTTTATAATTAAAGTGACCCAACTCCATTTTAAATTAGTAGAGGTGTAAACTCATTGGGCCGAGGTGTAAAATGTTAACTGCTTTGTAACAACCTCCAGCCATGTATCACAACAAAATCTCTGCGAAACTTCATTTAAATAGTATCCATCTCTGCGAAACTCAGTAAAACAGTATCCATTCATCTATTACAGCAAAATCTCTGTGAAACTTACAAGCACTGGGAAAAACTGCAGCAGGCCTTAAGTACTGAAGGCAATGCAGTCAGTATGTAGCCTGTGGGTCTTGATAAACCTGTTACTCGAAGCTCAGTAAAATTTCATTTAAACAGTATTCAGACATGTATTGTGATGGGTGAGTCTTTGTCAACAGCAAACAGCAGCTGGACAATTAAGAAAAATAAAATCAAGTTTCACTGTGTCAGGGTGCAGCCCCCAATCACCTCATCGCTCTTAGGAATCTCATAATTGGCTAGAAAGTGGGCACATTGCTGTGAGGAAGAGATATAAGGTGTTCACATACAGGAAGTAAACTGGAGATGTCCCATATCTTGGAAGGGCACCAGAATAGCTCTACATGTAGGCGTGATCTACCTACTGTCTCTCCCCAGCTTGCCGCTCAAACCTAAGTATAGAGCGTGTGGCTGTGTAACCTGAGTGTGACTGTATTTTCCACTCAGATGTAAACCCGGGAATTGTACTAGTAGAATTGGAGTGCTGCTTTGCTGCTGACAAACCTCACTGGTGCAATGTAAGTATAATAGTATAAGTATAACCCTATAGTGTAAGCTAGCTTTGTAAGTATAATTGTATAGTTGTAATTGTAATTGTGTTTTTAAGTAGTTCGATTGTTGTATTAAATAAGAATTAATGGTGATTTTTAAATTGTAATTATTGATGTATAGATTGTTGTAAGTAAAACAAAGTTGTATGCAAAGCAATCTTTGTCCCTCCTTATTTGAGGGATCCATATAAATCGAACCTGACAGCAAGCTGGTTCTTGTTGTCACCTCAGTCTGCAACAGCCTCTCTGGCCAACTCAAAAGTGGCACTGATTGGCTCCAAAGGAAGCCACACTCAGTCCTCAATGGGGCGATGTATACTAATGCCTTGTTGGAACTAGGACATTGGTTACTAATTTTTCAGCAAGGGTGCAGCTGTACCAGTGCTTCCAAAGAGCATAAGGTCCAGTGTAGACAAGTGTTTTTACCCCATGTCATTTTCAGAGCTTACACTATTGCTGAAAAACTGGAAAGAAATTTCCAATTTCCTAATGTAGATGTAACCTAAGAAAATAATCTGTTGCAGACAATATGATGTAACATTATCTTGGCAAAGCATCATTCTGTCTGGATGAAGAAGCTTCCATTGTACGTTTTTTTCTAGTGTAGGCCAGGCCTTTAAAATGTGACAGCTCACAATAAGCATCTTTACGAAACTTCTCCAGCAAAACCATAAAAGACAAAACTTGACAAACTTGTTATTTGCAAAGTAAAAACAAACAGTCAGGAAACAAAGAGATAACACCTTATTTTGTTTGTAAAACAATGCCTCCTCCCAAACTATCCCCAATGTTTCAGGCTCAGATCCATTTAAAAAGAAATTCCTTTTCAGGTCACTTTTAAGACTTTCTAAAATAGTCTTTTTGTTATAAGCATAAGGCCAGATTATCAGCTGTTATAAATTACAGTAGCTCTATTAGGCCATAGTATGTTGTTTTAAAATGTTTATTGTTCAAATTTCATTTAAAATATAAAATATCAGCTTCAATACTTTCTTCTCACTCCTATTTCCTCAGTTGCTTCATGGAATCTGGGGTGTTTCAATTGTTGTAACGGTAAAAACGTTTGTAAAATAAGTGCCCCAAGTCCATCTTGAGAAAAGCTACAAACCCATGTGTGGGTGACTCAGAGACAGCAAAAGAAAAAAACCTTGATCAAGAAGTAAACCCATGATAACAGGAACTTGCACGTGTAGAAGTTCCAGACCCAGATATGGGAATTTTGCAGTCGCTGCAAAAATTAGCTTTGCGAGTCAGCAGTAAAGTTTTGAGGAGGGGGCTGCTGATAAGATGGTAAAGGAAGGGTCTATCATTGGCTTAGTGGGCGCAGTGGCTGAAGTAGAGATAAAGGCGTTGTCAAACCGGGGCAAGTCAGAGAGCCACGAATCAAGAAAGGAGTGCATCAGAATCGCACTGCATAGAGGGTCTGCTCAACCATCTCGCCTCTCTCCAGCTCATCACTCAAAGTTATAGGGTAGGGTGTCAGAATTGATAACCTGTGGGGCTTTGTTCTGCTGATGATAACCTGGGTGTGAATACGATAGAGGTTCCACCTGGATGAAAATATAGCATAAAAGTAAGGAGAACCTGGCCATGGTATATTTGGTTTTTTTGCTGCAACTGAGTTCATTCGTGTATGTGGTGAGTAGTGAGTGTGAATGTAAAACCAGTAATAATTCTACTTGTGTTCCAGAGGTAATTGTCGCTGTAACTCTTGGGGTAACTGTTTTGGATACATGTGTTATTGTAATCAGTTGTTTTTTAAGTTTCATTTGTGTATTAAGAATTTATAAAAGAATAAGGGAAGACAATTTGTGGTAAGGTAAACCCCACAATAAATAGTGGATTTAGATTGGATATAGAATGTGTGTTACTGTGTAAATGAATGATAGATTTATGAACCGTTGACCAGGTCTTGTACTAAGACAGGTTCTAGCCGCCCTCATCCGTCCCCAAGTTGGTCGGGTGAATAGCAAGGGGGGCCTGTCTGAACCTAGTGACCCAACGGGCAGGCGGAGTGTGTGGGCCAAAAGATCAATTCCTTTTCCCTCCAAACATGAGCCCCTGCAGCTCCGTTGCTCAGTAGAGCTTCTGTGACAGCAGGGGACTGATACCTTATGTGTTTGTCTGTACCTTTCCATCCCCCTCCCGCTAAATAAGCGTTCCGTTATCGGGTTCATTCACCTCGGCAGTATTACGGGCTGAATTGAAGCAGTATGATTTCTCAATAAGTCAAACCTAAGTTGTATACGTGTGTGTGTGTTTTGAGAATCAATCCCTTTACCAAAATAAACCAAAACCCCACTGTCTTAAGCAAGAAATAAAAAAAACCACTACAAGCTGTAAAACCAACACAAAGCCATAAATCAATTAAAGTAAACCAGATAAGGGGCACTCTCTCCTCTCCAAGCTTCCCCCCTGCCCGTCTAAGGTGTGGAATATAGACGAACTACGAAAAAGTTTTTTAACCCTTTGTCACTTCATCAATTACATAGACATATTTCCCCTACACAAATTATATGTTCTTTGGCTGATAGATGCATTTAAATGTGGATGGTCAAATTCTCTTTCTTCATACAGCCTTTTGATTTCAATAGAATTATACCAGTGCAACTGAGAGGAAAATTTGACTCTTAATATATAATACCAAAGATTAGCCAAAAACAATTCTCTCTCCCTAATCATACATCTTATAAACAAGCTATTTAGAGTGCACCAATATTGAAATTCTAGTATAAACGTACCCCAGACTAATACTTTGAACATGAAAAGGTTCTGAATTGGCCAAGTAGCCCCAGCATAAGTGCTTTAAAGATGGGGATTTGTCCTAGGCCTTTGGGAAAACCTGAGAATCAAGGAACTCAGCAGAGTACTGGGGAGCTCAGGAATGAAAGCAACCATCCACTTCATTGCAAGGATCATTCACCTTCTGACCCCTCTGAAACCACCAACGCATGTAAACAGGCATGTTTATTTTTTGAACATTGTCTGCTTTTTTCAATTGGTACCACTAAGCAGATGGTGAGGGGCATGGCAGGAGTATGCTGTATGCATGCATGATGATAAGGCCTCAACTGGATTATTGTGTCCAGTTCTGGGCACCACATTTCAGGTAAGATGTTGGATAAATTGGAGAAAGTCCAGAAGAGAGCATCAAACATTATTCAAGGTCTAGAAAACATGACTTGACATGACTTGAAAACATGACATGAGGGAAGATTGAAAAAAACTGGGTTTGTTTAGTGTGGAGAAGAGAAGACTGAGGGGAGACATGATAATAGCTTTCAAGTATGTAAAAGGTTGTTACAAGGAGGAAGAAGAAAAATTGTTCTCCTTAACCTTTGGAGGACTGGACAAGAAGCAATGGGCATAAATTGCAGCAAGGGTAGATACTAGGAAAAACTTCCTGTCAGGGTAGTTAAGCATGGGACTAAATTGCCTAGGGATGTTGTGGAATGTCAGTCTCTGGCGGTTTTTAAGAACAGGTTAGACAGATGCCTGCCAGGGATGGTTGAGTTATTACGTGAGCCGCCACAGCAGGAAACTGGCCTGGGCGACTGACTGAGGTCCCTCCCCGTTCTGCAGCTCTCTGGGTCTATTTTCAGTCCCCTGGGAGAACTGCCCAGTCAACCCCCTCTCAACTCCCAGCGCGCCAGGAGGCCAGGCCGGGGACATCAGTCGCTGTCCTGCGCCGCGGGGGTGTTTCAGGGCCACGTCCTTTACGAGGGGCTGTGGCGTCGTGAGGAGAACGTGGCGTGACCAGCAGCCGGCCAGGCACAGCGGGGGGAAGCTGGGCCCTGCTGCAGCGCTGCAAGGGTGGCGGGGGTGGAAAGCCTGGCACGGAGCCCCCCAAACACTCGAGGGCCAAGCCCTGGCCGCCTTGAGTCAAGGGGAGTTCTGTCACCCACGTGGGCGGGGCCAGCATTGCACCCAGCTCTCCCCCGGCTCTGAACCTACCCACCCAGCAGCGGGCCCGCCCCCAGAGTCCCCTCCCCAGCCTCGAACCCGCGCCCACCCAGCGCCGCTTAGCGCTAGTTCTCCTCCCCCGGACTACGAGCCACGCCCCCTGGGGGGACACGCCGGTCAGCCGGGGCCTCCACCTGCGCATGCGCACTGGGGGCTCCCTCTTTGGGCGAGAGGGCCCCGGCTGGCCCTGCGGCGAAAAGCGCAAGGACCCGCGCGCCTCGCCCCCAAATTCCCCTGGCACCGCGGGCTCCGTGGCGCACGCGCGCGCTTGTCTCCCGCCCCCGCCCGCGGCACTCACCGCGCCAGAGAAGGCAGCTGGCCACCAGCGCCGGGAAACAGCGGGCCATGGCCGGCGGCGCGGGCTGCGGCCCACCCCCTGCTCCGGAGCGGGGACCCACCCCGGCTCGCTGCTGCGTTCCTAGCCCGGCTCCTCGTGCCGCCTCCGTCCGCCCCCGCCGGGCACCGCTCTTCCGCCTTCCTGCCCGGCTGCAGGTGAACTCTGCTCCCCGGTGCTGCTGCGCGGCGCTGGCAGCCGGCCAGGAGGAGAGGCGAGGCGGGGCGCTGTAACACGCCCGGCCCGGCCAGCGCAGGGCCCCGCGCCTTGCACAGCAGAAGCAGCTTGGCTCAAATTGGGGCCAGCTCCTCTACCCCACTGGGGATCGGAGCGGGACAAATCAGCCTGGCACTGGCCACTGCTGGAAGACGGGATGGCGGGCTAGCTGGACCAGTGCTCTCCCCGTCTGGCCCAGCATGGCTTATGTTATTTCCACCCTCTCTCACCAACCGTCTAGACGGAGCACTTCCTCTTTCCCAACCCATGGGGGTGGAGATCAAGCCAATCACCTCCCGGGGTCTCAATCACCCCTCGCCTCTTGTTTTGGAGGGGAGCGGACATCAGTTCCAGCCAGGCACGTGCCCCTTCTCGGTCGTACTGTTGTGGATTTCTTTCCTTAACTTACTGTGAAAGGTGGTTGACAGGAGTTTACAAGAAAAAGGTGCCGTTCAGTGCCGCTGCTTTGTAACTGTAAAACTCGCTGTAACTATCAAAAAGAAATGAAGCCTTCCATTTAGCCATGCCTGGAATAAATCATGCCACGGCAAAAAGCCATTTGTTGCTAGTAAAAGAGGAAATAAAATCCTCTTTATGAATATAGTCCTGTATATTTCTGGGATCATCTGTCCCTGCTTTTTGGGATTTTTAGATATAGTTACCATAATAACAATCTTACCTACTGCACACATATATAAAAAGTATCTTTTACAATTATATGTTTGTAGCTATTCCCAATGGGTCAGACCTTGTAAAGTACAGAGCACCTTTAGCAACCATTGAAATCAATGGAAGAGTTAATAGCGCTCAGCACGTACACCAGTACACAGCTAGATACTTATATTGCCCCCATCACTGTAGTTCCTTCCAAACTTTAGAGAGGTAGCAGTGTTAGGCCCGGTCTACACTTACCTTCTGGATTTGGCGGCGGTCGATGGGAGATATGCAAGTGATCTAAATCACTTGAGTATCTTCCGTCAACTTCGCTGCGTTTGCTCCGCGTGCCATCCACACAGCGCTGCACCACTTATCGGGGTGGCTTTCCTACGTCGATTGCTGGATCGACTGAGCAGGTCGATCCAGAACAATAGATCTGATGGTGGCAAATTTGCTGCTGTCAGTGTGGACCCAGCCTTAGTCTGTATGCAGCAAAAACAACAAGAGTCTTGTAGCACCTTAAAGACTAACAAATTAACTCTTGTTATTTTTGCAAACTTTAGTTCATCTTCATAGCACCTCAGTTAGCTGGGGAAATATCCCCATTTGACAGGGGAGGAATGGAAATACAAAGACACTAAGAGCCCGATTAGATGTAGAATCACAGAATCATAGAAGATTAGGGTTTGAAGGGATCTCAGGAGATCATTTAATCCAATCCCCTACTCAAAGCAGGACTAACCTCAGCTAAATCATCCCAGAGAGGGCTTTGTCAAGCCGCAGCTTAAAAACCTCTAAAGATGGAGATTCCACCACCTCCCTAGGTAACCCATTCCAGTGCTTCACAACCCTCCTAGTGACAAACTTTTTCCTAATACCCAACCTGTACCTCCCCGACTGCAACTTGAGACCATTGCTCCTTGTTCTGTCATCTACTACCATGGAGAACAGCCTAGCTCCATCTTCCCTGGATGTTTCAGGTAGTTAAAGACTGCTATCAAATCTCCACTCATTTTTCTCTTTTGCAGATGAAACACACCTAGTTCCCTCAGCCTCTCCTCATAAGTCTTGTGATCCAGCCCCCTAATCATTTTTGTTGCCCTCTGCTGGACTCTCTCCAACTTGTCCACATCTTTTTTGTAGTGGGGGGGCCCCAAACTGGACACAGTACTCCAAATATGGTCTCATCCATGCCAAATAGAGGGGAATAATCACTTGCTTTGATCTGCTGGCAATGCTCCTACTAATGCAGCCCAATATGCTCTTAGCCTTGTTGGCAATCAGGGCACACTGCTTACTCATACCCAGCTTCTTATCTACTGTAACCCCCAGGTCCTTTTGTGCAGAACTGCTGCCTAGCCTGTTGGTCCCCAGTTTGTAGCTGTGCATGGGATTCTTCCGACCTAAGTGCAGAACTATGCACTTGTCCAGGTTGAACCCCATCAGATTTCTTTTGGCTCAGTCCTCCAATGTGTCTAGGTCACTCTGTATCCTATCCCTCTCTTCCAGGGTATCTACCACTCCCCCTAGTTTAGAGTCATCTGCAAACTTGCTGAGGGTGCAATCTACCCCTTCTTCCAGAGCATTAATGAAGATGTTGAACAAAACTGGCCCCAGGACTGACTCCTGGGGCACTCTGCTTGCGACCGGCTGCCAGCTAGACATGGAGCCATTGATCACTACCCGTTGAGCCCAATGATTTAGCAATCCCATGATTCAGTCTTCTCAGGCCAGGTCTACACTACACACTTTAGTATAATTACATTATTCAGGGGTGTGAGCAGCTACATGCAACATCTTACAGAGGCACATCGGCATTGGTACAGCTGTGCTGCTGTAAGCTGTCTAGCATAGACATGGCCTACGTAAAAGTTATGGATATCAGGATACGGTCCACAATGAATAGAATCAAGAACGTAGCAACAATGAGATGATTTTCTTCCATACTATCATAATCAATGATCATTTAAGCAAAGACATTTATGCCAATTTGGCATACCAGTCCTTTATCAAAGGACAATCAGTGCATTCTTTCTGGCATGTGCATCATCTTCAGTAATAAAAGATTCTGCAGGCCAAATTCTGCCTTCAGCTACATCTGTAAAATCTCATTGTCCTCAGTTATTCAAGCTGTACAGCTGTGAGTAAAGACATAATTGGAAGACATCACTGAAAGGGTGACCCTATCAACAAAATTAATGTAAGAACAATGACCACTATGGGTCAGACTAATTGTCCTTAGAGCCCAGGATCCTGTCTTCCGACAGTGGCCAATGCCAGATACTTCAAAGGGAACAAACAGAACACGGCAATTGTCAAATAACTGTTGTCCAGTCCCAGCATCTGTCAGTCAGAGGCTTTGGGACACCCAGAGCATGGGTTGCGTCCCTGACCATCTTGGTAATAGCCATTAATGAGCCTAACCTCCATGAGCTTATCTCATTTTTTTATGAACCAGTTAGTTTTGGCCTTCAGAACATCTCCTGAGTTCCACAGGTTGACTATGCATTATGTGAAGTATTTCCTTACATTTGTTTTAAACTGTTGCCTATTAATTTCACTAGGCTCTTGTGTTATATGGCTGGGCAAATAACAGTTCCTTATTCACTTTCTCCACACGATTCATGATTTCGTAGACTTCTATCCTATCCCCTCCTCAGTCATCTCTTCCAAGCTGAACAGGTTCGGTCCTTTTAGCATCTCCTCATACGGAAGATGTTCCATACCCTTAATCATTTTTGTTGCTCTTTTCTCTACATTTTCCACTGTCTACTAGCCCAGCAAAAGGGTGCTCAAGATGGGGAAAGTCTGCCTTGGAGCTTTTTACACATCTTTGGGAAAGTGGGCCTGAGGTTCCTCTGTGTGCTCTGCATTGTGTGACAGTGTAGTGTGTATTCATCTCAGACCAGACCCACTTAGACCAACCACCAGGAATAAGGTTTTATTCTTCAAAGAAACATAGAACAGGATTACAGTCCATTGGTTTCCTCTCTGCTTGCCTGTCTCATGCTCCCAGCTCTAGTCAGTGCTGAAACTTCATGCTGGGAGGGCAGAAGCAGGAGCCAGGAAGTTTATCCAACTTGCGCACAGTTTGTAATCCACAATTTGTAGTTCCCATTGCTGCTGCTTTTGAAGCACACTGGACCGTGGGCTACAATAGCAGAGATTTATATAGTGGCATTATGATATTTACTCTTATTATCTGTCCCTTTCCTAATAGTTCCTAACAGTTAGCTTTTTTGACTGCTGCTGCACATTGAGCAGATGCTTTCACAGAATATCCACAATGACTCCAAGATCTCTTTCTTGAGTGGTAACAGCTAATTTAGACCCTTTCCTTTTGTATGTATAGTTGGGATTATTTTTTCCAGCATGCATTACTTTGCACATTTATTTATCAACATTGAATTTCATCTCCTAGTTTGTTGTCCAGTCACCCAGTTTTGCAAGATCCCTTTTAACTTGGCAGTCTGCTTTGGACTTAACTATATCTTGAGTAATTTTGTATTGTCTACAAACTTTGCCACCTCATTATTTATCCCTTTTTCTGATCATTTATGAATGCATTGAACAGCACTGGTCCCAGTACAGATCCCTGGGGAACACTGCTATCTGAAAACTGACCATCTATTTCTACTGTTTGTTTTGTAGCATGATCCTTTTTAATGGTTAATAATTGTATTGGTTGCTGATTGATTCTAATTTAATGAGCTGGGGGTAATAAGGGTCTCAAAGCAGAATCGGACTCCACAGAATTAAAACTAACAAGCTCAATATCTTGTAGGGAACCCTGGGGTGTATGGCAAAGACACTCACACTGAGGGTAAAGCAAAGCAATCAGTAAAGGCAGGAAAGCTCCAAACCATGTAAACAAATACCCCTAATACTGCATTACCGCTGTCTTTGGTGTCATCCCCTGCATATGCTCAGATATTTATATACTCATCCTTTCTTGGGGATATGGTGGTAACAAAGGACCAACCCTGCCCCTGGCATGCCAAATGAGTCCAATGGTCCAGAACCCCAATGCCCCAAAGGTTGATGGAAGATAATGAAGAGCTGAAGGGTAACTGATGGAAAGCTAGCCCCTGCTACATGGTGGCTCAGCCTGTGATAGGGCCTGGGTACGATCATGAATATTTGTTCAGATGCCCAGCCTTTTATGTCCAAATCTAACTTCCTCACCCTCATAATATCAGGGTATGCTTATCCAATCGGGTAACATAGTAATGCCTTTTAACTCTATCAAGTACATCACCTATTGCTAAAGCAAGTTTGTTTTGCCAGTGGTTCTATCCTGAAATATTCAAACCCAGTACCAGTTCAGTGTTCCTGCTGCTGCCTTTTATCGTTGTGGACCAACTGTCTCTCTTGACCAATCAACTCTCAATTCCCTAAAATCTAGGATAATTGTTGGGCCATTTTATCTATGCTAAGGGTCATAGGCCTACTTTACTTATGCTAACTTGCTTAAGAAAGTGTCTTACAAGATACAGGCCTGTAGATTCCTTGAGTTACTGCTAAGTAAAATAAAAGGCTAGGCTAGCTCTATGGGCAACACTTTCCTGTCTTTTGACCAGTTACTAATCCACGAGAGGACCTTCCCTCTCATCCCATGACTGGCTGGCAATGCTTGCCAAGCAAGGAACCATAATCTAAGCTGGAGCACAGGGCACATGGACACGGCACCTCTTTGTACCCTATGCCACACCCAGATTGGAACAGGAGCTGGGTATGTCAGCTGTACATCAGCTAAAAGTTCCCTATGCTGCGGAAATTCTCAGCTGGTAAGAGCTGGTGGCTTCCCAGTGGCACAAAGGAGCCAGAATGCAACGCAGAATCTGAGTCAAACAGTTTATCTTCATTCTTAAACCTATCCACAAGATTCGATGGCTCAGATATAGTTTCACTAAATATTCCAGAGCAATAGTTACATATTTTCAAAAACTTTAATAAAAAAACTTTGATTAAAAAAGGTATTTATTACACTTCAAAAAAATATAACATAGTATCGTATAATTTTACAAAAATGTAAAAAAATTACAAAGGGTAATAAGGTAATTAAAATAAAAAAAACCAACCCCAAAACATCCACCTCCATTCCCATTAGGAATGACCAGTTGCATTATTTTACCAGCTTGAACTGGTGCTCATGAAATACTGTTTCCCCTGATTCCATTATACACTTTATAGCTCATATACAGTTGAGGTAAAATTCCAAAAATTCTGCTCCCACTTTCTTGATTTGATTCCTCTCTATCTGGGAAGGCTAGCACCACTTTCAAACTACTGTTGGCCAGCATAGGGGCAACAATGCTCCACGCCATTATGCTGGAAACTGTGAATACACAGAGGCAGTTTGGACTTTATTTGAGCTGTCTGGGCTGGGTGGCTTCAGCTTTGAACTCCACCCACCACAACACCAAGCAGCTGGTGTGGCTACCCAGTAGAAGTAGCAGAGGGAGGAGGAGGACACCATGCAACTTCTACTGTACTCTTTTTGGAGCAACTCCACATGGTGCTGTGCTATTTCTGGGCTCCGGAAACCTGCACTGATTGGTGGGATAGGATTGGTCTGCCAACCTGGAATGACAGCAGTGGCAAAAGAATTTCAGGGCAGTGAAGGCAACCCTTTCTAAGATCTGTGCTGAACTAGCTGCAACAGCACCATATCGACATGAAGTCCCATAACTCACTGAGAAATGGGTTGCCATCGCCATCTGATGCTGGCCACTCCGGTTGTTATCCGTCCATAGCCAACTAATTTGATGTGGGGAGATTGACTTTTGGGGACATTGTCCTACAGGTGTGTGCTGCTATGCAGAAGGTACTGTTGCATTGGGTTATAAATCTTGATGATGATCAAGATATTACTGATGGCTTTGCATGCATGGATTTCCTGAATTGTATGGGGGCAACTGATAGGATCCACATGCTTATCATTTGACCCTGCAAAGCAGTGTGGGATAGACATAGGAGAATTGTGAAAGCAGCATGTAGCAACATTGTGCATACGCAAGCGACGGTCTGCACTCTCAATTTGCACTGAACTTATTACACTTTAAAAGAGGACTCCAGAATTTGTACCAAGTAAGGAGTTAATGCACTTTTAGGGTTTGCCTCACTAACTCTGCACTAACTTGAGTTCGGCTGGACTAAACACCTCCTGTAGACAATCCCTAAACTACCAAAACACGGTTCAAAACACAGACAGTCCTGTGTGATTTTATAATGTACAATGTATATTTAGAATTTTCAAAATGCAGAGTTCATCATTGTATGTTCAAACCAGAAATAGATACTCCGATTCATGTTTTATAAAGCGGTTCACTGATTCACCTCCTTATGTATTCAGAATCTGATATATCACTTTCATCAGAGACACTAGGCTTTTGCCATTCATGTGAGATGTTATGACAATCTGGCTTCTTAACATCTACTGTGTTAGTAAAATTTTTGGATTCAAGTGCATCAGAAGCACTAGAATCTTGCAAGTCAACTGCATCCTCTTGGTGAGAGATTAACGTTGCAGAATCATCCCAGGTCTTGTCAGGGTGTCCCAGCATCACAGTATTTAAGTTTATGTTAAAGCAAGCACTGTTACTTAACCCAGAAGTTGAAGAACTGTTTACTTCAGATAAAGGATGAAAGAACACTCTACTTGTGCTTTCATTTTCTCTAATGACAGATTGATGCTCTTCAGAATTTTCAACATCAGAAGCCAGAAGTTCATTTGCTTGACTGCTACTCTCTGCAGATGTACAGTCTATAGATGGTTGCACGAAGGTGTTTGATTTGGCATGGGATTTTGGAACTGTGCCTAAGACGCTATGTCTGGTATATTCACCAGAGTTTTCACTATCACTTTCACTATCATCATCATCATAACTGTATTTCCACTCCTTTTTTTTTACCTCCTTATTGATGAGTTGTACAGAGCACACTTTTTCAGGATCAACTTCGTGCACTTCGCAGTGTATTTTAATTGTGATTTCCTAAAAAAACAAAACCAAGCACACTCAAAAATTACACATAGATAAGAGAATAATAAAGTAACCCTGTTATCTGCTTTAACTCCCTCACTACTTTGCACTTATATTAGTACACAGCCAAGAGTGTTCAGAAATCAATGAATCACCCCAATATCAATATTTTAGCATTGTCTACAAAAAGTTCTGAGAATACAGAAATCTTTCCTCTCCTGCACTCGAAAGTATGACATCTTGTTCCAAAAAACAAACACAGAGAGCTGGATAGTCTTACGGAATTGAGTATTGGTCCCAAATAAAATCAGAAATGACCGTATGCTTTTGGCCAAAGACATGCAAGATGGAAGGCACTGTGTTTTCAAGATGTACTTTTTGTGGGATTTTCTCTGTCGAAGAGCGTCAAATATATTTTGTTGCAAGGTTTTGGAGAACATGCAAAAGGGCTGGAAAAAAACCAGTTTCCAGCTCTCTTTGCAGAGATAAATTTCCAGGAATAAAAGCTCGTCTTTGAAAAGAATATGGGTTCAGAGGGTAATCCTGAACTCTTCAGCATCCTGCTTAACTAACACTTTCTATTTCCTTCCTGGAAGTTAAGGATCAACTTTTAAAGCCCCTTTAATATTGGTCACCTGTACAAAATCCTGGATTTATGTATAATATCCTAGCTGTATGAATTCCCTAAAAGACATTCTCTCACATAACAAGCCTGAGAAAAAGTCTTTTAGTCAAAATGTGAGAAAGTGTAAAATGTATTTCACCAATTAAATTTCCTTTCTTCTACTACAGGTGTATTTTATCTTCATATGTACAGTGACTGGAGACAGTTACTTTAAAGTCTATGCACAGGATGTTGATCTTGCCTACCAGGCCAACCACCAGAAGAGTTTTTCTAAACCTGTAAGTACTTAGTGTTTTCCAGTTTTGACACTTGGTAGTTAGATAGATACATACATAGATAGATCATACACTTGGAGTTGGCTATGAGAAAACATATCAGTTCCAGATTACTCACATACTAATTTCCTTTCCTTTCTTCTAGTTAAATTTCCATTCCATCCTCTAGCATAAACTCTCCACCAATCCTCATTGATATACAAATGTACTAATAAATGATGAAAGAGAGGGACTCTGAGATGACTCTGGATGAGAGAGAAATCCTGAATCCTGTGGCATATCTATTTTGGAACCACGAGCTAGGGCACACTCCTGACAAGAGAAGCTTCTGTGGATGATTGCAGGTCCAGTTTATAACAACAGCTTGAGACACTGCGGTTGACATTGTAGAGCAAGTTCAGGTTTCCTGAAGACTTGTTGTTTTGAGGAAACATACATCTTTTCCATCTGGCCACAGAAGCCCTGGATGACTTGTCTCCTTCACACCTTGGGTGAAATGACACAAATAAGATACTGGGGTCTTATTCAGCATGTGATAGGATCAATTGTAAGAGCTCCCTTTCACATTCCATCCAGAATTTTTTTTTTTTTGGTGAAGTTGCTGAATTTTTAGTGCCTCTTGGTCTCCTGTATGCTATATGAAGCATAGCTCTGGGAATTTTTCTGCTGTTGGAATTATCTCTCTCACACACACACACCCTTCATCTGAGACAATACCTACGTTCTTTGGCAAAGAAGCCAGCTTCAATTTTTAGAACATTTGTGTTGCTGGATCTTTTTAAAAGTTAAGGTTTGCCTATTTAGCTTCCTGCTTTTGTCTGGCAATGCCCATTCAAATCTTACCATACTTCCTTACTTGAAGGAAATAAAAATGCAAAAGCATGTCTAATTTGACTTTGCAGGATAGGTAGTTGCCAGGGAGATTTTGTTACATCTTCTCAGAAACAGGTTTAGCTGGCTGTTTGTAAATGGCATTTTCTCATTTTTCTTCTCATGGCTTTAAACTCTTCTCTGAAGAAAACACTGTTTCTTGCTTTTCACATCCAGTTGTTCAAACTAAAGCACAGACAATTCATTGGTGTCTGTGTAAGAGAAACCAGACAGAGAAGCCCCGTGCTTTTTAAGCTGCCCCTTGGCCTGCCTGAACTTCTTGGACTGCTTGGATTTTGTTCCCCCCACCTCCCTTTATGTGCCTTTTTAGCAGGGGCCTCCAAGTCACTCTCTCAAACTTCTCTTCTACCTTGCATCTAGAGAATTTCAGTCAAGAAATTGCTGTTTTCTCTAAGTCTGGGGAAAGAACCTCAGGGGAGAACACTTTGGAGCATGTTCTGTGGAGGACGGCAAAGGAAAACCCCAGCCTTCTTGCCAAGAGAGGTCAATACCCATTTCAGAACTGGGCAAGGGATGTTAGGGTGCTGATTCACAAAGACATAGAGCCTTAAAGTGACCTGAAGCATTGCTCATTGAGCCTGTCCTGGGAGAAGAAAATCAGAAATGACGGGTGGAGTGGGGGCAATTTTCTGAGGTAGAGTTAAAAGTGAGGCTTCCATTGGCTTGTCCCAGAGATTTTCTCATTGAAGGTTGGGTCAGCATAAAGAAGCAGATGAGTTATACCAGCTGACTTCAGAGCCTCATTTCCAAGAAGAGCCTGAGTCAGATGGCTTGGTGCAACGAAGGCAAAGGTCTCTTTCAACAGCCGTTTGGAGGACAGTCTCAGAGATAGAAGAGTGCCTTTGCCTTGTTGGATTATTCTGCAATCATGACAGAGTCCCTGAAGGGAGGAGGGAGAACGTGTTTTTCAGGAAATGCTTCAGTTAGAAGTCCCCCCCCCAAAAGTATTTTCTCAAAACGTGCCCCAGAAAGGGGAGAACAGAAATTAGAAAGGGAAGTTTTACACTAATCTAAAAGTGGACAAGTTAAACCTGAAAACCAATAAGGAAGAGAGCAAGGAGCTCCATGACTGCTCCTGCCAGCAGATTTAGAACATCTGGCTGTTTGCCTGATGGACAGGACCAAAGTCCTCTACATTTCCTTTAAAGCATTAGACCTGCCGCCAGTCAGGAAGGCAAACCCATGGTGAGGACTGGTGAAGATCTGGTCAAAGAATTGGGATGTTTAGCTTGAGCATTAAATGGCTGTCATTTAAATTTCCCTAGTTTTTTAATTAAGAGAAAAAAAAACCCAAAGGCAATCTTATATGCTGATCTACCATTGCAGGCATGTTAAAGCCTATATATCTATTTCAGTGGTGTCCTTGAATCCTGAACCATAGTCAGAGCTTAAGGGCCTGATCCAACTCCTAATGCAGTCACTGGAAAGATTCACTG
>ML675610.1:31414101-31552335 GCA_007922155.1 Mesoclemmys tuberculata
TATCCCATCATAACATCCCCTCCATATACTTATCAAGCTTAGTCTTCTATTCCTGCACTCTGTCTTCAATGCACTGTGCCGCTTGAGAAGTTGGTCTTAATATGTCGATTTCTGCATCGACTGAGCAGGTCTTTACTGATCACTCAGTCGATCCAGAGAAATCAATCTGATGGTGGCAAATTTGCCACCGTCAGTGAAGACAAAGCCTTTAAAGCACTGATGAGAGAAATTCCTCACAGTAGGACAAAATACATATGACCAGTTACTCTGTGGGAAACTCTGAAAATGGTTACAAGGGGAAGATTAGTTGCATACATTAATGCAAATGTAATACCTAAGGAAGAAAAATCAAACTGGAAAATCAGAGCACTTTTTTGGGATTTGTCTGTTTTCCAAAGCTTGGAGAGAATTAAAACTGGCCAGAACAGAAAAACCGAACTACAACATAGAAAAGGAAGTATTTAACAAATACTATGAGAGTTAGGGTAAAGCCAAAAGAAACAGTAGTACTTAGCATTAACCCCCACATCAAAGAACAAAACCATTAATAAGTTAGAGTTCTATAAAGAATTGTATTGAAAACTGGATTTTGATTCACATTTCAAGGCAAGAGTTAACTTCTAAGCAACACTGACCACCAGGAGCCAATTTATAATTGAACTAAAGAGTCTATGTATAAAACCAATCGAGGGAGAAGACCTGGCAGCACTGGTGAAATCTGCAATGTTGATAGAACTCTTAATCACTGTGTCATTTTTACCACAGTATTGTTTAATCCTGCTCAGAGCAGCTACTCCAATCTGAGTCCTGTCTATGCTACAATTTCCACCAGCATTGCCACCAACAGAGTTGTAGTTGTTGGGAAATTACAGACCCTAATGTCTAGGTGCAGCCAAGGAACATCAGATTCGCCAATGGGGAAATTTTTCCACAACTTTAAACCAATTTAAAACCAGCTGGAGCCACCATGTAGCTAAGCCTGCCACAGCCACAGCCTGTTTTTATAACTAGGTTGAATTTCTGGAAAAATGCAAGTTCTTGTCTACATTGAGCTGTTTCTTAAAATCTCCCAATGATGCTGTAGCCGTGGTGTAACTTCACTATTGGTAGCAATGGTTGGAGTGCTAGTGTAGACTGGCCATTGGCATTTTTACAACCTGAGTACAAATTTAGCTGAGAAGGCGGTAAAAGTACTTCTCTCTGGTCTACACTAGCGCTCTCATTATTACTAGCACCTGTAGAGTGCTATAGCTGGAACGCAGGGAGACTTTATGAAAGAGTTAATTGTAGATACAACCTAATTGAAGACTAAAATTCTCATTAAAATAAAATTCTTTAGTGGAACAAAGATAGTAAAAGTAGCCAGTTCAAAATATAAAAATGTAATCTTTGATGTAAAAACAAATTAATAATAAATTCAGAAGCAATTGAAGAGCTGCAGTTTTAAAAAGAGTCACAGTGAAGAGAGCAATAAAAGCACTTCACCAGAAAGTTTCCTCAGAAAAGTCTGATGTCACAGAACTGCAGCTTAAAAGGGGAAACACAGGCAATAGAGTGCCCTGGGAGTAGGTTCCTTAGTATATGGACATCTACCATTAGCGAGCAGCTGGCAGGACTGAACTGTGGGTGGCTTAATGAGTGGAGGAGGTACAGACAATAAAAATGTCCTCTATTTAAATGAGCCAAGGTGGGCGAGGTAATATCTTTTATTAGATCAACTTCTATTGTTGAGACCAACACAGCTACAATTATACTGTATACAGCAATGGAAGACAGTCTATTTAAGTGCAAAGACAAATTCACTTTATGACAGATCTGTGAATGAAGAGTTTATTTATCCTTGATCCTCGGAAAGGAAAGAGTTTTCTTCAAGTAAATAAGATTATGATAGTGGTTAGGTGCAGTGCTGTATGGCATATAAAAACATCACTCTGAGAACACAGTGGAAGATTGTATTTTTGTGACCTTTTTTTCCTCTCCTTTCTTCTGATATTTAGCAATCATTGGAGCACCTGAAGTAAAAGTAGAATCTGAACGTGTATCTTTGCACGTAGATTTTACGGACCCTGTTGCTGTACATAAGATGGAAAAGTGGCCTTTAAAGAAATACTATGGCTCCTGGTTTTACAGGGTGCTATATTGGAAAAAAAGCAATAAAGAAGAGGTAACTTTTGCTTAACTGATTATTGTGTGACTCTGCTTTACAGCTACAGGTTTGAGTATGCATTTCTAGGTATAACACTGTATTGATGATATAACATTGCTGAAGCAAAAACAAGATCTCTGAAAGTTACAGTGATATCAGGAACTTCTAATTGTCACAACCTGCATTCAGTAGCACACTGGCAGAGGAAATGAGTAACTACCTAGTCAATGGGTATAAACTACCCTTCCATAATTAGAAATAGTTATTAAATTATGGGGCTTTATTCCCTTTATGCATCAATGTTTTTATTTTTTCAGTGCGATCACCACCACAGTACCCATGTACGCTGCACATAAAAACAAATGTAACTTAGAAGAGCCTACACAGGTAGTATCTAGGGATATGAATAGCTAATCTGGAACCAGATCATATGTGATTTAGATCAATTCTGACTTGAAAAAAAGGCTAGATTTTGGATACTTAATATGACTGCTGCCCTAGGATCAACCTCTCCCTCTCTCCCCCACTATTTTCCTGGTCATGAGACATCTGTTTACTCTTTCATTTCCACTAGTGGTCACCCTCCCCTAATTAAGAGACATTCTTCCCTGGAGGGGCATGCTCCCCAGACACCCCCACACAATAAGCATGGAAAAATTTAATAAATAATAGATTAATTATAGTGTCATAGAATGCTGCCTTTGATCCATTACAGGACTTTCTATAGATATCAATGGGAATATACTAGCTTTATGTACAACACAGGAATTTTTTATACATGAAGATTTAGGTGCATAGGTGGTATTCTGATTTATATTAGGTATCCTGCAAAATTCCTAGTCTAGTACTTAGTATCTCGTTCCAGAAGTAAAGGAGTCATCACATCCTAACACCTTATTATCCCCAGCTCATGAATAATGAGGAGGAGGGGAATAAAGAGAGAGTTATTCTGCAGGGAAAGTCAGTGAGTCCATAGCTGATTAAGCAATAGAATATTTTAAAACAGAAAAAGAAATTTGAAGAGGGCTGATTAATTTTAATAACTGTAATGTTCTTTTTAAGTAATTCTTAAAAGGAAACTTTTTTATGATTCTTGCATCTGACGAAGTGGGTTGCAGCTCACAAAAGCTTATGCTCGCAGAAATTTTGTTAGTCTGTAAGGTGCTACAGGACTCTCATTGTTTTTGTCAACTAAGTAATTCAGAAGACTACAAAATCTGCTTTAACAGCTGATATTTTAAACTTTCACTTTTTCAGGAGCTAGATATTTTGTAAATGCAATCCATAGTGCAGCAACAAATGCGAAGACTACTAAATGGAGTTGTAACTATAAACTAGTACATTAGCTTGTCAATTCATTGGAACTTGAATTTGCCTTTGAAGTTTCTGTATTCTTCTTTGATATAGGTTTTAACCATAGATACTACATATAACTCAGAAATATTACCTGGTTTGGACCCTTGGACAATATATTGTCTTCAAGTTCAAGCAATTATTCCTGAATTGAACAAAACAGGGGAACTGAGTGAAGAGTCGTGTGATGGGACAACTGATGATGGTAATATCTAAAGCACCAGTACATTATAAACATCCTAATTAATTAAGAAATGCTGTAAGATGCTCATTGGTTGGTATAAAAGAAACAAAAGCATATATGTAAACCTTCAGAAATATGTTGGTTTTGGTACTTCAGTATTGTTCATTGTGATATTCAAGCATATCTCTAACTGGCAAAAAATTTGAAACTTTCATGCCAGAAAAAAAGAAGAGAGCTTTAATTCAGTCTCTTATAGCTATAAATAATAAGATACACAGCAGATGAAATTTACACTAATACAGAGGGCCCACATGAGGTGTGTGCACTGCTAAAGCCTTCAAAGCAAGATTTCAGTGGTGCATAGGCCTCATGCTAGACCCTCTGCACAGGCATGAACTTCATCTACCCATAAACCAATTTACATTTGTTTGTGAACCTTTTTGCTTCCACAGATATAGCTGAGAGTTGAATTTGGCCCTGTATTGCAAAATATGCTTCTGTATACATTTTGTAACAAAATTACATTGTTGAAATATTTTTTTTAAAAAACGGATAGAGCTTCGTCATGCTTTCTTTTTCTGATCCCATGTTTAAAGTCTTTAACTAAACAAGTATGCCAGAGAATCAGTTTTCTCCATGGTTACAAAAAGCATGCAATTTATTAGTCAAGGTACATCGTCTAAAGGAGTGAAATCCTGGTCCCACTGAAGTCAATGGAAGTTTTGCCATTGTCTTCAGTGGGACTAGGATTTTACCCATGATGTTTTCCTCTAGCTTCTATCCAAAGCTACCATTATTATCGACTCATAATATAAACAACTAGTTCTTTTTTGTTTAAATATTTTATTTTTATACAGCTATACCAGGAAGTGCCAATCATATAAAATTCTCCAGTATAACATCTTCCATGCCTAATCAAGATTTCAGTCTTTCATTTTTTATAGCACTAACTTCACAGTGGAAACTGGCTGGACACTCACATTTCCAACCAACCACTTCAATAGCTATCTATGGAATAGCTATTTATGGTGGCCATCGCCACCATCAGTCAGGTGGCCCCTCTTAGAAAAGAGCTTTGTGTTTCCATTTCAAAGAAAAAGTGTAGTCCCAGACTGATAAGTAAGCAGTTGCTCTACAATGATACACAGCTTAGAATGTTTAGACAGTGATACCTTGATCAGTCTTTATTCATATCACGTGCTGTGAAACCTCGAGCATGAAACCAAGCTTTAGAAGACACAATATTTTGGAAGTTTAGGAATTTTGGACTACAGCCACCTCCAAATGAGTTGTCATTTTTGTTACCTTTAGAGAGCAATAGAATTCAGTGCTCTGGTAGTGGCATTTGGAATTGATGCTAAGATCTGGCAGCTCCCACCTGTTTGAAATACCCAGGAATACATTGAGGTGACAACAAGAACCAGCTTGCTGTCAGGTTCGATTTATATGGATCCCTCAAATAAGGAGCAACAAGGGTTGCTTTGAATACAAATTTGTTTTACTAACAACAATCTATACAACAACAATTACAATTTAAAAGATACAGCAACTTAACTATATAAAACACAATCACAGTTACAATTATACAATTATACTTACAAAGCTAACTTATACTATAGGGTTATACTTATGCTATTATACTTACACTGCAACGGTGAGGTTTGTCAGCAGTAAAACAGCACTCCAATTTTACTAGTATGATTCCCGGGTTTGCATCTGAGTGGGATACACTGTCGCACTCAGGTTTCGCAGCCACACCTCTATACTTAGGTTTGAGCAGCAAACTGGGGAGAGATGGTAGGTAGATCACGCCTGCACGTAGAGCTATTCTGGTGCTCTTCCAAGGTACGGGACATCTCAAAATTATTTTTTTGTTATTGATCACCTTATATCTCTTCCTCACAGAAATGTGCCCACTTTTTTAGCCAATTACGAAGTTTCCAAGAGCCATGAGGTAATTGGGGACTGCACCCTGACAGAGAAAAACTGACACAGTGAAACCAGGTTTTATTTTTCTTAATTGTCCAGCTGTTGTTTGCTGCTGACAAAGAATAACCCATTGCAGTGCATGTCTAAACACTATTCAAATGCAGTTTACTGAGTTTCGAGTCACAGAGATTTTGTTATAATACATGAATGGATACTATTTAACTGAAATTTACTGAGTTTCGAATAACAGGTTTATCAAGACCCACAGGCTACATATTGATTGCATTGCCTTCAGTACTTAACGCCTGCTGTGGGTTTTCCTGGTGCTTGTAAGTTTCACAGAGATTTTGCTGTAATACATGAATGGATACTGTTTTACTGAGTTTCGAGTCAGAGATTTTGTTATAATACGTGAATGGATACTGTTCAAACGAAGTTTCACAGAAATGGATACTATCTTAATGAAATTTAGTAACAGGGTTACCAAAAGCTACATACTGATTACATTCCCTTCAGTACTTAACGCCTGCTGCGGTTTTTCCCGGGGCTTGTAAGTTTCACAGAGATTTTGTTACAATACATGGCTGGGGGTTGTTACAAAGTAGCTAACATTTTGCATTTCGGTCCAATGAGTTTATATTCCTATTAATTTAAAATGGAGTTAGGTCACTTTAATCATCCTATTAATTTAAAATGGAGTTGGGTCACTTTAATTATAAAATGAAACAATGTTACAACATGGCCCCTTGACCCAAGGACATTTTATCGCTTAATACCATTACTAATTTCAAAAAGTTACTAATATATGAAAACTTATGATGTAAATTACTAAATTTATAAAGATATTCTTTAAAGAAACTTTTCTAAAACATATATTTTACTGGATTAGAAATAATAAAGCAAAATCCTACAAACAAAACACTTACTAAGAATACTAGCCATAAAAATAGTTATTTTAAAACTGTAATTGGTCCCATTTTGGCTTGGGTTGGACCGTTTGATTTTGCAGTTTGTCCCACTCTGAATTATATTGGACCACTTGCCTACGAGGATGCCTGAAAAATGACAAAATATGATGTCCACACTGACAAACAACATAAAAAATGCATATAAAAATTAACATAGATATAATACCCCCCACCAGTGCTCTCCCAAAGGCACCAATGTTTGGGATCCATGACCATAGCCAAGACAAAAGTTCTGAGTCCTTATTTTGGTGCATGTTTTCTTCCAATTGTTGGAGTTTTTGTAGCTGAGTTTCAATACAGTGTGAATTATCAGTGAGATTAAAACAACAAAGTCCTTCAAAGTCCTCACATCCATGGCCCACACATAACAGCAAATAGTCCAGAGCCAACCGGTTTTGCAAAACTGCCTCTCTTAGCTCAGCCTGTTCTTCATTTAACTCCTGGATCAGCGTGGAGGTTAAGTTAATAGTCTTCCCCAAAATACATGCGACTTTGGTAAGATCCAGATAGGCTGCAACTGAAAGACCTGGCACGCCCACTAGGGATGTGGCCAAAGAGACTACTTGTGTTTTAGATAACAAATTAAGTTCACTATTACAGTTTGTGGGCAAGGATCTTCTGGTTCGTCGTAGTGGACTGAGGAGTTTAGGTTTTGGAAAAGCATAAAGTGAAGATAAGCGTCGAAAGGCACAAGGTCCCCCTGTGCTATTTGCAGGAATATAAGAATAAGACACATTACCACAAAACATAAAAAAGCCCTTTGGAAGGAACATGGGGAATGGAATATAAGAGGCATTAATAACACTGGTGCAATTAAGCCCAGGTGGAAAAATGATTTGAGGTTTTTGACAATGTACCCAATTATAACATTCACTTGCTGACAACACCCCTAATGAGACAGTAGACAAACGCTTTTGATTTGTCCAAGCAGCAGGCTTGGCTACAGAGCCAAACTGATAAATTCCAGCAACTCTAAGAGATGGATTAGTTTTTCCATCTCGAGTAAGATTTCTAAATTTAGAAAGTGCAGTAACGCAGCTAATTTCCTCCCATGAAAGAGGGAGTCCTATGAAACCTGTATGTAGAATCCCTCCAACTGTTAAGCTAGGGGCTACACAAAAATGATTAGATTCATTTAAGCTAGTTTGAACAAGTTTAAGGAAGGTGTTAGTGTGAGCATTATACCGTAAGGAACTTGATAGAGTTACCGCTTTGATGATCAGCAACAGTTGTAACATCTTGTTCAGTTTTCTTCTGAGTGGTTTTGGTGCCGACAACTACTGGTTCCAAAAGCTCCTAAAATGAAATAAACTCAATAAAAGTTATTGCCTTTTGCTTAGCCAATTATGGTGTGCTATTATTGGTGGGTCCTCTAATTTATAGGTGTTTGTGAAATTACCAGCTTCCACTACTTTAGTGGCTACTGGATTTCTATTCCCCTATGCATTTGGTTCTATGAGCCAAACCAGATCCCCAGGTTGATAAAACAGATCCCATGGGTCCTGCAACCTTGGTTGTAAGTCTGGCCACCTGCTTGAGGTTTGATTCAACTGGATTAGTGATTTGGCTAACCACTGATGCCATCCTTTGTAGTCCTTGTGGGGATTGTTTTTTTGTAACTGTTGCTTTAATATTCCAATCCTACGTTCTGCAACACTGTTTGAGGTCGGAGAATATGGTAAGTGAATGTGCCACTTGATATTGTATTGTGTGGCCAGATTTTGCAATATTTTGGACCCAAACGGTGGACCTCCGTCTGATTGGATATGAGACGGCACATTCCAAACTGAAAAGGCTTTTTCCAACACTTCCTTTGTTGTTTGTGCCGTGGTTTTTTTCATAGGGAATGCAATAACTTGCCTGGTTCCTAGATCGACTATCAACAATCCCTTAGGGTATTGATTTGCCCCAGCCAGGGGTCCAAAGAAGTCTAATTGCCAGTCTTCCCCTAGTTTAAAGTGGCTGGGATCAAAGGCATTGTTTTCCCACCTCTTTTTATTCATTTGTTTTACCTCTTGACACTTTACACATTGCTGTCCTATTCTTTTCCAATCCTTCAATTTCACTGTTCCTTCCCCTTCACAGCCATATTTTAAAAACAGGTTATGATTTTTTCTAGCCCACCAGTACCCCCATTCATCATGTAACCATTGTGCTAGAGGGTCCACCGATTTTACCCGCTCATGTTCCTTGTGCAGTTGTTCACACTGAACTTGTAAAACAGCCTCTTCTGCTTTCAGGCTTTCGTCCAAAAATTTGTGCTTAGAGTTATATCCAGCCTTGTGGGAAGGAATATGTTGAAGTAACAAATAACTAGAACTAGTAGTTAAAATATCTTTTACCCTTTGCCAGCCTTCTTTGTGGGTGTCAACGTTACGGTGTTTAAAAGTCCGTTAAGGACATATTGGGAATCTATTCCCATTATCCATAACTCCTTGGGGTGAATTTTTTTGCAATGAACAAGCCCTTCCTCCACCCCCCATACCTCTGCCTCTTGTGCTGAGCAGGAGGTAGGCAGGTGTCTTATGGATAGGTGATTGCATTTAACACAGAATGCTCCAGCTTTAACGCCGTTTTGTGTGCTTCCGTCTGTATAAATCCAGGGGGTAAGTTCTGTAAGCCTTACTTTGCTTGGGGAATAAATGCCCTGCTCTTTTGTGAAACCATTCTCTTTTGTCCAGTTAGCCCAATATATTTGTGCCTCATATACCAATTTGTCCCAGGTATTTTTTGATCCACCAAATTCAAGGGGGTGACCTGGAGCCAACCACTCGGTGTCTTTTACATGCGGACCGCTTACTTTTCCTGGAATTAATCCAGCTGCAAATGGTCGTGCCGCTTGCAAAGCTATCATTTTTTTCCCATAGGGACCATAATTATGTTGGTGTAACAATAAGGTTCGCATTTGGTGCCATACTACAGTGCCTTCTTGTTCCCCTACTACTATTATGTGCTCGTTAGTGTATGCTACTTTAAGATTGGTGGGCTTTAAGGGATTTATTCTTTTTAATGGAGTTGGATTGTCCAGTTTATTTAATATTAACTGTAAAGCTTCCAGCTGGACCTCCGTCCATGGCTTGTCTGCTTCCTTTCTGAATTTACGCTGTAGAATTGCTATTTCTGTCCCCCTCCCTGGCAAAGCATGCCTATAATAGTTTAATTGTCCGAGCAGTTCCTGGAGCTCCCGTTTATTTTTAGGAGGAAACGCCCTCCACTTTTGCCATTGTTGTTTTCCTGTATCAATAATTACGTCATTGGGTGTTACTTTACATCCCAAAAAGCTGAACTCATTAGATGGAATTAACTTTGATTTTTCCAAATTGATCTTCCAACCCTTTTTAGATAACTCTTGTACTATCAATTGGGTGATTTGTTCCACCTGATTTATTTGTTCTCCCCCTATTAGCACATCATTTATGTAGCTTATCAGGGTTATACCTTCAAACGAATTGGCATTTTCTGTTTTAATTAACTCCATTCTTTTTCCAAACATTGCCCTGCTATAGCTGGGCTATTTTTGAATCCTTGGGCTAAGACATGCCAGCTAAACATTTGCCCCTCAAATACAAAATTCAATTTTCCTTCACAGTCTTGTATTGGTACTTGAAAAAACATGTCTGTTAAGTCCAAGGTACATGCAAACTTCAAATCTTTACTTCTTAAAATGCGTTCTATTTCAGGTTTATCCCTTTGAGAGACGCATTGGACTGCTTCTATTTGTTCATTAGCTTTTCGATAGTCAATTACCATTCTCCACTTTTGAGGGTTTTCCCCTTGACCTGGCTTTGGTATGCCCCAGGCTGGAGAAAAGAATCGGGAGCTGTTCACAGGAGAAATTTTTCCCTCCTCCTGCAGTTTTAAAAGCAGCTGCCTGATAGCTTCTCATCCCTCAGGTTTTGTGGGGATTTTCTTTACTGGCCAATTCATTACATTGGGTTTTAATTGTGGTTGATACCGATCAGTTGGAGTTATGTCTACTACTAAAGCTTCTAAAACATAACTTTTTAATTTCAATTGTTTTATGGCGTTTACACCCAACAATGTATTGTTTCCTAAAACAGCTTGGATTATTTCAATTTCTCCAGATTTTGCCCTAACTTTGAATTGGACTAATTGGACTTGCTGGGCTCGGTGTAGCCCTTGCACCCACAATTTTTTCTTTAGTTTTATATGGGGAATTTTCTCAGGTCTAACTGAGATCTGTGCCCCAGTATCCAATAAAAACCGAATTCCTTTTTCTTGTTTACTTTCGGCTATGACTCTTAAATTAACATGCGGTCTATTATCTTTCATGTTTTCAAAGGGATTTGACTTGGCCAGATGGCATTTGGCCCTTATTAGTTTTTTGTCTGATTTTGAGACTCCCCTGATTTTTTCCACTTGACCCATCCCTTTTCCTGGGCTAAGCTTTCTTGTTGGTTTAGTGACATTTTTCTTAGCTGAGCGGGGTCTATCCCATGTTTCAGCAAGAATCCAAATATGGCTTTTTCATATTTAGTTCGCCCCTCTGTTGGAATGATTTTTGGTCCTGGAGAAGTGGTGGCAATTTGTACTGACAATTGGGTTTGGGCATCATACAATGTAGCAATAGGCTGCCCTTGCACTCCCTGCAACCAGAGGACGATTTCAGGTTGTGGTTTTTTAAGCACTTGGGTTGCTGCAATTATAGCATTGGGGTGCACAGGAATTATCCCGGGGTCCATTACAAATTTCCAAGGGTCTGGGAGCTGTTGCTGTTCTGGCGTTAAGCCAAGAGTATTTTGTATAGTTGGACACCAATTTAGGAAGGACAGTCCGGCACACGCATAAATTAAATCCCTGGCTGTAGTTATGCTCCCTGGTGGCATTGCAACTGCATGAGTTGTATTTTTAATTGCCATACATGCTGTTGCAGCCACCGTTACTGGCCAATAGGGTTGTTCTATTAGGGCGACCGAGGATATTCCCAGGCTCCACCTTGGTGTTCTTACTAGATCCCTAGCTTCCCGTAAGTCTACTATCTCCGTTCCATGTTCCATAACTAACCGACCCAACCACACCATGGGCAGCTCTTTTTCCATTCTCTGAGTATCCTGAGTTAGTACTTTCATTTCAGCCCTGTCTCGGACTCTAAAGGTAGTTGTAGCTACTGTTTGATTTGTGGCTGGGTGGTAGACTCTCTTTGTTAAGGTTACTGGTAGTGCTTCAAGGGTTTTATTAGGTGATTTTTCAATTTTTTCTAATTCTTCCCATGGATAAACGGGAGGTGGTGCCATTGGCGTGGGTATTTCACCAGTGAGGGAGATTTGTTTTTCATTCTTAAGATCTTCCTCTTCGACTCTCCCCATTTCCCTAATTTGCTCCTCTAATACTGAGGTTTTGGCTTCCCCGTGTGTGACAGCATTGTACGCCTGAATTAACTGCCACCACAGAGTTTTATTTACTTCCCCTGGAATCCAAGTGGGTGATCCAAGCTTATGGGTGTGTTTTATTTCATTTAATTCATTGCTCAATGCACTGATTAACAGGTTAACGCTCGGGCTGGGCTTAAACAGCGTAACCTTTGGTAATTCTTTTTTAGGATTGGAAGCAGTTTTTGAAACCACCTTTTGAATATGCTCTAGTTGTTCTTTTACAGAATCAGGTGTTTCAGTTTTTTGCCTGACTTTTATCAATTGGGGAATTTGTTCTGTGGGTGGTTCCCAATCCAGTTCCTTATGATTTTTAATGAGACATGATAAACCTGCCCCGGTCAATTTTAACTGCCAGGTTTTTATTTCTGATTCTTTAGTCAAATATATTAGGATTTCTTTTGGTGGCACTGCCTCTGTTAATGCTAGGCGATGATGCCACATTGCATGACCAAATATTTGCTCACTTCTATCCTTATTCCCATTATAAGGGCACTCCCCCACCTCCACAATCCTTGTCGCATCCATTGGGGATCCTGTCTGTGACGCCATGAGGTGACAACAAGAACCAGCTTGCTGTCAGGTTCGATTTATATGGATCCCTCAAATAAGGAGCGACAAGGGTTGCTTTGAATACAAATTTGTTTTACTAACAACAATCTATACACTAACAATTACAATTTAAAAGATACAGCAACTTAACTATATAAAACACGATCACAGTTACAATTATACAATTATACTTACAAAGCTAGCTTATACTATAGGGTTTGTTATACTTATGCTATTATACTTACACTGCAACGGTGAGGTTTGTCAGCAGTAAAACAGACTCCAATTTTACTAGTATGATTCCCGGGTTTGCATCTGAGTGGGATACACTGTTGCACTCAGGTTTCGCAGCCACACGCTCTATACTTAGGTTTGAGCGGCAAACTGGGGAGAGACAGTAGGTAGATCACGCCTGCACGTAGAGCTATTCTGGTGCTCTTCCAAGATACGGGACATCTCCAGATTATTTTTTTGTTATTGATCACCTTATATCTCTTCCTCACAGCAATGTGCCCACTTTTTTAGCCAATTATGAAGTTTCCAAGAGCCATGAGGTAAACTGACACAGTGAAACCAGGTTTTATTTTTCTTAATTGTCCAGCTGTTGTTTGCTGCTGACAAAGAATAACCCATTGCAATGCATGTCTAAACACTATTCAAATGCAGTTTACTGAGTTTCGAGTCACAGAGATTTTGTTATAATACATGAATGGATACTATTTAACTGAAATTTACTGAGTTTCGAATAACAGGTTTATCAAGACCCACAGGCTACATATTGATTGCATTGCCTTCAGTACTTAACGCCTGTTGTGGGTTTTCCCAGTGCTTGTAAGTTTCACAGAGATTTTGTTGTAATACATGAATGGATACTGTTCAAACGAAGTTTCACAGAGATGGATACTATCTTATTTAATTTAGTAACAGGGTTACTAAATTTATTTAATTTAGTAACAGGGTTACCAAAAGCTATATACTGATTACATTCCCTTCAGTACTTAATGCCTGCTGTGGTTTTTCCCAGGGCTTGTAAGTTTCACAGAGATTTTGTTACAATACATGGCTGGGGGTTGTTACAAAGTAGCTAACATTTTGCATTTCGGTCCAATGAGTTTATATTCCTATTAATTTAAAATGGAGTTAGGTCACTTTAATTATCCTATTAATTTAAAATGGAGTTGGGTCACTTTAATTATAAAATGAAACAATGTTACAACATACATATATTGGGGGTTTATATGTTACCCTGATTTTTTTCTCCCCCGTTTACCCAGACGTTTTTTCTTTCCATAAATGTTGAATTATCATGGCTGAAGGATAAACTTATCTAGGAAGAATGTCATAAGTGGGCTTGAAGTAAAAACAAAGTTGAGACATTCTTCCATTTGGGAACAAAATGATGTGTTTGTTCATTCACCAAAATAGTTGTTAATATGAAAAAGTGGAGGAAAAAATCTTTTATTCACTTATGAGAACTAAATTCTGAAAATTGTATATTCAAAATAATAATAACCAGGTTAAGAAGAATTTCTATTCTTGTCTCTTGCAGGTATAACTCCAGTGTGGATAATTGTCACTGTTCTTCTAGTATCAATGTTGGTTGTTCTAGTATCAGTTCCTGCCTGTTTTTTTGCCTTTTCATATATATATCGACAGGCCAGATATGTCTTCTACCCTACGTATTATTTTCCACAACATCTGAAGGAGGTTTGTCTATTTGTATTTTACATAAAATAACTAAGTAAGCCTTTCAAAAGAGCCTATTGCCTGTCAAAGACCCCAATAACCTTGCAACTTTTCTCATTAATGCATGTGAACCTTCTGACAGCAGTTCCTCATTCTTATGAATGTTATTAGGCACACAAGCTAAAAGAACCCAGGTGTAGTATAAATGTTGCAAAATAATAAATATGAGTCTTAGCAGCTGTATGATACCATCTATTTAAGCTATATCATCTTTGGTTACTGTAGTTCACTTGTGATAAACTGCTTGTGTGGTTGACTATCATTGCAACCCTTAATCAACTGCAAAAGTTGATTAATCTGCTGCTAAAGACTTTGGACCAAACTGAGCAGTGATTCAAGTGGGTGTAGATCAGGGCTTAACAAACCCCGGGTGCCAGGTCACCATAGCGCCTAGAAATTTAAGTCTGGTGCCTAGTATTTCTCCGAGGGGGAGTGGCCACCATGCTCCAGCCAGGGCGCCACTGCACCCATGTGGCAGGGCTGGGAGGGGGGAGCACTGTGGCTGCCACGCTCCAGCCAGGGTGCCCCGCTGCTGGGCCCATGTTGTGGGAGAGGGGCGGGGGAAGGGGCAGGGCAGGGAGGGGAGAGCAGTTGCTGTGCTCCGGCCAGGGCACCCCGTTGCTGAGCCCACATTGTCTGGCTTCTTAATTTTTGGGCTGGCTCCTAGCTCCAAAACAAATTTGTCGAGCCCTGGTGTAGATGGTGAAGTAATATGACTTGCACCAATTCAGCATTCAGTTCCTTCATTCCACCACCTTCTCCCACACTGCATAGAGACTGGGCTATGCTTTAAATTTATACTGGCATACACCAGTCAGGGGTGTGACATAGCTATGCTGAAAACCGCCCATGCAGATGCAACCACACCAACAGAACAGACCTTTTATCAGACTAGCTAATCTTGTTTGAGGAGGTGGTGTTCTTATACTGGTAGAACTACTTCTGTCAGCATATGCTGCATCTAAGGGGCTATGACAGCATATACTCTGTTAGCAATAGACATATCTATTCTTGTTGATTTCTGTGACACTACTCAGCATGAGTAAGGGTGGTGTCACTCTTTAGTAAAGGATGAAATCTTGCCCATCTGATATGTTCTAACAGAATGCTTTTACGGAAGTATTCAAAAGCTCCGCCATATCACTGAAACAAGATGGGAGAGATAATATCTTTTATTGAACGCACTTCTGTTGGTGAGAGAGACAAGCTTTCGAGCCACACAGAGCTCTTCCGCAGATGTGGGAAATGTACTCAGTGTCTCAGCTACTCAGCTAAATACAAGACGGAACAGATTGTTTAGCACAAGTAGTTAACGCATATTTCAAGGGACCGTTCAAGGTGAAGTGGCCCGTTAATTACCTCCAGTCATAGGAGGAAAGAAAGAAGAGGGAAGGCGACTGAGGGATTGCTAATGGTTTACAGATTTTGTAATAAGCCATAAATCCAGTTTCTGTATTCAGCCCATGATTTTTAGTGTCCAGCAAAGTTATGAATTTAAGCTCCCAGACTCGTCTTTTGTGGGGGGGAGTTTCAGTAATTTACACATATAGTGATGATATAAAACCTTGTTTTACAAATCATGTGGGTGCTTTAGAAACTGGATGTTTTTGTTTTGAATTTTTTTCTTTTTTCCCATTCCTAAATTAAGTAAATAAATTATATTCAGGACTGTTAAGAGTACAAAACAGAAGTCATGTCTGGAGTGGACATGTTCTAAATTTTAGCCTATGGCTGGCCTCTGGTCAGTTTAATATTACAGCCAAGGACCATTTATACCAGTGGTTTTCAACCTTTTTTCATTTGTGAACCCCTAAAAAATTTTGAATGGAGGTGCAGACCCCTTTGGAAATTCAAACTGTGATCCTCAGACCCCTACCATAGAAGTCTTAGACTGAAAACCGATTGAACAGAATTCAACTATAAATGTTGCATGTGCATGGTACGGCATTTGATGCAGCATGAGAAAGGATGCTAAACTGGGACTTCTGTGGTAAGGACAACACTGCCGGGTTTTGACCTGTAGATTGGGGTACTCACATACTTTTGACTGACCGGAAAACGGAATGCCTTTTCTAGGATCTGAAACTTTATTTTCATAGTCACCTTTCGTGAACCCCTTACACATAGTCTGTGGCCCCCCAGGTGGAAAACCACTGATTTAGACAATGTCCACTGAAGAGAGGAAACATAGGTTTAACTGAGTTGTACTATCCTAGTGAGAGAATCCTGTTTCAGGTAGGAGATAAGTTATGGTACAACTCAATGTAAGCAAAAGTTTCAGGGGTATCTGAAACTTTCACATAAATAACAGAGTAATGAATGTTACTCATTTTTGTCAGGAAATATGACCACCATTCTGTTAAGTAGAGAGCTGTTTGAATGAGGCTTCGTCTACACTACAGCGTTAAGTCAGCATATGGCAGCTTATGTCAACCTAACTCTGTAAGCATCTACACTAAAATGTCCCTGCCACCAATGTAACTCACCACCTACACCGACTTAATAATTCCATCTCTGTGAGAGATGTAGCGCTTAGGTTGATGTAGTTACATTGACATAGCGTCAATGTAGACACTGCGTTCCTTACATCAGCTGTTGCTGCCTTTCAGAAGCCATCCCACAACGCCCGTCCCACGCTAACAGTTAAATTGGTGCAAGTGCTCCTAGTGAGCACATGCATCCCTGACACAAGGAGCGTAGTGTGAACATGCAAAAGTGATTTAATTCTTGCAGTGGCTATAAGTCAACATAACTTTGGTCATCTTAAGTTTATAGTGTAGACTTGCCCAGTGAATCAGACTGCGCTTCAAGAAACTGGAGGTTATATAGAATATTATGGACATTAAGGGCAGGTCTACACTACAAATTTACATCTATAGCTGTGCTGCTGTGGCACGTCTAGTGAAGACACTCTACACTGATGGGAGAGAGCTCTCCCATCGACTTAATAACTCCACCTCTGTGAGAGGCAGTAGCGATGCTGGCAGGAGAAGCTCTCCCCCCGCTGGCATAGTGCTGCCTACATGGAGGGGGGATTATTAAAGTCAGTATAACTGGATTTTTCACACCCCTGAGCAATATTGTCATATCGAAATAAGGATGTAGTGTAGACCAAGCCTAAGCAAATCATCCTGCATTATTGCTGCAATGTTCTTGTGTCCTTCATTTTGGCTCATTTAACCTTCAGCTGGAGTTTAGCAGATTGAAAAGTTTAGAGCCCTGATTCAGCATAGTACTAGTCCTTAAAGTTAGACACATGCTAAGGTACTTTGCTGAAAGCTACTGAGAAAGTAGATATAGCGTAAATTAACATTGGACACACTCAAATGTCAGCATTTTACCCTCCAGCTTCTAACAAATAAGTGAAGCTTTTTGTTTTCACTTTACTGAGTGATATTGGTTTAATTTATCTAATATCAGTCTTGCATAGTTTAATGGACTGGGCACTGACAAAGAATTGAATACAATGCAGAAAACAATGGTTTCAGTACATGAGCATTTGAAATATTGCAGGAAGCTGAAAGAAAATTTCAAATTACAAGATAGTATAGAACAATGGTTTTCAAACTGGGGTACATGTACCCTAGGGGTACACAAGCTTTCGTCAGGGGGTAACATAAGAAAAATTCTGCAGTGGAGGACTAAGCATTGTGTTATCCTTACAGACCTTTTTTATTCCCTTGTTTAAATAGTTATATTATAACACTATCTTAAATGAGGGTATGCAGTAAACTACATTGTTTGAAAAAGGGTATACAGTCTAAAAAGTTTGAAAACCACTGGTATAGTAGAATATGTCCATAGTTTAGTTATTAATCTTTTTTATTAAAATAAACAGAATTGTTGACAGTAAATCCTATTTTTACATAAGTATTAAGGAAGAGCAACAAACAGGGGTCAGATTGGGGGGAAAAGGTGTGGTACTCTACCAAAACACCACACCCAAATAAACTCTGCTCGCGTGAATTGCTAAAATGAGCTATTGTTCATACTAGATTGAATAGGTTTTCAATATATGATTGTTTTGCTCTCTGAGCTCCATGGGGACCCTTGAGTTTGGCTCCCTCTTGACTGTGGGGAGGGGTGAGGTTTAGGGGAATTGTTATATCTCCCAAATGTCACCCACTTGTGGTGTCCAGATGAGTCATCACTCACACTAAATTGTGATCCTTTCTCTTTCTCCTTTACTTGAGAAAGGGAATAGTTAATGTTGACATTTAAATAATCTTTACTGGACAACTAATTTAACTGAACGGAATGCGGCAATTCACACCTCTAAGGTCTATTTTCTGAGTCTCTCTGCAGACTTCTGTTGGTTAGACTATGTCTATACTTCACTCAGGTCTACATTAAAAAGTTAGGTCAACCCAGCTACATCATTTGGGGTGTGAAAAATCTAAACCCCTGAGTGACATAGTGAGACCTGCCTAACCCCTGGTGTAGACAGCACACCACCACTCAGGAAAGTGGATAAACTACAGTGATGAGAGAACGCTTCCTGTCATTGTAGTGAGTGTCCACACTGAAGCACTACAGCAGCACAACTGCAGCTGTGTGTCTCTAGCAGTTTAAGTGTAGACATAGCTGTGACATACCCAGGGTGCAATCCAGACTAATGAGTAGTTGTGCCACCCCTGCACTCTAACCTGGAATGCTCTTTACACTGCTTTGCTGCTGTAGCCTCCAGCCTGGACTGCTCACAAACAGCCTCCAGTATACAAGCTACTCCCAGCCATGTCTGTCTGTGTGTGCTGCAGCCAGCCAGCTACACTTTAGCTCTTTTCAGTCTTGATTATACTGCAGGATGATCTCAACACACCCACAGTCCTAGGTTTCCTCCCAGAAATGTATGTCCTATACCGCCCAGCCCTCTCCTGGACAATACAAGGTTATATATGAAGTCTATCATTTTATTAGTAGAAACGATGTGCACACATCTTGTTACCCCAAATGGAGTTCCCCAGACACTTCAATTTAAACACACTTTATTAGGTAAAACAATAAAATGTATTAACTACAAAGAGAGATTTTAAGTGAATACAAGTAATGAGGCATAAAAGTCAGAAATAGTTACAAGAAGAATAAAGATAAAATGCAACTGGTGCCTAATTTAATAAACTATGTTAAACTCAAAGCAAGGTTTTCTCACCGTGTGCTTTCAGTAGTCTTCTTGACCATACTTCTTAGGTCAGGACCCCTTCTCCAGTTGAATGACTGCTTCCTTTGTTTCTTCTAGTGCAGTGAATCAACAGCCCCCCTCCTCTATCTCTCTCTGACCATTTCGGGTGTTTGCCCTTTCTTTTTATAGCCCTGTGCCCCCTTTGAGAAGCATTTTCAACTGGGAGAAAGGCAACAGGCAGTCTGTGTGGAACAGACAGCAACAGTCATGCTGTTTCTCTGCTAAAATGTAGATTTTTTGCCTGTCCCCTTTCTTGCTAAAGAATGGCCACTTAGCAAGTAATGATCCATCAGCTTTGTTTACACCTGGCTGAGACATCACTTGCCCTTTGACACTGAGGAACTGGGTTGACCACTCTCCAAATTTCTCTGAACATACACTTTACTCATGATCTTATCTCATGTTTATTATTTCACACATTGCACTGCTGCACGCATTTTGCTGTGATACTAATCAGCAAATTCTGGGTTTTTAAATGATACCTCACAAGGCATAGTTATACAAAGATTATTTACAATAGTGTGTATGATGTGGACAGGGGTACATTCTGTCGCAAAAGCCTAATACAGAGAGTAAATAGTTCTATCTATCTTAATTATTTTATTGTAGATAACCACAATTCTGTAGATGGTTTTTTTTTTTTTTTTGCAAATTGTTTGAGAAATCAGCAAAATATTAGTTGCCTAGATTAAGTGAATTTAAAATATAGGCAAAGTTTGACTTCTGTATTTGGAGTTGGAGGGGGTGGTCAGCTCAATGGGGGAGGCAAATTCCATGCCTCCCCAGGGCTTGCCGTTTGCGGGGAAGCAGTGTCCACCCAGAACCCCCAACTACGCCCATGATTTAAAAGTCAAATAAAATTGTGCTGGAAACTTCAAGAGAGGTTAATAGTACACACAACACTTTAATTTTGTTAAAGCCAGTATAATTATTGTATAGTTCTCACAAATCTTAAAAAATTACATAAAGGAAAAATTTTGGCATGGCTCTGTACTGCATTTAACTCTCACATGAGTAATAATTCAGAATTACTGTGTTTCACTTTGAAATAGATTCCATCATAATTTTTACAAGGATATATTAAAAGTGGTAATAATCATTTCTATATTTTGTTACTCTAGTGTTACTCCAGAGAGAACTTTTTCAATGCATTGGAGTACCCATTGTTTCTTGGATAAGCATTTCTGTGTATCAATAGCAAGATTAAAGAGAATCTGATTAGGTCACATTGAATGAACGGTTATTCAGTGCATGTTGAATAACAAGTGTAAAACCGAACAGAGATACTTTAAAGTAGTTGGATACTACTGATCCACGCGTAAAGGGCTGATCAACGCTTAAAACTTTTGGTGGTGTAGCTATTATGGTCAGGGGTGTGAGTATTCACTCCCAACCCCAGCCACCAAAATTATGCCAGCAAAAGCCACAGCATAATAGATGCAGCTATACTTGCAAAACATTTCTTTTGCTGATGTAGTGTATTTCATTCAGAAACTGGTATAAGCCATAATGACAAAAGCACTCTTTTACCAGAATAAACTGAATATAGGAGGGTTTGCCAGTATAGCTATGCCAAGATACCTTTTCTAGAATAAACAAGGCCTCATACACAGACAGAGTCACCAGTGCAAGGTCTTTAAAGACTGCTGACTAAACTAACTGATACGGATGCTGGGAAACAATTTAAAGCATATTTCTAACCACCTGTAATATAAGGATAGGCACAGACTGATTCTTATTTCCCCTCTTTTCTTCCAGTTTTTGAGCAAGCCTGCCTGCAGTTCACAGTTTCTTTCACCACACACACCAGAAGAGGATCAGTTCTATGACAAATTAACTGTCATTTCAGAAGAATCTGAAAATGGTAGTGATGAGACAAGCAACACAAAGAAGCACCGTCAGGACTCCCAAGAAGAGATTTTTATTGCAGAAAAAGTTTCAGCTTTTGACAAGGGGTCAAGTACCTGAATCAGGCTGAAAACAAATAACCAAATGGACAATTAAATAGAACTTTATATTGAGAATGCAGCAGCAAACACTTAGTAAAATTCCAAATTTAAAATGTGTAAAGTTTTTTTATCAAAATCATATTTATTTTTAACTCTGAGAAACATTATAATACTGAAGCACATTATGATAGATGTGAATGATACATTTTATAGATTTACTATTTTTAAATGTAGTAATAATACCTAATATATGTAAACAAAATCCAGAGTGACAGAAGTTCTGCTTAAATTAAAACTGTCATATTTGTTACTGATTCATGCAATATTCACAATACTCATTATAAAAAGAGTCCATCTTCTACAGCTAGCAAGGAGGAAAGTCACACACAGCTGTTACACACTGTTGTCGCTCCTCTCCCTTTCCCCTGCTTTCACACTATACCTTCAGCTAACCGGATTTCAGGAAGTTGGAGATAGGTAGCTTGTTGATAAAATGAATTGTTTGGCATTGTCTTCAATGGTGGCAGTTTTTTAGTTCTGTTGACAGGTGCCTTCTTGCAGCAGTAATTTAAGGAAGAGAGATCTATTTTCACTATTTACTTTTCAATATATAAAAAGGAGCCTACTTGTAGGAGCTGTGCAATATTTATTAAAATAATAATACATTGAACACCACATTTGCAGCCCACCCCAGTCACAGAAAGCTCATAAAAATAGGTCTTGCAGCAAGCCCTGAAGGATAAGAAATCCACAACCATTCTTTACACCACAGCAAACAGTAAACTCTAGAGTGGAGGACTGTGACAGAGTGCTGGGAAGCAACAGAACCAGCACCCTGGTCACTGTTTGAACAATTAAGTTGGGGGAGAGCGTGATTAAAGAGAGGAGTTCCCAATTACCTGCCTGAATCAGAAAGTTCCAGACCATGCCACTGCGTAGGAAAGAGGAAGTATGGCAAGAGATCATCCTGGCATCATCTTCAATGATCTGAAACTCAAAAAAAAAGCTCTACAAAAAGTGGAAACTAGGTCAAATTACAAAGGATGAATATAAACAAATATCAGAAGCATGTAGGACAAAGTTAGAAAGGCTGAGGCCCAAATGAGATTAAACTATCTAGAGACACAAAGAGTAACAAGAAAACATTCTACAAATACATTAGAAGCTAGAGAAAGACCCAGGACAGGGTAGGCCCAGCAGTCAATGAAGTGGGAAAGACCATAACAGAAAATGTAGAAATGGCAGAAGTGCCAAGTGACTTTTATGTTTCAGTTTTCACCAAAAAGGTTAGCAGTGACTGGATGTCTAACATAGTGAACTCTAGTGAAAATGAGGCAGGTGTGACCTGTCCGTGCCCAGGGTAGCCCACTGATAATGCCAGGGTCAGGGCAGGCTGCAAAAGGAGAGCAAATTCCCCCAGCACTGGTGGGTGACACTACAGTCAGACTTCCCAACCAGCCACAAACAGTGCTTCTGATTCCCCCACACTGGTCATCAAGAAGCCACTGTGCAAATACACACAGCCCCCTTTACTGCATTTCAGTCTCTGGCTCCCAAACTGACACTAGGTCCAGTAAAGAGGCCAGTTGCTTTAACTCTATGCTCTTTACTAAAAGATTCCCTCTGATCCCAAAGGATCAGCCACAGTACCAGTTCACTATAAGTCTGGATCTTACCCACAATACCACGCTGCCAGCCAATCCTTTAGTAACTAAAACTAAAGGTTTATTAATAAAAGAAAAACAAACAATAAGAGAAGTGTTAAAGGCTTAAAGCAATCAGATACATACAGATGATTTAAAAGTCTATATACATCAGGTTTCTAGAGCAATTGTGGAGTTGCAGGCTTGTATAGTTCCTCTGGTATACATCCAGTACCTGGATGGGTCTAAGTCCTTCAGTTCGGTTGCAAAGTGTGTTAATCCAGAGGTGTGTCCGCAGCTGGACAGGAACAAGGACACAAGGCAAAGACGAAGACAAAATGGTTTCTGTGGTTTGATCTTATATACCCTCTGTTACTGGCCATGTGGCTTGTGGAACTTTACTGGAACCAAAATGAAGTCCATAGTCACATGGGCCAATCCTGGTAACTCTTCAGGTATGCCTTTAGCTTCTTCCCGGGCCTCTGGCTTCTGTAAAGATCTTGATGGGCCATTAAGCGGGCTATTGTCCTGTGGCCTCTCTGTCTGGGGTGTGTCTTTTACAGCACAGTTTGAAATACAGGATATCAAAGATCTCCATAACTTTCCTCACACATATTACACATGAACATAAATATTACCATCTTATTCAGCATATTATAACCTTTTTAACAGTACCTGACATGGCATGTCTTACATGAATCGTTATGATTTTGACACATTAATGTCAAATAACACAAATGCCCCCCCCTCCTAATGCAGCCCGCGTGACAGCAGGATCTGAGGCTAAGATAGGGAAAGAACAAGTTAAAAATTACTTAGACAAGTTAGATGTCTTCAGGTCAGCAGGGCCCGATTAAATCCATGCTAGAATATTCAAAGAGCTGACTGAGACAATATCTGAGCCATAAGCGTTCTCTTCTGACTTTTAACTCATGGAAGACGGGAGAGATTCCAGAGGGCTGGAAGAGGGCAAATATAGTGCCAATCTATAAAAAGAGGAATGAGGACAACCTGGGCAATTACAGACCAGTCAGCTCATCTTCAATTCCTGAAAGATAATTGAGCAACTAATCAATCAGTTTTCAAACACTAGATGATGATAAGGTGGTAAGTAACAGTCAGCATGGATTTGTCAAGAACAAATCATGTCAAATCAATCTAATAGCTTTCTTTGACAGGATAACAAGCCTTGCGCATGGAGGGAAATGGTAGATGTGGTATATCTTGACTTTAGTAAGACTTTTGACATTGTCTTGCATGACCTTGTCATAATCAAACTAGCAAAATGCAGCCTAGATAGCACTATTATAATGTGAGTGCGTAATTGGTTGGAAAACCATTCCCAGAGAGTAGTTATCAGTGGTCCACAGTCATGCTGGAAGGGCATATCTAGTGGAGCCCTCCAGGAATCAGTCCTGGGTCCAGTTCTGTTCAATATCTTCATCAATGATTTAGATAATGGTATAGAGAATACACTTATAAAGTTTGCAGATTATACCACGCTGTGAGGGGTTGCTAGTGCTTTTGAGGATAGGATTACAATTCAAAATGATCTGGACAAACTGAAGAAATGGTCTGAAGTATATAGGATGAAATTCAATAAGGACAAATACAAAGTACTCCACTTAGGAAGGAACAATCAGTTGCACACATACAAAATGGGAAATGACTGCCTAGGAAGGAGTACTGCGGAAAAGGATCTGTGGGTTATAGTAGATCACAGGCTAAATATGAGTCAAGTGTTACACTGCTGCAAAAAAAGTGAGCATCATTCTGAGATGTATTAGCAGGAGTGCTGAAAGAAAGACACAAGATGTAATTCTTCCACTCTACCCTGCACTGATAAAACCTCAGCTGGAGTATTGTGTCCAGTTCTAGGTGTCACATTTCAGGAAAGATGTGGACAAATTGGAGAAAGGCCACAGGAGAGCAACAAACATCTTTAGCTGAAAACATGTCTTATGAAGAAAGATTGAAAAAACTGGCTTTGTTTTGTCTGGAGAAGAGAAGACTGAGGGGGGAGATGATAACAGTTTTCAAATACATAAAAGGTTTTCGCCAGGAGGAGGACAAAAAAAAATTTCTCATTAACCTCTGAGGATAGGACAAGAAACAATGGGCTTAAATTGCAAGGGGGGTTTAGGTTGGACAGTAGGAAAAACTTCCTAACTACGAGGATAGTTAAGCACTTGAACAAACTGCCTAGAGAGGTTGTGGAATCTTTGTCACTGAAGCTTTTTAAGAACAGTTTAGACAACACCAGTCCGCAAAATGGTCTAGTTCTTAGCTAGTCCTGCCTTTAGTGCAGGGGACTGGACTAGATGACCTTTTGAGGCCCCTTCCAGTCCTACACTTCTATGATTACCAGATCAGACTGGGGCTGTGTAGCTAATGAGCTAACTAATGCGTTGACAAGGAGACTGGATAAAAGAGCATCGGAGGACATGGGGGAGGAGCAGGGGAGCAGGCTGATGGGCCTGACAAAAGGGAATTCTCTGGGCGGACGCACCTCCCCACTTTTGGAGAAGGAGTAGTAAAGCTAGATAACATTGTAAAATATTGTGGCTGCACTAGTATGCAAGAAGGTGGTTGGGTGAACCACTGTAAATAAACCGCAAGGTGGTATCGACCTAAGAGAAGATTTCTGAGCTGTCTGTGCAAAGCAAAGAGGCCGGGAGCACTGGGTGGCAAGGACTCTTCACTGATCTTCCCGATGCCAGCCCCTCCCATTTAGACAGAGGAACTCTTAAACTCCCATCTCAGCTGATTTCAGTAACAGCAATATCACGTGAAAGAAAGAGGAAGACAGGTCTTGGGACACTAGATCCTTTTTCAACTACTTTAGAGAAATGTGTTCTCCAGAGCTCCATTTGTGGAGATTACTCTACTGTCATAATATTTTCTTGGCATAAAAGACATCTCTATTTTAAAAGGAATATAGAGATTTTCTTTTAAACTACAGAGAGACCATTATACTACCTCCTACAGGAGCATCAAAAATCAGTTACTAGTAGATGTGGTGCTCCAAAATGAGAAGGTAAAGAAGAAACACAATATAACCTGGTGCAAAGGTGCCCACTGCATAGCCAGTATGAAATAGAAGTGAATTATACAGCTCTAGTCATCTTGACTGTCATCATCATACCATAGAAGTATGAAGAAAGATTGGCGAAACCTTCATAATACTAATAGATCTTGGCTTACCCCTCCAGTTTAGTTCCTCTGAAAAATGTTCAGATTATAAACTGTTTGGAGTATACTATTGCTGGGGTAAGAGTAATCTCAGTGCTACCTCATCCTTTAATAAACTGATGCTTAGAGCTAGAAGAATTGCCTGTAAAATGTTGCATTTAATTTCTCACAGGCACTAGCCCAGCTAATAATTATATAATAACTTAAATCAGGGAAAAATTAGATGCAGTAGGACCATACTATAAAGTTGTTCATCTTGTTTGACAAATTTACAGAAGCCCACAGACACACAGCCACAATGTTTGATTAACAGTCAAAACAGAGAAAGCAAACACAAGCTCAAGATCACTTGCTTTTATCAACCTTACAGGATCTCCAGGTTAGTTGCAATTCTAATTCTTTACCTAAAGGCCAATCGTTGTATCATCAGGTGTGTGATGAAAGAGGTAACTCAGAGCAGCAGTGATGGTTCCCTTGCAGGATAATCTATTTAATAATTCTCACGCTGAGAATATACATTTATGGGGTTTACTCTGTGACGTTTTATTCAGCTTATGTTTATATTCTGCTTGACATTTGTCTAGCAACATTGAAAATGCATGGCGGTGCAGAATTGTGCCTAGAAAGGGTTTAACTCTGATTCCAAAAATGAGCACCGATGAAACACTTCATTACATGGCCACAGCACAACCTGTCTACTGTATCCTCCACATGGCTTCATCTTCAGCACAGCAACATCCACTAAAAGCCTTAGGTCTATATCAATTTGCCTATGCATGACACTCTTTAAAGAGAGCCATCCAAAGTGCTACTAACCCAGATGAGGCTGTTAATACTATAGTAATTTCAGGTAAAAAACAGAGTACCATTTTGTTTAATGACAAGTATATGACCACATGTCTTATACTAATGGCAGTACAGCACCAATCTGTGGAACAGATATTTAATGAGCCAGAGCATTCTATTCCAGCATGGTGTTTCTCAACTTTTTCAGGTTAGCAACCCCTTAGTTGAAGTCAAATTTATTGCAATCCCTTTACATTAACTACATAAACTGTGGCAATGATGCTTGTGATGGGGTGTATAAAACCTGCACTGGTCTGACCGGGGTTAAACCCACTCTGTGGGCTGAGGAGGCCCCACCCTGTCGGCTCTACTGGGCATGCTCCTCTTGCAGCCCCAATACAAAAGAGAACAGCCCAGGTCGGTTGGGGTACTGCTGAGGATGGAGGATGAACCTTGCAGACTCCTAGAAGCTGCCAGAGCCCCAGGCCGCACAGGCTGAGAGCACCGCAACCCAGGCGGTTGTCTCACCTCAGCTGCAGGAGGCCGAGAGGGAACAGAGTCACCAGGAGCTGCAGCAGCCCATGACCCCAGAGACCCAGGAGAGCTATGGACTTTGTTGCTGGGGAAAGAGGTAGGAAGTAGCCCAGGGAATTTAAACTTGCTACAGGGAGTGAAGTGGGGAACCAGTCAGTGTGTTTCAGGAGCGCCACTGCCTGGGCTGGAGTTTGGAGATGCAGAGAGGGCCTGAGACCCCCTATCCTGCGTGCCACACACACCTGTATGGTGCCCCACGCCCCCAACATACCAGTAGGCTACATTATCCCCCAAAGAGGGCTGCTTTATTGACTCTGGCCATTAGATCATGCTGCTCTGGCTGAAAGGGCAACCATATTGGCTTGGACCACTAGGGCAAACTGCCCTGACATGGAGGTTGGGAAGTTATACCCAACCGTGGGGTCACAATGCCCTGCCCCTCCCTCCCTCCCCCCCTCCGCGCGTGCAAGGGGACAGGGTGTACAAGCTCTGTGACATTGCTAAATCTGCATTGTGTGTGTGTGTGTGTGTGTTTCAAGAGGTTTATATGATACTTGACCGTGAAGAGTAAAAATATGCAGGGAATGGGGTAAGTAAGATTTTTCTTTCCTTAGACTGTAATAAAATTTTCAGCACCTGGCCCCTGATTGCCTTTTGTGATTGTCCCCATCCTGCCATCACATATACCCTTCCCCCCCCCACACCCCCAAAGGGCGCAACTCACCAGTTGAAACATTTTTCTTGCATGATGATTGAATGTTTAATTTGAAAATAATGAGAGGGAATTTTTGTTTAAGCCTGTCCAATGATGTATAAAGATGCATAAGAAATTCTATCAATCTTACATATTGTAAATGCTTATTTTTACATAACCTAAATTTGGGGCCAATAGCATATAATTGTTGTCTTCTTGTACATACAATAAAACAACCAGAAAGAAACAAATCATTATCTATGGCAATAGATATTGCCTTATGTACTAGTATTCTTACTGGAAGTAGATCAAGAGAGAACACCAAATGTTCTATTCTTTGTTTTCAGAAGAAGCACTGAAGATCTTAGCAGTCAGTTACTGAGCCCTCCAGAGACACTCAGTCTGTTGTCAGACTTTCCACTATCTCTCATTCCAAAATTACAGAAATATGCAGTAATCTTCCTGTCTCCGAGAAGCTGCCAAATTCCTAGAAAACCATGCCCAGTCCGCAGTCACAGATCTCAGCTTTCCCTTCAAGTATATTTTGTAATCTTATCAATTTACTCAATTTAGATATTTACTTACTATACAAATACCAAAAATATAAAACTAAGCCTGAACTTTGTGCTCACAAATAGGACTGCAGGTCCTTATAGATACACTGTTCCTCTTTCTGACATACCACTCCCACACTAAGCTTTCCATACATATTCAAAGTTGAGATCATATATAACAAATCTTCTTTTATTACTTCAAAGAAAGGAAGCCAAATGGCATAACAAACTGTAAATCAGTCTTTGGCATACTCGATCCATTTTTCTAAAACTGGTGCCCTAAATCCTTCATCAGGTCATTATGACTGACAAACGTTTCCACTTTCAGACGTTAACATGATTTGCTCCCATAATTGAGTACATAATTCCTAATGTAATGTTAGACTCTAGCTCCTAATTCTTGGCTCTGGCCAAGCTGGACAAGAGGGCAAAGATGGTTAGTTCAGCCCACAATGCGCATTAAGGCATCTTCAAGACATGTTAAATTAAGCCCAGATGCAACATCTTCCAAAGGTCTTTCCAAGGTGCTGCAGATTGTCAAAAAACAGCAGCACTCTGGACGTAGCACATCCCCTATAGCGGGATGGCCTAAAGAAGATGACCGCATGCTAGCCCTGTGCTACCTGCTGATTGCTATACACCAAGGGAAGCCTTGAGTAGCCTGGATATGGCCCCTTGTAAGTTAACTGAGCAGTCTAAAGATGGATCTACCCTCACGCTCCTAAGAATCTGATCTGCACTTTGGCCCAAGTTTGAGTTGAGGGTGTCCTTTTACCATAAAAAAAGGATTTCTTCCTTTGATTGTATCTCTGTTTATTTACACTTGTGTCTGCGCTTGAACAAAACATTAGTTCTGTTATTGTTTAAAATGTAATTTCGGAGCAGCATTAAATAGTGACTTCAGATTTGGGAAATGAATGACTAATGCCCCAACACAGCTTTGGGACTTTGTGCCAAGTCACTTAGCTTCTCAGTTCCCATCTGTAAAACAGGGATAGTAGCACTGCCCTGCTTCGCAGCGGTGCTGGGAGGACAAGTTTGTGAGTGGCTCAGATACAATGGTAAAAAGGTGCATTATATGTACCATCAATAGTTAGCACGTATCGATAGGAAGGAGTGGGGAACCAGTGAGGCCTAGGGCTAGTGTGTATGGCAAACTAGGGTATATCTTCACAGCACAGTGAGCTCAAGTTATAACTTGACTCTTAGCCCTAACTCAACTCCTCTTCACACACACAAATCTCTAGCTCGCGTTAGGTGGCACTTTAAATAGCTAGCCCATGGTGGGTGGGGGGGAGGGAGGAGAAGGGAAGGGGGTTGAACCATGCGTGATTCTGAGGCTCCAACCAGTAATGCAGTGGGGATGCAACTGTTGCAAGATCTCTGGAACACACAGCGAGATGGACACCGAAATGAGGAAGCAGTAGTTTATTCATTGCTGGCAACCGGCTCAGCGGAATCATTTCCAAAGGCTGAGTCCCGATCATACTGGGGCGTTACCTTATATACCCTTTAAGATTACATGAATATTCATATATAGCTGTAACCCGTCCGTGCCCAGGGTAGCCCACTGATAATGCCAGGGTCAGGGCAGGCTGCAAAAGGAGAGCAAATTCTCCCAACACTGGTGGGTGACACTGCAGTCAGACTTCCCAACCAGCCACAAACAGTGCTTCTGATTCCTCCACACTGGTTATCAAGAAGCCACTGTGCAAATACACACAGCCCCCTTTACTGCATTTCAGTCTCTGGCTCCCAAAACCGACACTAGGTCCAGTAAAGAGACCAGTTGCTTTAACTCTATGCTCTTTACTAAAAGATTCCCTCTGATCCCAAAGGATCAGCCACCGTACCAGTTCACTATAAGTTTGGATCTTACCCACAATATCACGCTGCCAGCTAATCCTTTAGTAACTAAAACTAAAGGTTTATTAATAAAAGAAAACAAACAATAAGAGAAGTGTTAAAGGCTTAAAGCAATCAGATACATACAGATGATTTAAAAGTCCATATACATCAGGTTTCTAGAACAATTGTGGAGTTGCAGGCTTGTATAGTTCCTCTGGTATACATCCAGTACCTGGATGGGTCTAAGTCCTTCAGTTCAGTTGCATAGTGTGTTAATCCAGAGGTGTGTCCGCAGCTGGACAGGAACAAGGACACAAGGCAAAGAGCAAGACGAAGACAAAATGGTTTCTGTGGTTTGATCTTATATACCCTCTGTTACTGGCCATGTGGCTTGTGGAACTTTACTGGAACCAAAATGAAGTTCATAGTCACATGGGCCAATCCTGGTTAACTCTTCAGGTATGCCTTTAGTTTCTTCCCGGGCCTCTGGCTTCTGTAAAGGTCTTGATGGGCCATTAAGCGGGCTATTGTCCTGCGGCCTCTCTGTCTGGGGTGTGTCTTCTACAGCACAGTTTGAAATACAAGGACATCAAAGATCTCCATAACTTTCCTTACACATATTACACATGAACACAAATATTATCATCTTATTCAGCATATCATAACCTTTCTAACAGTACCTGACATGGCATGTCTTACATGAATTATTATGATTTTGACATATTAATGTCAAACCACACAAATGCCCCCCCCTCCTAATGCAGCCCGCATGACAATAGCATCATTACATTTCCAAAGATACATACATTAGTAATTCATTGATTGGCTCGTTAGCAACGCTTGACAATGTTCACACCCCTTTCCAGAAGTGGGCCTTACCCTTGTTTCCCGTTAGTCTATTGGCAAATTACAAAATTCCTGAATTACTGTTAATAAGGGGAATGTGGAAAGAGGTTTTCCAAAAGTTGCGGATCTAGGGGTCAACAAGGATTTCCGAGAAGTTGCTGACTTAGAGTTAATAAAGGGAAGTTAAGCAGCTTTGTGAAATAAAGGTAGCAGCTTTGTGAAATAGAGGTAGCTAATAAGGGGAAGTTTAGCAGCCCTGTGAAATAATTATTTATAAGGCACAGAGATAACTTTAATAATGGGGGGTAGATTGAATTTTACCTGGGCTTGCCTCACAAGTTACAACTACTCAGCAGCAGCTAGTCCAGTCACTGTGATGCTAAGCAAATCACTCGGTGTAAATCCAGTGGTGTTCTGAATTGTGGCTGCTTTCGACTGAATTAGGCTAGCTGGAGTGCGGGAACTTGAGTGTTCTAACTTGAGTTGACTGGCTGTGAAAACAAGCCCTTAGAGTTCAGCTAACCTCAGGTAGTGCTATTTATGGGGGGCAGAGGGGAAGGACTGTGCTTTTTAATGGCTGCTGGTGAAGAGGAGAATGCATTTAACTTGTTAATTTGGATATTTCCCTATCTGGAATTATCCCCTCCCCCTTTGCCAAATGTGAAACCCAGCCCCTTTTGACCCCAGAATGCAACCTGGGACCAAAAAGACAACAAGAAATTCCATCTTCAAGCCCATTATGTAGCTCTCATTTAAGTTTGAGACAATATCTCACCGTAAATGTGAAGAGCTAAGTAACAGCACTCGTCGTCATTGAAAATAAATGTAAAAGGGAGTCTTAGCTTTACACATAGGGATTTAACGGCCCAGTTATCATTAGCATTAAGAAGCTGTATGGCTAAAGCCCTGCATATAAAAGAATACCCCCCAAACTGATGCCATTTAAATTAATCTGTACGCAAGAAATGTCACATATTAAGCAATGAATTTCTGCTCTTAGATTCCTCATCCTTTTCCTATGTAACTGATACAAAATCATGCCTACTTGGAAAATTTATTTTTCTATTGGTCATGACTTTTGTTGAGTGAGTGATATGAAATGCATATGCAAGTCAAGACTTCCTTCCCTGTTACTCTTTAACAGTCTAAAGGAAGTTAAAATTTAGCAAATTTTCCCTCAAAAACAGTAAGTGTCCTCTTACTACTTTTTTGAGAAGAGAAAATTTTTTAATTCTTTGGTAAATTTTGAAGAGATTACTGCAGAGGAACATCTGTATGGAATGACAATGCTGTGCTATACTTAGATTGTAGGATTTTTGGGGCAGAGACCAACTTTTTGTTCAGGTTTGTACATCTCCTAGCACAATGGGGTCCTAGTCTGTGACTTGGGCTTCTAGACACTATGGTAATACAAATAATTACTAATAATATCAAAAATACAAATTAGATACCAGGGGTGATATGCTATCCCCTCTGAAGTCAATGGCAAAACACCTTCTGTCTTCAATAGCACTAGGATTTCACCCTAGATTTTATTAACAGAGGGAGAATACAAAACAGAAGATATTTATCCTCTACAATACAGATCCTCCTTATGTTCCCTACTAATGTTGATGCCCTGTGTGAGACTGAGACTAGCGAGTGCTCCCCTCCTTCAGCTTCAGTTATTTGTATCATATCTGTTAAACTTGGACTGCACACTCCTCCGAGCATGTACCTGAACCTCTCTAAACTCTGGGTGAAATCCTGTCCCTGTTTAAGTCAATGTGAGTTTTGCCACTAACTTCAAGTTGGCCAAGATTTCACCTTAGATGTTTTCTAAAGTAGTATATTGCACCTCCAGTGCTGGACAGGCAACAATAACAAATTGCTTGGATTGCAGGAGCTTTGAGGCACAGGTCATGTCTTCATCTGTGTTTGTACAGCATCTAGAACAATGGGGCTCCAATCGTGACTGGGGGATTTAGGCACTACCACAATATAAATGAATGATACTAATAAGAGACTATCTGTAAAAAACTAACTAACTTCTGCATGATATGGATATTAGGCATTTTGAAGTTACCAGGCAGATCTCAATCTTCTTCGAGTGCTTGCTCATGTTGAGTCCATTCTAGGTGTGTGCGTGCGCCTCCGTGCATGGTTACTGGAATTTTTTTCCCGTTTAGCAGTACCTGTAGGGCCAGCTCCGGCACCCCCCGGAGTCCCATGCACATGCCACGGTACAACAGGCGATGCCGCCCTATGCCCCTTCAGCTCCTTCTTTCCGCCTGTGATGGTTGCTGGAACTGCTCTGCTTGCTTTCCACGTTCTTCTTCAGTCCCTTTAGTAGCTGTGAGACAGTTATTGTTGTTCGTTGTCCTTTGTTAGTTAAGTAGTTGTTAAGAGTTGATAGTTCAGTTACGAATAATCCCTGCTGGGACATTCCCCTAGGAGCAGGACATGCTCCGGTCTCTGGGTTTCAAGCCCTGAGTCTACTGCAGCAAGCCTTCTTCCCTCTTAGTGACCCCCACGACAGCTGTCCACAGTGCCTGGAGGAAGCTCACAGGAAAGAAAAGTGTAAGATCCGTAATGCTTTCAGGACGCAGACCCCACAAAACCCGTTCCGGAACAGCTGGCTGAGGGTTAGCAGGAGAGGGAATCACCGCACAGAAGTGCGACCCCGATGAGAGAGCCACCCCCGACACCTGGGAGCAGAAGGGGGCCTCTTCAGATTACGGCGCTGTTGAGATGGAACCTATAGGTACCGAATAAGGTTCTAATTATACGATACGGAGGGGTCAAAGAGACAACATCGAGGCTTTATTTCTCTTAATCAATAAATTCTTTATTTTTAACAACTGATAGTAAAGGAGGAGAAACTCCGTGCGCGAAGGACAAAATGCGCCACCCAAGACTTTTGTGTTAATGATCTCAAGGGATCAACGCACGGCTGTCACTTTTGTGACACTAGGGTGCCCAGTTATGGAGTTCTTCTAGAAAGTTTACAAGACAGACAACAATAAACAGTTAATTCATACTCACTAAGCTTAGGTAATAACAAATCATCTTGGCCAAACTTAAACGACCGCTTGCTTAGATTCTGCAGATGGGAGAGAGTCGCTTCGGGTAATCAGCTGTTGCGAAGCAGGCTAGTAAGGATGCATCAGCCCACTGAATCTAACACGCTCGAGACTCTGGGTGTTAGGCGATTCCTTTTCCTCTATGGCTACTGCTACTTGGCAGCTTGGTTTTATAGTTTTCCACATGCAACAGTTTGCTATGTCTTGATGACCATTGGCTAGCATTTGCTGCATAACCTTTTAAGGTGACCCTTGGCATCTGGCCAACCAGAGGCTTACACATCGCCGAGCACTTGATGACCATGCACTGGTGCCTTACATCACCCTTGTCGTATCCCCATAGGATATGGCTTAAACCTATGCCATTCCCTTATAAGGCGACATATACGTGTAGTTCATGTTGCTGAGTCAACCCTCCCCAGGCTACTTCCTTATTCCGCATGGGGGTCTGTATGTGGTGCTGCAGATGCCATTATCTGATCCCAGCTCCACAGGCGCCATCAATGCTGAAGGCATTCCAGGCAGCAAGGACCTTGATGGCTCTGCCTTTGCCTCCTTCTCCTAGCCCCCGATGCCTTCCAAGGGGAAGCTAGTGATGGGTCCCCTGCAACAGCTGTACTGCTCCCCTGAACAGAGGCGCCCATGCCTAAGGGCCAGGTCACCGCACAGGGAGTCGGCATCGCAGCACTGGTCCCCAGGAAGGCACTCCTGGTCCCCATCTCCAGGGCATTCCTTGGCGGTAGAACATTACTTTCAGAGGCGGTGGCCAACCTCCTCGCAGCACCAATTGCGATCTGTGGCACCAAGGGCCTTGTGCTCTGAAGGACAGCACCAATCCCTTGCACAGGCGTTCTACGGGGGGGCGGGAGGGGGAGTTGGCCCCATTCCCCACTCTCAGGCACCGAGAAGTTAGCATGTACCAGCATGGCACAGAACCTGGTCACCAAAAAGAGACCCATCACCTAAAGGGGGCAAACGCCACTGCAAGTCTTTGGTCCCGAGGCACTGATCTTCAACATGGCACCAGTCCCACTCATCCTGGGAGCGTGGATCCTTGGCAGCCCAGCGTCAGTCGGGCAAGCGGCACCACCAGTCATCTTCCTCGTGCTCCCCAACACTGAGGTGGCAGTCCTCGGAGCGTTAGTGCTCAGGGGTCGGGCACTGCAAGGGACCCAGCTGCTGCCCCTCCCTCCCCCCCCAGGGTCGTCCAACAGCGAGGCTGTTTCCTCAAGGGAGGACAGGCAGTGTGCTACTCAATCAGGGCACCGCCTGTCATGCAGACTGGATTGATGGGGGAGGGGGGATTTGTGTTATTTGACATTAATATGTCAAAATCATAATAATTCATGTAAGACATGCCATGTCAGGTACTGTTAGAAAGGTTATACTATGCTGAGTAAGAAGATAATATTTGTGTTCATGTGTGATATGTGTGAGGGAAGTTATGGAGATCTTTGATATACCTGTATTTCAAACTGCGGTAGAAAACACACCCCAGACAAAGAGGCCGCAGGACAATAGCCTGCTTAATGGCCCATCAAGACCTTTACAGAAGCAAAAGGCTCAGGAAGGAACTAAAGGCATACCTGAAGAGTTACCAGAATTGGCCCATGTGACTCTGGACTCCATTTGCGTTCCTGTAAAGTTCCCCAAACCACATGGCCAGTGACAGAGGGTATATAAGATCAAACCACAGAAACTACTTTGTCTTTGTCTCTGTCTAGCTGCAGACACACCTCTGGATCAACACACTTTGCAACTGAACTGAAGGACTTAGACCTATCCAGTTACTGGATGTATAACAGAGGAACTATACAAGCTTGCAACTCCACAATTCTTTCAAAAACCTGATGTATATGGACTTTTACATCATCTGTATGTATCTGATTCCTTTAATCCTCTAACATTTCTCTTATTGTTTGATTTCCTTTCATAATAAACCTTTAGTTTTAGTTACTAAAGGATTGGCTGGCAGTATGGTATTTTGGGTAAGATCCAAACTTATAGTGAACTGGTACTGTGGGTGGTCCTTTGGGATCAGAGGGAGTCTTTTAGTAAAGAGCATAAAGTTTAAATAACTGGTCTCTTTACTGGACCTAGTGTCAGTTTGGGAGCCAGAGACTGAAATGCAGTAAAGGGGTCTGTGTGTATTTGCACGGTGGCTTCTTGATAACCACTGTGGGGGTGACCACTTAACCTGTCATTAACCTAAACCAGCCCCTGCTCAAATTAACGTTAACCCATGTACAGCAGATAGAATTCATTGGAGAGATTCTGGTCTCCACGCAGGCCAGAGCATTTCTGCCCCGGCCTCGCTTCAAGGCCATGTCAGACATTACTCGTCTGTGCGAGTGCCCCATCAGGATGGCCAAATCTTGTCTGCAACTGCTGGGTCATATGTTGGCTTGCACGTATGGGCACTTGGGCTCCAGCCACTCCAGTCATGGCTGACCTCGCTGTATGCCCTGAGCACATAATCCCTGGACCAAGTGGTCAGGGCCCCCACCGACGTTGTGTCCTCTCTGAAATGGTGGCAGGACCTCACTCAGTGCTGGGGGGAATGTCATTCGAGGAATTAGCCCCCTTGGTACATTGGTGTTGGATGCCTCGGATTGGGGGGGAGGCGAGCTATATCAGCTCCGACCACAGCAGTCAGGGAGTTTGGTTGTGGGAGGACTGAGACATGCACATAAACACGAGGGAGCTACGGGCGATACACCTGACTTGTAGGGTGTTCCTTCCCTTCACTGTGAGCAAAATAGTGGGGGTGCTGATGAACAACATTACAGCCATGTACTACAGGCAGGGGGACCCCGCTCCTTGGCCCTTTGCAAGGAAGTGGTACATCTATGGAACCTCACAGATGTTATCCTCGTCGCGCCAGCTTGGCCCCGCCAGCATTGGTTCACCATGCTGCTGGAACTGTCAGTCACCTTCCTGCTGGAGTTGCTTCAGTGGCACAATCTCCTTTCCCAGGACCAAGGTCACCTACTGCATCTGGATCAAGAGTCCCTGCATCTGACAGCTAGAGACTCCATGGCTGAACCCGGAGGAATGGGCCCGTTTGTCGCCGGTTCAGCAAATTCTGCGGGCAGTAGAAAGCCTTCCACTCATGCACCATGTCTGGCTATTCTGGAGTACTTATTACATGTTAAGCTTCAAGGCCTGGCTATGGCCTCATTGAAGGGTCACCTGGTGGCCAGCTCAGCTTTTCACCCTCCACTGGATGGGAAATCGTTTTTTTCCCCATTCCATGATTAAGTTCCTGAAAGGAACAGAGAGGCTCTATGCTCTGGTTCAAGATCCAGCACCTCTTTGGCATTTAAACCTAGTTCTGTCTTGGCTCACAGGTCCTCCCCTTCAAACCCTTGGCTACCTGTCCATTACTATTGCTCTCCTGGAAGGTATCCTTCCTATTAGCGAGAAGAGTCTCTGAGATTAGAGCACTTACCTCAAAGCTGCCTTATAGAAGGTTATGTAAGGACAAGGTCCAGTTGCAGCCTCATCCCGTTTTCTTACCCTAGGTAGTGTCTCAATTTCATTGTAACCAGGATTATATTTCTTCCAGTGTTCTTTCCCAAGCCGCATGGCTTGGAGGAAGAACAAAGGTGCCACACACTCAACGTTAGGAGTTAGGTGTCCAAATGCCTCAGAGGAACTAGCCCTGTGTTCTTTTCAAGATAGGCTAAAAATCACCTGTCAAAAGCACTTCTCCTCTCATGAAACCCCACCCTCAGCCTTTCAACCATCACTTGGCTGTCTTCCAGGATTGTTTGTGACTGTTCTCATGGCTCTTCCAAGGTGATTTATGAAGTGCTTCTTGCAGAGAAAGGGAGCATCCCCCAAATGCAAAGAATATCTGACATACCTTGAGGCTCAAACTCAATAAAACCCCTAGTTGATTAGATTTATGTCTTAATTGCAACTTGACTCAATTCCATAACACTTTCTATGCAGGGATAAAAGTGCTAGGGTTGCCACCTTTCTAATTGCTTGTAACCAGACCCCTCAAGGCCACACTCCTGCTCTGCATCTTCTCTTGAGGTCCTGCCCTCATCACTTGCTCCTCCCCTCTTCTCTCCCCATTGCTCACTGGATTGTCTCAAGGAGCCTGCCTGCAGGTAGGAGGCAGCCCCAGTTGAGCAGGGCCTGGTGCAGGTTAATGACCTGGTGCCTACCCCCACCAGGCAATAGCCAGACTTTTGGTTCATGAGACATTTAGGGTTCCTATGTCCTCCTTTCAACTGGACTTGCTGATTGAAAAACAAGATCTGGCAACCCTAAATGTCAACTTAAACAGAAACTAAAACCCTGACCGGTGGCAACCCTACATAGCAGTCTATCTCCACACTACAAAATGAAGGCTTTCTGCAGCCCTGGTGGGGATGCAGGTACTCTTGTGGACATACCCACTGTACCGTCATTTGAAATGTTGACCCTAATGATTATCCAGTGTCCAAAACTACATATACCAGGAACAGATCAACAGCAGAAATGCCATTTTCCCCAGTACTGGTGCAGTGGGACATCCAAAAGACAATGCAGAGGATGACCATAAGGTAATGTAACAATACAAAATCTTGTACACAGGATGTAACTATTTTTGACCCTCTTATTTTGCTCAAAATAGTTGATCTTGAGACACAAACAAATTTATTTCCCAAAGTTTGTCAGACAAATTGAAAGAAATTCAATGGAGATGCATTTTTTATTTTGCTTTTTCATATAATGGGATCCTGCTCCTGCTCTCATTGAAATTCACAGAAGTTTTGCTACTAACAAGAAAAAGAGCAGCAGCTGGGCATACATTTTTTCCCCCTATATTCAGTTAGTTGCTTCTGGCCTATAGGTCAAGTAGTAGCATGTCTTCATCCAACTAATGTAACACTTTCACTTCCTATTTAACTTTTTGGTATTGCGCCAGAGAGGAAATTCTGTTCAATTTACTGGAATGTGAATTTTTGTAACACAGCATCTTTGTGCTGCCCTGAGCTGGCATATTAAGAAATAATTCATGTTACAGTCTTAATTGGATGCTCTTGAATGCAAGATTCTGAGGCCAGACAAAAATAAAGCATACAACAAACACGTTCAGCTTTAGATGAGAACTGTCCTATAACAATACATCCTCCAAAACACCTCATTACTAGATGTCTTGCTGCAGGCTAGGTATCTGTCTCTCTGTCTCACTATCCCCTCTCCTTTGAAGTTCAATTAGCCCTTAATGGCCCCAGTATAATCCCACATCCATTCCTGCAGGGTGGAATGGAAATCCCTTACCTATAACGTTGCCAAAGTTGCACAGACTTTGATGATTTCTATTCTATACTGTTGCACATAGGGTCTCATACTACCCTCATCACCATAGCATCTGAATACCTTAAGTGACACGACTAACTGGTGCATATGTGGTTTGTTCTTTCCATTTAATTATTTCCCCCTGTGATTTGTTTGCAGTGGAATGTTTTCTTTGGTAGGATTTTATTTGGAGTTCTCTTATATGTATGCTGCTATGTATTTATATTGGAGAACTCAAGGTGGAAGAAAAGCCCTCTGCACTTGGGAGGGGAAAGTTTGTGATAATTCTTGTAGGAGTTCATTGCACAGTCTCAGACAGGCCCTTGAGAAAGCTGTTTCCTAAATAAGTGAGATTTACCCTTACGGGAGAAAGTTCTATTGTGCTGGAGAAGCAGAGCTGTCAAAAATGTTCTTCATCTTGGGGCTTTAGACAATCTGTTAGATATACTGGGCCCAGGCAATTGAGCGCCTTCAAGATAAGGACCAAAACCTTGAACTAGACCCAGTGTTCTAAGGGAAGTGAGACTAGAGAGCAGAGGACACATTTGATGTGCTCACAGTAGACTATGCTGTTGAGGGGACACACTGCAGCATTCTGTAGCAACTAGCATTTCCTAGACTCTGATGGCTTCATTTCCAACTATATCGCATTGCTGTAGTACATCAAGAGGTGACAAAGGAATAGATAATTCAGGCAAGGTCACTATCTGCCAGGAGGGGACAAAATCTCTTAGCCAACCAGAGATGTTAGAAAGTGTCATTCACAGATTCTGCCATGCAAGAGCATGATGTAAGCGAGGCACCAAGAGAACTCTTAAACTATAGTTCTGCACAGTGTACCTGAATGGATTATCATAGTAAACAGCAAAAATGCAATACAGGAATACAAAAAGCCAACCCACTGCTAGTTGAGTTAAAGGAAAATCTCCAGTAGCTGTAGGAGGAAGACCTGTGAGAAAACTTCATAGCAAATCTCCTGTAACTAGGCAGAACTCAACTGATTTCACATTTCATGATGGAACTGAAACTCACCAAGGTTTGCTGAGTTGTGCCGCCTCCCCCCCAGCTATATAACCCACATGTGTGCTACACTGAAACTGCCTATCAAACTGAAGGCTCATTTCAAATAAGGAAGATGTCACTGGTTTATTTACTCCCACGCAAACTTTATGTAGAAGGAAAGAAAATCTCCTGTGGTATTTGTTTTCAGGATATCTTCATGGAAAAGAAGAGATCACTTCTCAGGGGGTCTCAGTCTGCAGCAGAGAGTTCAGGTGGCAAGTATAAGGTTCTTCTTCAATTTTGTCTCCCCTGAAAGGTCCCTGAGTATGGAGCTCCTATGAGGAGGTGGGAGGAGAGCTGGCTGGGAATTTACCCATGAAACAGAGGATGGAAAATGCCAATTCACTGAACCTGAAATGTTTCACAGAAACCTATCAGGTTCAACATACTTTCAGGAAAGCACAGGCAGAGTTCCCGTGGAACAACTACTTCTCCTTACATCGGCCTGCTTTTCCCTCCAAGCACACACACAGCTCCAACTGATACCCTAGTCCCTTAGTTTGCAGTAAGGGAATCCCTAAAACCACATAGCTTAGCTTCAGGTGAGGCTTTGCCATGTAGTCCATCGCCTTTTGTAATGGTTTCAATAATTTCCAGCTATCTCACTATATAGAAGGGCGAATTGCTGTTAGCAAGAAACTGGCTACAAATTAAGTTTATCGCCTGTAAAAAGTATCTGCTTCCTGCCAAGTAGTTTGAAAAGACTTATCTGTACAGTTGACTGTACATCTGTATATGTATTGCAGAAAGGCTACATGGGGAGATCTATATTGATGTTGTTTTGCTAAAATCAAGTTTTAGTAACTAGACAGCATTTTGTTTGTTTTATTTATAACCTTTCCTATCTCTTTCACTTCTATGTGTAATCCCTGAAACCTATGTTCCTTGTTAATAAATTTATTTTTGTTTTATTACAAAACCATCTCAGTGCTGTATATTAAAATGGCTAAAAGCCCATACTTCAGTCTATCAGGTTGAGGTTTGTACTCTGTCTCTTTGGAGGCAGTGAACTTCATAACTTCCGTGAGGGTCCAGTAAGAGGGGCTGATGGTGTCACCCTGCAATAAGTAACCAGGCTGGTCTGGATGAAAACCCCAAGCACCACAGTTACCTTTAATGAAAATAACATTGTTTTTGGAGGATTTCAAGGCATTTTATCAACACTAATATACTGAGCCTTTTCACCCCCTTACGCAATGGTTAAATCTTATTTCAATTTCACATAAAAATAACTCAACTAATGTATAGAAACGTTCTTGTAGCTGTGTCAGTTCCAGGGTATTACAGCAACAATGTGGGTGAGGTAATATCTTTTACTGGACCAACTTAAGCTTGTCTTTCTCACCAACAGAAGTTGGACCAAGAAAAAATATTACCTCACCCACCTGGTCTCTCTAGTACAGAAAGATTAGCTGACTTACCCAAGTTTACAGAGGAAGTTGTGGTAAAGCTGGCAATAAACCCCAGACATGTGATTACCTGGTTTTGTACTTTAATCTCGAGGCTCTATTTTTTCTTTTCTTTTTGGTTTGTTTTAATCTTGAGAAATAGCTTTGATATGAAAGGATTATCTGTATCTAGTTGGATCAGCCTCTGCACGGTGGGAGTTGCATTTGTTTATGCCAGTGAATCTTTGTATCATAAAGATTACTATTGTATATGCTTGTTCACTCCAAATGTATAAATTTATGATAGGTTACTATGTTTAACACATGAAAGGAGCCTCTCCCTCTGCTGATAGAGTCAGAGTATTTTAACATATGAGAGGGATCTTTCCCTTTGTTGTTAAAGTAAGAAGTTTCTGTCTTTCCCTTTGTAAGACGTTTCTATCTGCTATTGAAGCCCTAAAAAGATAAGAAAGGAACGTACGGAGTCTGGGATGGGAGCCCTGGCTGGGTTGCCATCACAGCCCCTTTCATGAGAACCAGATATCCATCAGATGATCTGCACAGTCACGTATATTTGTTTGTTCCACTCTATAAAAGCTGGACCCACTTGTAGCGAATTTGGAGACCTCACCTACGAGTGGACACACTGCGTAGGACTTCCCAATTGCTGGGACAGGCTCTCCAAATCCTTGCTGCAACCGGGGCGACTACAGATCTGGATGATGGTAAAGTATTATTAGGGCAATTGGTGATGTATCTTTCTTAATCACTATAGTTGATTTTATGTAGTAATGCTCAGGTGCATTGCCTTACTTATTCTTTCTATTGTTTAATATTATAGTATGATAAGTTTATTCTGTTATGTATATATATCATTTCATTTTCCGTAATATTTAGAAAGAGATAGTAAAGCAACCTTGTTCTTTCTACTGGTGTCTGTGTCCTTTCTATCAACCCCTTCAATTAGCAGAACAAGCTTACTTTTAAAAAAAAATTTAGTTATAGAAATTTGACATTATGCAAGTATAGGCTCTGTCTACCTCCCAAAGTTCTCTCCCATTTGTTATTTATTGTATTTATCAACTTCAGTGTTCTGTAGACTAGGGTTTATAAAGGGCCATACTGTGAATTCATTGGAAGAAATTTATCGGGGATTGGGGTCTAATCACATCCACTGCTAGGGGAAAAAATGAGTTAAGAAAAAACGCTTACCTCTCTTTAGCAAGCAACAGCGTGAGCTGGTAATGATATCTAAGGTACCTAATGCAATCTCAGAATCCTTATGTCTTTTATACCAAAGACACTTCTTCCAGAAAGTATGCTTATTTCACAGGACTGGAAGTTAGCTGATGTGTATAATCCATGAGATGCATGGAGCTTTAAGAACAGTGGTTCTGATTCTGAGCCATTGCTCCAGTGTGGCACAGTCCAAGGGAAAGAGGGCATCAAATTAATGCCTCTAGAATTCTAGAGATTGCTTGGAGCTGCTTCTTTAAGTTCAAGAAGCTGTCACTAATTTCCTATGGGGCTATCAAGCAACCCAGAGTAGCCAAAGTGTTCTGGCCACTATCTTTCTGTTCCTGACAAGCTCCTGCACTGGTGGCTTCAAGAAGGGGCAAGCAGAAGGCCATTTATGCTGCCCCTTTGCTGCCAGAGGAATCTGACATAATTTTGTTCCCTTTAAGCCACCCAAGTAGCATGAAGAGACAAGAAAGCAGCCCAAAATAGGGCCTGTGTTACCCAAATAACAAATATCACAGGATCTTTTTAGGGGATAAGGCAACAAGCCGCATTTATTGTGAATATGGAAACTTGGTAAATAGTATCAAAGAAAAGAAAAGTATCCACACTGTAACACCATCAATACTGTGCTTTTAACTAAATAGTATCAACAATGCAACCACTACAGAAATAGTATTAACATTATATCAATACTTCAATGACAGAAATTCTTGCTTAATAAAATATACTTTGTTGACACGTTTCAATTCTAACTTTCACTCACAGTCATACACACTGACAGGCACACATAGACAGGGAGACAGACATACATACACAGGGGTCCCACAGATGTTATAGTTACCAGCCTCTAGGTGCTCATGGTAGTCACTGGCCAGGTGACTGTAGCACAAGGGTGAGGAGCAAGGTTCTGCCGATGCACATCGGTACTCCTGGCTGGTGTGATGTTGTAGACCCGAACCTCCAGCTTTCATCCTTCTGTCCCATTTTATAGGAAAAGGACCCCACGTATCTCTATGGGTTTTGCACTGTCATGCTGAAACTGCATCTTTGGTGTGATCCTCAATCACCCACATTGTTGCAAGCCTGATCAGATTTTGTCCTTTGAAATGGGCTGGCTCCGAAAGTATCAGGGTGGACTCCTCTTCGGCCAGTTGCTATTATCTTCACTCATTTCTTCTCTCTTCAAACGTTTTTAGGTGAGGCTGGTGTTTTCTTGTCTGTTTTGATGCCCCTCACTCAGACCAATTGTTCAATCACTCCACTCAACTCAATTGCTCAGCCATTCACACTTCTATCACTCAGTGCCAACTCCTAGCTGAAGAATTCATATTCACTTTGACAATATCTTTTACAATTAGATACAAACATTGCAATACACAGTGTGGCTTTTTGTACTTAAAATAGGATTTTTACAAATATATATGTATTAGAAGCAGGTAAAATTAACAAATAAACTGGCCAGTGGACATAGTACAGACATTTACAAACAATCTCAAAATTATACCAAGTACAGACAGATTTGAATTAATATTTAAAAGGGTAATGTATCAGGCTGGGGTGCCCCTTGGTAGAAGGGGGGGGAGCAAGGTTCTGTTCATGGTCTATACCTGTATCTAGGGACATATCATGATGTTGACCCCCCTGACGTTCACTCCACCAGAATTCCCACCCTTTACCACCTACTGGTCAGCTTTTCCCAAGATACCTCTGTGCTTTTTCCCATCCTGCCAATTGCACATGGGAAAAATCCCCTGAAATAGAGCATAAAGCCTCAAAGGGCATGTAGCTGCAGGAGGGAGGGAGGGCTAGAGTGTGTAAGGGGAGAGTGCAACATAATTTACCAGAATAGGAAAAATTGTTGCTGTGGGGAATTACAAACTCAGCAGGGGTTAACCTCCAAAAACAATGGGATGATGTTAACTATTTATGGGAAGGATGGAACTCTTTACAGGAATCTGACTCAGCAGGCCAAGTCCAATGCCTGGAACATGTCCTAGGGCTGCTGAACAGAGAGAGGGTGGATGTTGCAGAGATCTGCACTACGCTCCACTAACCACGTGCTGGAAATAGTTATTTTAACCCTTGGAACCCTCACCAAAAGCCTTATGACAAATTTGGTGGGAAGTGTCAAAACTATTTTATGAAAAGAGGGTGATGACCAGGTTCAGCAAACTTTAACAGATCATTTTGTAAACCTTTTCTGGGATGCTTGTCTTCGGGGTATGGCCTTCTGGATTAGAGGGTACCAACGCAACAAAGCAATTAAAAAGCTATTGGCCTTTCAAAGCCACCAGGTGAACAACCCTCAGGAATTGTACTCTAGCCCAGTGCACTCTCAATATCAAAGGAGTAGCTAGAGGGAATTGGACCCCTGCCACCCTACTGCAAGCAGATTTTAGGGGTGGGTGCAAATGGCAATGTTCCCAAGAGCCAGTGTGGCAAGTGCGGGTTGGAACAAATAGCACACAGTTTCTGGTTGGGCGAGAGGTATACTATCCATGTATGGGACTAATTTGGGCAGACCAGGAACACATAGGGGGATGGTCACAAGAACCACCACCGCTATAATGTATAGAACTGGTATCCCGTTGGCACTGGGTGGAACAGGGAAATAAAATCTGCTGGGAGGGATCAGCTGTGCTCAATGGTCAGGGGCTAAAGGAGGGAAGGTGTGTGGAACAGGTGGGGTTTGGACTAGGAAACTTTTCCCTGCAACTAGGAAACTCCACCTAACATGACACCCAACAATTCCAATGAACTGGACTAAGGCTGTACCTGAACCCTCCTGGATAAATTGGGACATCTTAACACAGCTGTTAAAATAACTCCAGACCGAGCAATGCAGAATGCAGGTTTTGGAAGCCCAGGCTCTCCAAGGAACCAATGAATTCCAGCTAGCCACTGAACTGCCTGCTGACTGCTTGAACTGATGTAGCCTGTGCCCTTTGAACAGGCTTAACAGACTCTCATTCGCTTCTTGGTCATATTATTCCATACCTGTCATTTTAGGCATAATTGTCCAATCAGTATTCCGCCTCCCTCGTCTCCCTGTAGCATGACCAGTGGATCAAGGCATTAGGCCATCTGGAGCCAGGACCTCCCAGAGCAGTGCCCCACTGGCCAGTGTGCAGGAACGATGGGCACCTGGGCCTTTCTTTGAAAGAGAATGGGAGAGTGTAGAAGAGTAAAGGTAAAAGCTGGACAAGTGGTCAGGCCTAAGTTACAGGGAATGGGATCATGGCATGGGCTAACCTTGTCTCTGCTAATTGGTGTGAATTCTAGTTAGAGTCTATTATCTCTCTTCTTTTCCTCTCTTCCTAGCCATCTGTGCAGGGATAAGTCTAGCACCACTCCTGCACAAGGCCTTTGATGGGAAGAAAGTATTATCTGCCTTCTCCCCCGGCATACTTTTACTTGAAAGAATGTTAGTGTAAAATGTCTAAGTTTTAAAGTGATGTGCCTGCCCTCTGTATGGTAATCCTGAAAACAACACACAGGGGCAGGTATAATTGTATTCATTATGTAGTTATTAATATTAATTTTATAGGTGTCAATGGAACCAAATAAGGGTCTATGGGGAATTGCTGGAAATAGATATATATACATACTGTTATGGATAAAAGAATTGTAAAGTAACCCCCTTGTTGCTCACTTGCTGCATGGAGGTGGAACGAGCAAGCAATAAAGGTTTCCTTCTCCCTAATCCGCCCCCGGGACAACCTGTTTGGTTATTTCTAATAAGTGTCTACATGATAATGGTGCTCCTGCCAATGTAAGTCACTACATCAAATTAATAATTCCACTGCCGCAAAAGGCGTAAAATTTAGGTCAAAGTAGTTAGGGCGAGGCAGTGTCTGTATAGACCCTGCATTACTTACATTGTCTGTTGACTGTCAGATCAGCACAGGGCTCACAGATACAGCCTGGCTTCTCCTCCGCCCAGGGACTGACACTCATGTCAGCATGCTCAGTAAAAGATAAGCAGCAGATGGGCAGGATGGAGTAACACCTCCGCCTACATCTATATAAAATCTGGAGTTTCAGCTCTCCTTGTCTTCGTGTTTTCTTTAGACATGGGAAGAAATTTAAACAGCAGTAGGAAACAAATAGAACACGCTTTCAAATAACTGCAGTCTTACTAATTACCATTTTAAACAAACTACTCAGTCAAAAGGCTTTTCTGTTATTGACTGAAAATTCCAAGTACAGCCTGATCCTCAGGTAGAAAAAACTCCAGAGAGGTTTACAGGAGCTCTACCACTAAAATATAACACCTGGTTTAGCTGAGGTTTGTATGTCAATCCTCAATTCTGTAGTGCTGCCTTTCATGCTAGTGTGTTATCTCTAAGGTCTTCTTTACAAATAAAACACCACACAGCCATTGGGAGGGAGGCATTTCTCAAGATACTTCAGCACCCTCCTTCTGTTAAAAATAAAATAAGTACGTTTTTAAAAATAAGCCCGATGCATTTTAAATCTCTTCTTAAAGGAAACACTATTCACTTGAGTAAAATAACCCCCTAAGAGGGTATATTAAGATCTTCAGGACAGGAAACATCTTTTTGGTTTGTTTGGACACTGCCCGCTGCAATAGGGCCCTGATCCTCAACTGGAAATGACGATTGATGTAAGGAAACGGAGACAGCTTCTTCCCCCAAGAAATCACCCTCTGACGTTAATTACTGTGATGGGTTTGCAGTGATCACCTAGTGCCCGCGCTCTAGGCCCATCCTAACCCGTTATTTGCATTGCAGCTGCACCCAGAGGCGCTGGCCAGGCTGGCGGGCCCATTACGCTGGCCACCGCCCAGTCCCGGCCAGATTAGATGCGTCCTGCCGGCTGCCGGGCCTGTTTCCTGTCGGTGGGAAGGAACCACCCGCGCGTCAGAGGCAATCACACACGCACTGCCATAGCGGCTGCAGCTGCTGGCTCAGCCGGGCTGAGCTAGCGAACGCACCCAGCAGCAGCGCTCGCGGCACAGAGAGCAGCTGCAGTGACGTCACTACCCCCCACACCGCCCCCGCCGGCTAGTTCCTGGCCCCCCGGCTTCTGAGAAAAGTAGCTGTTTCGCTGGAAGCCTGGGCGCGCATGCGCAGTGCGGGACGCTCGCGGGAGCCGCTCGAGGCAGCGCCGGCGGTGGTTTCCGTTAAGTTCGTTAACTAGGGCGGGGGCGGGGCAGACTCAGGCGCTGGGCCGTGCAGCCAGGCAGCTGCAGCGGCCGGCTCCTTACAGCCCAGGCGGGAGGATGGCGCCGCCGGAGCTGCGGCTGCTCCTCCCGCTCCTGCTGGCGGCGGCGGCTCCCCCCGGGCACGCAGGTGAGTGGGCGCGGCGGCTTTGCCACGGGCGGCCCCCGCTCGGAGGCACGGGCCGAGCAGTCGCGTCGCTGGGGTCCGTGTCCCCCTTGAGCGGCTCATCGCGTCCAGCCTGCGGCCCCGGGGCCCGCCCGAGTCCCTCCAGCCCTCTCGCTGCGCTCCGTGGAGCGGCGCCGATGGCGGTTCTGCCCGGCCGGGCTGTGGGTGTCTGCGAGAGCCTCCCTCCCAGCGGCGCTGCGGCGAGGAGACGGGGCGGCCGAGCGCGGTTCTCCCGCCCCGCCATCGCTGCCGGGGCTGCCGCTGCCAGCGGGAGGCTGGGCCCCGCCACGGCCCCTTGCGCTAGGAAAGGCCGCCCGAGTTACCAGTTGCAGTGGGTCAGTCCGTGCCTAAAGTGCATGGACCCCTCCACCAGCCCCCGTGGCTGGCGCCGTCTATGCCCAGTGCGGTTCGGGCCTGTTGACTGGGAAGCGAATTAAACCAAACTGAATCAGGCCACGTCTGACTCTGCCCAAGAGATTTTTCTGCCTAACGCTTCAGCCGTGCGGCCGCTCTCGTTATCACAGCGCTCGCGCGTGTGCAGACTTGGCTGTTTGTGTCGGCAGTGCCCATCCTCAGCGGGAGCGCTTCTGTCAATGGCGTTGTCAGTGAGGGGCGTGCTGGGGTGACTCCTGAGGGCCAGTAAGAGTCAAACGGGGTGTCTACACTGACACTGCGTCGATCCGGATTACATCGACTGTCACTCTGTGCCCCTCGGAGAGGAGATGTTACTGTGTTGGTGCAGAGGGGCGCTTAGGTTGGCAGGAGCCAAGTTTAAGTGAGGACACTTCCACAGCTAAGTTGACTCCAGGCAGCTTGTGTCAACTTCGTCTTGTGGTATAGGCCAGGCTCAGAGAAACAAGGTGGTTGAGATAATATATTTTATTGGACCAGTTTCTTTCTCTCAGAGAGACAAGTTTTTAAGCTTATACAGAGTTCTTCAGATCTGGGTCAAGTACTCAATGTTAAAGTTAGTTACAAGATGGCACAGTCATGGGAGGGAGGAAAGCAGCTGGGGGGAGAAGGTTAGCAGTCATAGTTTGTTGTAATAAGCCATAAATCCAGTGTCTCTGTACAGTCCATGATTTTTAATGTTTAGCAGAGTTGTACATTTAAGCTTCATTTCTTGAAAGTGTTGCAGGTTTCCTTTTGAAAATGAGGACTGAGTGGTCAGAGTGATCACTTAGTGAGAAGTGCTCACCTGCAGGTGATGTGGTATTTTTGTCTTTTATCATTTTCTGTGTGAATGCATTTGAGAGTGTAGTGACTTCACCCGTGTAGTTATTGAGGTATTTAGTGCACTGGATGAGCTGTGCCACAAGTGATAGGCATGTGTGGGACCATGGGTCTTAAAGGTGGTGTTGTGTGAGCTGTTAGTCATTGCAGCAGTGGGCGATATGTCTGTAGGTTTTTCATCTGTTGTTCTGGCAGGGTCTGGTGCTGCTTTGAGTTGGTGTGTCCTGGTCTGTTGGGAGCTTGCTTTTATCTGTTTCCTCTTATATTTTGCTATGGTATTCTCAGTACATTACCAAGACCTGAAGATGAGCTCTTTAAGCTTGAAAATTTGTCTCTCTCACCAACAGAAGTTGATCCCATAAAAGAGATTCTCACCCACCTTGTCTCTCTAATATCTTAGGAGCAGCATGGTTACACCACCGTTGCATAAACTTTATTAAGGCCACTTTAGTTCTCAATGAGGGCAACCATACAGGGCTTTAATGCAGTTTAACTAATGCACTTCAAATTGACATTGAATTCAGACTGGTTTTTCTTGAGTGTTCTTTTGTAGACAAGCCCTATGATTCACCCTGTCCCGTAAACCAGTAATGCAATCCCCATTGCAGACATTTTTGCCTCTACCCCTTCTCGTTTTTACTTTATTCAGCTGCACCAGGGTAAAGCTACTAATTGCTTGGTCTGCACTAAGGTTTTACAAGGTGTCTGCTATCATGTGCAAACGATCACCTTGTAAAACCATACCCATTTTTCCTGGGTAGACATGATCTAAAAAGGCTTTTGAATTGTGTTTAAGGCAAGAACTTGTCTGCATGGTGGGGTAATGCATGCCACACAGGTGTGATTTCTGAACCACACTTACATATTGCACTCTAGCATCTTGGTCCATGTATACCCTGCTGGGGCTCACTAAACATTTCCTAGTATACTTTAACATAGGGCTGGCTAATATATTATTTTATTACAAGGGAATATTTGACTATAGATTGAGCTGATGAAGGGATTTAAAAAATCCCTGCAACCCATGGATGGATATATAAATGCAGGGTTGTAATCATCATGTGAATTATCAATCGGATTGAAATATGACTGAGACTTTTTTTCCCCCATCTTCTAATGATTTGGACCTCCTGTCTATACACTTTTTGGGCTCTGGTATGGAAAGCCTTATTGTAAAATAACTCTCAGCTGTTGTTCATACATGGACACTGAGCATGTCCATATTCTTCCACTTGTTCATAATATTCATGAAAAATGTATATTAAAAGAAGATACAATAAAATAATTAAATAGTATTTAGTGTGATCAAGGCATTTTTTGTTTTTCATTGCAAACTGAGTTGTAAGTGTACCTCTGTTGCAGTGGAGAAAAGAAATGGTAATTCTCAAGCCTTCACTGAAAGAGTTGCCATTTATGGAAAAGGATGTTCATTTCATTGGGTGTTGGGAGAGGAAATGTCATATGGATGGAAATGGGTGGACAAGGATAGTCTGCTTATCTAATCACCAATGATTAGAGATTGCTGCTACACCTGTCTTTGGTAACACACTCAATCTTATGTGTGTCGTCTTTTACAAAGAGAAACTCTTTAGTTACCATATGAATAGATTAAATAACTTTTAAGACTGGGAAATGAGACTGAAAACAGACAAGATATCTTTAGATGTGAAAATAGTTTCTTCTTGTGGTTGTCTGAAACTTCTTTTCCATGATGTGTTTAATCTGACTTTCCAGTGAAGGAAACTGTGAGAGAGAGCAAAAGGGGACCCTCATATGAATGTTTGTTATGGAAGTTCTTTGAGGATTTCTCTGAGGTGAACTTAAGGGAGCATAGTTTGGGAACTTTCCATGTGTACATATTTACAGATGGAGTGAAATAAGTGGCAATTTCTTTGGACTCAAAGGAACATTGTTAACTTTCAAATCACACTTCTGTCTGGAGTTTTGTAACTCCTACAGTTTAGTAATCTTAGGGAGTAACTTTTAAGTAAAAAGTTCATAGATGCATAGACTTTAATGGTCAGAAAGGACCATTATGATCATCTAGCTTGACCTCCGGCACAATGCAGGCCACAGAACCACACACACTCCTGTAATAAACCCCTAGCCTATGACTGAATTATTGAAGTCCTCAAATAATGGTTTAAAGACTTCAAGGTACAGAGAATCCATCAGCAAGTGACCAGTCCCCAGTGCTGCAGAGGAATGTGAAAATTCCCCAGAACCTATGCTAGTCTGTCCTGGAGGAAAATTCCTTCCCAACCCCAGATACGGCTATCAGCTAAACCCTGAGCATGAGGGCAAGACTCACCAGCCAGACACCTGGAAAAAATTTAATTAACTAATTAAACATTTTTCTATTCAGTTTCACACTTGACAGCACTGTGTATAGTTAGTTTTACAGATTCTCCTGTGTAGCCAGTTAGCTCCCAGTCCTGCGAACATTCACATACATGCCTGACTTAATACATGAGTATCCAGTTGAGTTAGTTGTGAATTTAAATGGAACGGCACATGTGCATGAGGCTAAGTATGTGAATAAGTGTGATATGGGGTCTTGGTCAGTTTCACCCTAGCTGAAAAAAGCCATTGTAAATGCTGAAGACTGATTTTTTGAAAAATATATCAGGACTGTCTCTTTAAAGAGTGATCTATCAGAAACTGGATTTTTAAAGTAATCATTTAGAATTCAAAGTTGATAGTGTCCCCTTAAAGCTCATATGAGCTGCTTTAAAATAAAGTGATAAACTTTGGTATACGTTTTGGTTTCTGTAGCCCCTGCATCTGCTTGTGTGAAGATAGAGAATGCTTTTATTCTTTAAAAAGGTAAAGCCTTTACAATGTTAGAATGTGAATACTTTTGTTCAAGAAAATCATATTCTGAATTTCATTGTGTTCTTTCCACCCAAAACATAAACAGCCCTCCCTTTTTTACACCTCTGCTGTCTGGCCCTGGATATTTCCAGTCACTGTGCAGATAGGTTTTTTTCCTTTCACTGTCTTTAGTCTTTATCATAACATGGTGCCTAGCTAAAGTGAGGGCATGTATTTGTGGCTGGAGCTCCTCTGCTAGACAGATGTTTGATCAGTAAGGTAGTTATTTCCTCCTTTCTTTCCTTCCTTATTATACAGCATAAGCTTTTTCTCAGTTTCCCATACATAGTACACTAAAGAGTAGCAAGTTTGAACATGTTGCAGAATTTCTGCTATATAATCCATGAATTTTCACTTAACTTCTTCCTCTCCAACTCCTGTGATCTCATGAATTAGGTAGGGTTCCAAGAACTAACGCTTTTTTGCTGATAGAACAATTTTTAAAATTTATTTTAGCAAACACGTCTGTCCAGTGTGCAGGTCATAAGTTTAGCACAGTCTCCCATAAAGAAAAATCTTCCAAATTCTTTAAAAAAAAATTTTAAAAAAGGTAGAGGGAGTAAGATTTCAAGTGCTAACAGTAAAAGAGTATTTTTGTGTATTAAACTAAGCTTTATTATTGATATCACATTAGAAACTGAAAGTGCAGTTCTAGTCTGAAAAGTGATTGACATTTTTTTTGAGATTCCTATTTTACTGCTTTACTGAATTCCAGCTCAGATTTCTTCAGTTTACATGTGTTTTCATGTCTCTCCCCACCCATTTTCCCCCCTGCAGTCTCAGCCCGGGAGCCAAGCCAAAAGTCAAGGGTATGTTCTTTTTGACTCACAGGTCATTCATTACCAGTAATAAACATTCAGTCCAACTACTGCCCTCTATTACATCTGTGTGACTCTCTAGTCTTCATTTAACATCCTCTATTAAACTTTTGCTATTCTACTCTTTTCACTGGTGATTGCATAATTCAAAGACAGTGGTGGTTCACAACTGGCCTTGCAAAAGAAATTTTTTTTAACCACTCTAATATTACATGAGTAAGAAAATAATCTTTCATTCTTGCAGGGCTATGTTACCTTTAAGGCAGACAGTAGTAAAAAGTAATATCTGATCTTTTTTCAGAAAATTGAGCTCATCTTATTTTGCGTACATATAGAGATTAGATCTGCTGAGGAAGAATGAGCCATTTTTTACACACACGCTCTTCAGAGTAGAAACACTTCAAATCGAATCTGTTTTCAAATCAAAACTTCTCATCAACTATGAAACTTTTTTCTGACACCTGGAAATAGAGGCAGCTTACTGGAAATCCTGTGTACTGGCAGGGTGATATGTTCTTGTGCCACATTCTGCACTATAGAATTAGTTAACATTCTTTCCTTCCATTTCTTAAAGGAATATTTTATTTAAAAGTGGAACAGTTGCTTTCTGCAGGGTTATCAGGTGTTAGGCATTAAAAAAAAATTAAATTTGCAGACTTTTCTTATCTCCACTCAGATGTGCACACAGTAACTGTTGTCATCCCTTTGCCAGCCACCATTTTCCTATCTTCAAAAAAATCTGTTCAAGACTGGTTCCCATTTCCCCACCATCTCCAGCCTCCTGAAATAAAAACATGCAGAATACACATCTTCCAACTTCAGACCATCTTCAGTCTCCTCTCTGTTCATTCTTGTTTGCATCTTGATGCATTTTTATCCTTTACCTTCTGAGCTTTTTATGGAGGAGACTTACTAGCATTACTCCTGAGTTAGAGCAAACATTGAATTGCTGCAGAGAACACGTAGGCTCATGCTGTGTGGAGAGGCCCCTGTGGTGATTGTATCTCAGAGTACCTTGTAGCAGGGAGAAAGGTCATAGATCTTCTGGGTCCATTTTACAGCTGTGAAATGGTAGAGAGCAGCAGGGGCAGTCTGTAGTAGAGCTTGTAGCAGAGATCCAAGTGCTGAAAGTTGGCAGAGCAGCATTGCTTTTTAAACATTTTTGGCCTACATGCATTCAGAACCAGTGAATTCTTCCAAGCACAAAGTCTTGAAACTGTATAAAAGGAGGAAAAAAAATTGAATCCCAATTGTAGGGTAGAAAATATCTCTTTAACAGGCTAAGAAGCGATGAATTAACTTGCTATTTCAATAGACTTGAACTTTTTCACTAATAAAACTTGGTGTTCTTTACATGTCAAAAATGAAATAGAAGATTACTGTTGTAGAACTGATGTCACGTATCCTTAAACTTTGTGTACAATAACGTTTTCCCCAACCTCTTCCTATCTCTCCCCTTTTCCCTGCCCCAACATTTTTGTAGGCCAAATGAATCTGATGAGCCCTGAGGATGTTCAAGTCCATGCTGTAAACACAAATTTCACTTTAAGTTGGGACTGGGGTGGTCAGAAAGACTTCAATGTGACGTTTTCAGCTCAGTACAAACGGTAAGTTTACTGCTTTACTGTGAGCCAAAATTATCTGACATCCATTTCCACAGAAGGTAAGAAGGGGGAAAAACAAAGCTAAAAAAATCTCTTGTGGTTTATTGATTGATACTTAAAAAATTGTTAAAATAATCACAGGAGCACATGGTGAACCAAGAAAAGTGATGCTTTTATAGTGGTACTTGTCCTTCTTTTCATCACTGTGTGTAGTTTGAACTCATAGCAACATTTTTAACACTTAAAACAAATCAAACTGTTTTTGGTTACAAGAGTTTCAAAATGTCGATGTTAGTATTTTGAAGTGTTATTAACGTTCTGTAATTCACACTGCTTTGGATCTTGGCCCTTCTAGCAGTGCACTTTACACCTAAGCTGTCCCAAAGAGTGAACTGCTAAATCTGGGGCTCAACAAGCATTTCAGAGGCATAGCAAGGGTTGTCCCTTAGACCCAGTGGTCTTTATATTGGTTAAGAATTGCAGTCTAATATACTCTACTGGTTAAAACATATTCCAGATAGGTCCCTGTCTGTACTACAAATACATCAGAATTATCCCCTAACCTAACTCAGGTTCTTTGTGTGTTAGTATCTCCATCGTATCACTTAACTGTTGTTAAGCCACCAAGTAGGCCTGACTTTTAAAATAGAAATTTTGAAGGCCATTTATTTAGTGTAAATGAATACCACAAGGGTAGAGAGGGAAAAACATTTGTCTGATTGATCAACACAATTTACTTACCATCCACAAACTTTTAAAAGCAGAACTCTAGGATTTTTTTGGCAAGTAACCTTAATGTGCATGCACATCTTTTGCAGCATAGTTACCTTGTGCTCAGTAAGACTGTGTGCCTTACATCGGTACCAATGCAGCTACACTGTTGTAAGATCTCTCATGTAGCCGCTTTATGCCGACAGGAGAGCTTCTCCGACCAACATAGCACTATGCACACTACCACGTATGCCAACATGACTTATGTTATTCAGAAGGGGTGGTTGTTTTTTTTTCACACTCCTGAGCTACACAAATTTTGCTGACATAAGTGATAGTGTGGACATGGCCTTAATGGCCACAAATATATGTATATCATGACTTTATTTAGATCTATATCAGTGTGCATTTTGTACTAAAGAATCTGTTGTCATGTAAAAATATACAAGAACAAAATTTTCATTTATATCAGTGGATGCTGGATCAGGCCAAGAATGAATTCTTAAATCAATGAGACTGCCAAGATATGTACTTGCCCAATTGTCCAAATGGATCAGAGGCATATCTGAATCTTACAAAATTGGAATTTTAGCTTATTTTTGATGACTGGAATGGATGTGTGCAGGAGAAATTATCAAAACAAGGAAAAGCTGCCTTGGTGGCGGTGCTTGCATCAGTCTAGGATGGATATTCCTCACTGCTGTGCATTTAAATAAGTCCTTTGTGTGGAAATTCTTTAGTTTTCTTTTGTAAAAAAGCCTCACTGAGAAATATTTAAAATGCAGTGAGAAGGGAAAACACAATCCTGTGCTGAATAAGAGCCTGGACACAACACATTTTTCTAAAGTAAGGCTATCCCAGAGTTAAGTCTGTCTATGCTGTTCAATTTGATAATCTTAAAAAATTAGTTTCAAATGCACATACAGTTTATTTAAATATGTATATCCTGTATATGTGAAGCTGTGTTGCATGCATTTTAGCCATGCCACCAGTATGGACAAAAACACCCCTACACACCATGCTCTGAAACATTCTATCAACATGTGAAAGGTCAGGTCATGCACTGCTAATTGGTGCCATCCATAGGGCTGCCTCAGAGACTTATGCATTCCCAGGATTGAACCAGTTCTGGGAACTTCATTACACTATGCCTGGTCAGCGTAATCAGCTCTGGTGACTCTGGCTGCTGGTCCTCAGTAGACTCTGCATGTTTTTTGCAATGCTTTTTCTGGAAACCTAAAAACATAAACTACTGTTCCCGGGGGTGAGTCTGACCTGGCCCCCGGAGTGGCCCCTGCGAGGAAAAAAGGCAGTCCCATCCCTTTCCAGCCTGGCTGGGACTAGCAGCTAGAGCCCAGTGTACAGTAGAAGCTCCGAGCTAGAGCACCCCCAGGCAATGGACCTGAGAAGGCCAGGAGGTCGTGTTCCCGCCCCTTTCCTTTTTTAATGTGGGCATAGTTTGGGGGATAGAGAGTGTCATTGCCCTTCCCAAACTGCAAGCTGTGAGCAGACACAAAGCAGCTCCAGCAGGGGCTGCATTTTGCGGCAAGGGAGCTGATAACCCTTGTCAGTTTCCCCCGAATCCCTGCTGGCACTGCTACGTGGCTGCCCAGGGCTTATCATTTGTGGGAGCAATGCCATCCCCTGACCTCCCAAACTGTGCCCATATCAAAAAGTGGAAAGCATAGCCCCAGGTCCCTCTGGTGCCAGCGCTGATAGCCCCCCCCCGCCCCGCCCCCCAATTCTACAAAGGTTCTGGCACCCTTGCCCCCAGCCCTGCCCCTCCCTGGCTCTGGGCCCAGTGCTCGGGAGTTAAAGGGCCTTGGGCTGGCTGGCAGGGGGCCACAGTGATCCCTGACCATGGGGCACTGGGCAGCCGCACCCCTGTAATGCTGGCTGTGCCCCCTCAAAAGTGATGCCCCCCAATACCATTCCACCCTCATGTCTGCACTGCCCACTGTTCTCCAGATGCCCAGCTCTGAAGGCAACAGCTCCATCAGCAAGTGCAGAAGTAATCTTTTGGGTTGGGACCCCCATAGTTATAACAACCTGACATTTCAGATGTAAATATCTGAAATTGACAACAGTTAAAATCCTATGACTGTGAAATTGACCAAAATGGACCATGAATTTGGTAGCGCCCTACTTATGTGTCAGTGTGTATATCTGTAGGTCTGTATCTATGATAATTTTAATGTTCTCAATATATTGAAAAATAGCTAATGCTGTAAACTTGAGAATTTCACCATGAAAACACCACCAAATTATGGTTTTCACTCAGCCAGGACACTGGAACATGGTATTTCTTTGTGTTTGGGAAACACAGTAAAATTAAGTGTCTGAAAACTCAGTTGCAAACTGATGCTGGCCTGTGAAGTCACCAGGCATAGCTGCTGCGAATTATATAATTCCTGTGTAGCTGTTCCCCCAGTACTGGCATGTATATAGTTTTTAAGAACACATTAATTAATAACACTGCATATTATAAAAGATGCATGTAACAGATCTGTGGCTGCATTGGTAACCATACCTTTTTGATTTACTGAGGTTTGTGTTTCATATCATCCGTTTGGCTCAGAATTGGAAAAACACACAAGATTTGGTAATATTCTCCTATATATAGTACCATAATTAGCTAAACAAGGTCTTTATAAATACAGAAAAAGGAATGTTGGCTGGTTGTTCTTCATTTACAGACTTTGGTCACCAGATTAAACTGTTTGTACATCCTTATTTTCAGTTAGCTTCTTTTTTTTTTCTTTGTGCTTCTTGCTTCTTTCTAATGTGGTTCAAATTTCTAATTACCCCTTCCCAACAAGTAAATGCACAAATTTGTCTGGCTTAGTAGCAACTCCATAATTGATTCTTTCTCTGACATATTATGTGTTTGAATATAAAGATTAGTGTGCTTCTCTATTTTTTGGATGGGAGAAAGGTGGCTTCAGAAACAGGATTATTTCAGAAATAATGTATTATTATTTCAGAAACCTGTAATGCTGCCCTGCTAAAGACAAAACATAGGGTTATACAACGGGATCGACATCTCTAATGGTTATTCCTCAATTTTCTAGTGTGGTGTGTTTTTTTGTTTGTTTGTTTTTAAATCAGGAGCCTCATCTCTCCCCTATTGTTTGTGCCACTTCCTAATGTCTGAATTGTCTTTTGGAGACAGAAGTGGTTTTTGATGAGAAGCCCTGTTCTAGTAGGATAAAACAGTTCTTTCTCCTCCTTCTGTTTTCATTTTCTTTTCTTTTCCCATCTGTTGTTTCTGATTTCCGATTCTGTCTCCTTTCCATAATTGCTCTTCTTCCATCCTCCAATCTACTGTCCCCCCTGAGGTGACAACAAGAACCAGCTTGCTGTCAGGTTCGATTTATATGGATCCCTCAAATAAGGAGCGACAAAGGTTGCTTTGAATACAAATTTGTTTTACTAACAACAATCTATACACTAACAATTACAATTTAAACGATACAGCAACTTAACTATATAAAACACAATCACAGTTACAATTATACTTACAAAGCTAGCTTATACTATAGGGTTTGTTATACTTACTTACACTGCAACGGTGAGGTTTGTCAGCAGTAAAACAGCACTCCAATTTTACTAGTATGATTCCCGGGTTTGCATCTGAGTGGGATACACTGTTGCACTCAGGTTTCGCAGCCACATGCTCTATACTTAGGTTTGAGCGGCAAACTGGGGAGAGACGGTAGGTAGATCACGCCTGCATGTAGAGCTATTCTGGTGCTCTTCCAAGATACGGGACATCTCCAAATTATTTCCTGTTTGTGAACACCTATATCTCTTCCTCACAGCAATGTGCCCACTTTTTTAGCCAATTATGAAGTTTCCAAGAGCCATGAGGTAAACTGACACAGTGAAACCAGGTTTTATTTTTCTTAATTGTCCAGCTGTTGTTTGCTGCTGACAAAGAATAACCCATTGCAATGCATGTCTAAACACTATTCAAATGCAGTTTACTGAGTTTCGAGTCACAGAGATTTTGTTATAATACATGAATGGATACTATTTAACTGAAATTTACTGAGTTTCGAATAACAGGTTTATCAAGACCCACAGGCTACATATTGATTGCATTGCCTTCAGTACCTAACGCCTGCTGCGGTTTTCCCGGTGCTTGTAAGTTTCACAGAGATTTTGTTACAATACATGGCTGGGGGTTGTTACAAAGTAGCTAACAATTTGCATTTCGGTCCAATGAGTTTATATTCCCATTAATTTAAAATGGAGTTGGGTCACTTTAATTATAAAATGAAACAATGTTACAACACCCTCCACCCCCATCTATACTCTTTATTATTCAGCTGTTACTCTCCTTCCCTCTCACCCCCTTTCCTTTGTCACTTAGGTCTTCTCCAAGTATTTTTTGCAGTCCCTGTTCTACCAGTGCACCTGATGAGTGATAAACCACAGTTTGGTAATGCACTCAGGGTTTAATCCCTGAACCAAAAATCCTGAAATGGTATTTATTTTTTCTGCTGTTGTGTTTTAAGTGTTGAATTAGAAAAGCAAATTGCCAGCAAGTCTTGTGGATTCCTTACTCGATAAGTAACCTAGACTAGCATTCATAAAGTAACGTAAATTAAATTATTCTAGAATAGATCTGTTGAATAGACTTTTGACCACCCGATGGTGCTGATCAATATACAAAATCAATGTTCACATTTTTATTTTTTATCACCAGTAGAAACCTAATTTTTTTTTACTTGCAGAATATTGGAGGATTATGAGGATAAAGAGGAAGAAATAGATTGGAACGAGATCTCTGACTGTCAAAATGTCACTGTCACAGAATGTGACTTCTCCTCAGCAATGTCATCTTATATTGATTCCTATAAAGTGCGTGTAAGAGCTGAAAAGGGGGAAGAAAAATCTCCATGGTTCATTACTTCATCATTTATACCATATGTAATAGGTATGAACTACATATGTACTTTGTTATTAAATAGGTTAATTATTCTTCAACTGACTGTATTTCAGCACAATATAAAACAGTGTAGAGATTTGTATTGCCTGTTATTGGCTCTGCTGTTGTAAAGAGCAACAGCCTTTTTATGCTTTTAGTAATAGTATTTATACAGTAACTTTCCTGAGATCTTGTCGAAATACAAGTTGTGCTGTTTTAAAGGCCTGGTCTATACTGCTAGCAAAATTTGGCGGCAGTCAACAGGAGTTGCATAAGCTACGTAGAGTAGCTTGCATAACTCCCATCGACTTTGTAACTTCCATTTAGCATATTGTCTCCACTGTGCTGTGCCGATGGAAAATGTGTACTTGTCGATGCAGCGCTATGTTGTTTTGTTGTGGTTGGTTGGTGTTTGTTGTTTTGTGGTTGTGCGTGTTGTTTTGAGGTGGTTTTAATAGATGGACTTCTGGATTGATTGAGTGGGTCTTCAGTTCTGCTTAATCGATTTGGATAGCTCCATCTGACAGCGATGAATTTGCCACTGTCAGTATAGACATACCCAAATATACTTGTAAAAAGCAGTACAAACCCTTCTTCCACTCCCTCTCCCTCATTTGCGTGCAAATATACCAGTATAAAAGTGCTTATGCTAGTATAGCTTTTTTTCTTATAAAGGAAGAGGAATAATCTATACCAGTATAACTGTGATTAAGCAAGAGGCTTTAATGGAAATATTATATTGGTTTAAAAAACAATCACATCCCTACATGAAATAAATATACCAATACAATATCTGTGTATACCAGTCCTGAGATTAAGGGCTTGTTTACAAACAAAAATTGTACCATTTTAACTATGCCAGTATAAAATAGCACCCCCCCCCTTGTGAATGTAATTATACCAGCATGAAGGTGCCTTCATACTTGTATGTGGAGTGGAAGAAGCTATACTGGTATACGATTCCTTACCCACAGTAAGACATTGTACCACTTTATTGTTTCAGTAGAAAATTGTGCCCCTAACTGAAATAGTCTACAGTTTTGTACCAATTTAGCTATGCCTATTCTTACTACTATCTCTTCTTTCCTTTCTTTGCTCTTGAGCTTTCCTAATCTTACCAGCCCACAGCCACTTCCCAAGCATTTTTAAACACTGGGGGGACTGCAACATAATACCCTTTGGATTGGGATTGTGTACACAATGAGAGAGTTGTTTTTTTGTTTTTTGTTTTCAAAGGCACAAGGGTGGCTAAATCCCATTTGTGCCTTTGAAAATCTCGCCCTTAGTGGCTAATTTTCCAACCTTTATTATGTTATAGCACAATATGAAATATGCAATGCATAGGTTTATATTGCTTTGGTCCATGTTGTTTCTATTATCAAATATGTAACTATTTACATTTAATCTAATTATTAATCAAAATACCTGTGCAGTGTGTAAAATAAAATTATTTTGAGATCCTTAACTTTGACTATTTTGATCTGTGTGCTTAAAGTTATAAGCTTAATATTGCTTTCATGTAGCTAATGTTATAAGCAGGTGTAAGTAATTGTCACGGAAAAATTATGACAAATGAGCCCACCATACATGGTGTGTGTCTGTTGGTCTTCCCAATTTTTGAGCTATGCAATGCTCCAGTGGTAAAGTGGTGTGATGTAGGGCCCTTTGTGTTTGTGGGTCATGATTTTCTAAAGTGGCCATCTCTACTTTGTACCCATCCTAATGAATTACATTCCTAATGTTAGGGAAAAGGCAGGAAGGTCCAGATCGTGAAGAACTGATTCTTTGTGTACCATATATGTCATTTGCCACAGTACCCCTGTGCTGATGTTGGCAAATGTATTTGAGAAGCTATAGTTTCAGCAGTCCTCCCTTCTCTCTTTAATTTACCATGAACAATTATCAATATATAGCTGGATCGTTCCATTAATATTGGGTTGGTTCTTTGGGAATGGACTTTTCTAAAGTAAGTCTATCTTGTAATCCACAAATTTGTATGACTCTTTGTTTCAGAATCAGAAAGTTACCATAATATTGTTACAGTCAGTATTACTTTAACTGTCTTTGGTCCTAGATAACACTTGGAGTTTATTCAGTTAAACTACTATTAGTTTCTACCTGAAGAACTTAAACTACAAGGCATTGCCTACAGTATTCAATTTTATTACTTTCGGTTTTTCAGCAAATTTGTTGTGCTTCATGATATTGTTTAATCTTTGCAGCTAAAATTGGTCCTCCAGGAGTGCAGTTGGAATCCAGAGATGGAGTGGTGAAAATCAACATTTCTCTTCTAGAAGAAAATCAGAACAGAAGAATGTGGACAAATTATATAAGTTTTTCCTACCGTGCAATATTCTGGGAAAACTCCTCAAATGCAGAGGTATGATAGGTAGGGCCCTGCCAAATTCACGGCTGCATCATGGACTGAAATCTCTGTATTTTTACCTATGGGTAAAAGTATACAAAGGTACACCGTGTTTCTCAAACTGGGGGTCCAGACCCAAAAGGCTATTAAAGGTGGGTTGCAGTATTGCCATCCTTACTTCTGTGCTGCCTTCAGAGCTGGGCGGCTGGAGAACAGCTGTCTGGGCACCCAGCTCTGAAGGCAGCACAGAAGTAAGGATGGCAATAGTGCAACCCCACCCCATACAGTAGCCTTGCGACCCTCTTTTGTATCGAGACTACCAGTTTGAGAAATGCTGACTTAAGGGCTTTATGTGCTTTATGTTTTGCTATTTTAAAATACATATTCACGCTTTTACACTACTGTGAAATTTAAGATTTAAATATGAAGCTGTGAAATTCAAGATTTAAAAAAAAAATGTTATGAATATGGAAGTTACAAAAATGGACTGTGAATTTGGTAGGGCTCTAATGATAAGGATAGACTCTCTCTAAATTAAGTTTAAAATATTGTTTGATTTACTTCAGTTAGTCACTTTCTAGAATAAAATCCTGTTCTTTTCTTTGAGTGTTGTCCCTCTGTGTGTTCCATTTCAGGTGTTGGTGTGTCCTCATGTCCTCAGTCAGATTTCTGTCAGTCGTGGTTATCCAGGTCGTGCAGGCATCATCCCCTTCTTGTGGTTCCATTGGCACCTCAGTCAGCACATGCATGACCCAGCTCCCTCAGTTGTTTCTTAACAGTCTGCTGTCTGAGACAGAGCTCTCAATAGTTCAAACCTTTAATTTGTTTTTGGCAGTTATAGTCTTTCCATAGCATAAGGTTCATTTGTTAGTTACTTACTGTTCCCCATTTATCCATTTAAAAAAAAATTTAAATGATTTAAATTTAAAGGATTTAAATGATGGACATCCTGCAGGGATGCAATACCAGCATCAGATGGACACTCTCTCAATGTATCTGATGTTTGGAAGAGGCGCACATACCGCAAAAGTGCACCCACTGTAAAAATTTAAAATCGAGAGACATGGACCTCCACCTTAAACTCATTTTAATGGAGAAATTGTTGAGACCTGCCTCAGACCCTGGCCAAGAAACCTCATCATCGTAGTCCAAGAGAACCCAGTCCTCTGAAAAATCTTCGAGGAAACGAGCCACCACCCCACCTCAGAGAAAACTGGCAAAAAAAGAGCTTGCCAGCAAAATTCCTCTCATCAATTCCAATTGTGCCATGACTAAGCACATAAGAGGCACTGGGATCTTCAGGTACCACCTGTTCAATGACATTGCAGGACAAACAATGTGCTGATGCAGATTTGTAGGAAAAAAAAGAGACTACCTCCACTATGGCACTGAGACCAGTAACACAGGTCATGCTGCCTCCAGTCACCCCAACGTGAACTTTGGCACGGACCCGAACAACGGCATCATTGAAACCTGCAGTCTTAATGTTGGTGCCAGTGCAGAAACACACAGCAAAGCAACACTATTGCCACCAGAAGGATATACACGTTACTTCCACACCACAATCACCTCTCTGCGCACAGACAGCTCCCCAGTGCACATTGCAACAGAAGAGGCTCTTTCTCCCATAGCACTTTCTAGTGACACAGAGGATGAGAGAGAAGGTATTTTTTATCACCACACTACTCACCTACAAGACCATCTCCTGAATCCATAAAATATTCCATACCAGACACCAGAGGCAATCATGGTATGGTACATTGTGGTTGGGACCACTCATATCATTCCCAATGTAGTGGCCTATTTGAGATGCATTGTCTACCTATGCAAGACAGTACAGCAGATCCTAGAGCTCCTATAGTGAAAGAACCAGATCTCCATTATGATCAGTCACACCTGTTTTTGAATCACCACATGAAGCAACTGAAGAAAGGGAGGAGAGTATTGAGCAGGAACCATCACCTGTGACTCATAACTAGTCTTCCTCACCCGATAAGGCAATAATGTGTTCCTCTCCTAGAACTGCAGATGTCTTCAAGCAGTTCTATGAACTGTTCAAAAGGGTGGCGGAGAACCTGGAAATCCCACTTGAGGAGGTGTCAAAACATATGACAAGTTGTTGCTGCTTCTTCACACCTCTGCCTTATCAAAAATTGCCCTACCAATTAACAGTGCACTTTTAGAACCAGCCAACAACATCTGGCAAACTCCAGGAATCATTCTTCTCACATATAAGTGGACAGACAAAAAGTATTATCTCGCATCAAGGGATATGGAATTTCTTTTTTACCCACCCAGCCCCACCTAACTCGGTTGTTGTGAAGGCGGCAAATCAATGGGGCAAACAGCCCCAATATAGAGTGACACCACAGGACAAGGAATGGAAAAGGCTAGACCTATTCCGTCACAAAGTGTATTTATCTGCCACTTAGCAATTCTGCATAGCGAACTATCCTGCATTGCTTTCCAATTATAACCAGAACATTTACTCCCAAATCATGGAATTTAATAATGATATTCTGGAGGACAGAAGGGAGCAGTTCAGATCACCCATCAACAAAGAGCATCTTGTGGCAGAACTGCCTTGCAACCTTCTCGTCATGTAGCTGACACAGCTGCAAGATCAACAGCTACTACAGTGGTCATGCATAGGGCACCTTGGCTTCACTCTGCAGGCTTGTCAACAGAATTACAGGTCATGATAGAGGATCTCCCCTTTGATAGGGAAACCCTTTTGCTGCTAAGACAGACATCCTCCACGCTATTGAAGATTCATGAGCCACACTGCACACACTTAGGATATGTACACCTGCAACAAGGAGAAATCAGCACAGGTATCAACCATATCAACGCAGGTTCTGCCAGTACACTCACCAACAAAGACAATATGAACCACAACATAATAAATTAAGACAATGACAAAACCATCAGATTATGCCCTTTTGAACATGTGGGCTTCTATTACAGTGGACAAATGGGCATTAGCAATCATGCACTCAGGATATTCCATCCCATTTACCTTGACTCCGCCTTCCCCCCCCCCCAACCCTCTTCCTGGTCCCTCTTCAGGGACCCCTTCTCACAAGCACCTGCTACAACAGGAAGTGAATCACCTTCTACTTCTAGATGCCATGGAATGATTATCTCCACAACACAGAGGGGAGGATTTCTATTTTCACTACTTTTTAACACACAAGAAAAATGGGGGATGGAGACCCAAACTAGATCTCAGAATACTCAACAAGTTTGAGAAGATACGATTCAGGATGGTCACGCTATCTACTACAATACCAGCACTGGAACAGGAGAGACTAATTTTCAGCCCTCGACCTGCAAGATGCCTATTTCCATATAACAATTCATCCAGCACACAGAAAATTCCTCAGATTCATGCTGGGGGCAGACCATGATCAATACAAAGTACTACCCTTTGGACTTTCCACAGCACCAAGGGTATTGTCAAAGATGCTCACTGTAGTAGCAGCTCACTTACACAGGTAAGGAGTTGTTATATTCCCATATTTAAACAACTGCCTGATTAAAAACACAAAACCGAACAGAAGCCATTCAGGTTACTCAACAAACAGTGTCACTTTTTCAAGACCTAGGACTAAAAATAAATATACAAAAGTCATTTTGAAACCAGTACAAAAACTGGAATTCATAGGTACACACCTAGACTCAGAGTCAGAGCGTCACTGCTGGAGAACAGGTTCCTCACTGTACTTAATATCATTGGTGATAAACAGCCCTAACATAACTGCACATGCATGTCTCCAACTTCTGGGGCACATGGTGGCCACCATATTTGTAGTGCAACACGTGCAGCTACACATGCACTGCCTCCAGGGCTGGCTTACAACTGTCTACAAGCCACACAAACATGGCCTAACCAAAAAAACTCATAATGCCAAACTGGTGTTACAGTGGTGGACACAACCCAACAACACATGCTCAAGGATCCCATTCTCAAAGGAACCACCCTTGGTAATGACTATGAAGATCGTTGCTAGACAGGGGGATCACCTACAGAATCATACGATCCAAGGTCACTGGTCTTAAACTGGAATACATCTTCACATAAGCCTATTAGAACTCCACACAATTTGCAACACGTTCACTCACTTCCCTCTACTCAGTGTTGTTTTTTGTTTTTGTTTTTTAAATGAGTATGACAGACAACATCTCATGCATGTTATACATAAACCAATGGGGAAGAGCACAATCTGACTCCCTGTGCACCAAAGCAATGAAACAATGGAATTGGTGCACCCAACACAACATCAACCTTTCAGTTGCGCACTTAACCAGGATGCCAGAACATGACTGCGGATATCCTCCACAGACAATTTGGCCGAAACTATGAATGGGAACTGAATGACATATGTTTTGTAAGACATATTTCAGCAATGGGGTTACCCAGACATTGACCTCTTTGCAATAACACAGAACCACAAATGTCCCTGCTTCTGCTCAAGAACAGGTCTGGGAATTAGATCAACGGGGATGCCTTTCTCCTCAAATGGGACACTGATCTCCTTTACACGTTCCCACTCATACTAATGATATCTAGAGTTATATATAAAAGACACATCAACAGGGCAAAGGTAATGCTGATAGCACCCACATGGCCCAGAAAAACTTGGTATTCCTACCTACTTCAGATGTCAGTATGCACACCAATCACTCTTCCACTGCTCAGTGACCTCCTCTCTCAAGACAATGGGTGGATTTGTCATCCAAACCTAGAGAAGCGCCAGCTGAAAGCCTGGCTCCTAAATGGTTCTGTTACAAAGAACTAAACTGTTTGAAACAAGTAAAAAAAAAAAAAAAAAAACATATTACGAAAGAGCAGGAAACCAGCAACATGGACAGACTTACCTTCAAAAATGGCATAGATTGAATTTATGGTGCCAAAACAAAAAGGTTCAGCGCTGCATCCATACCGATCTCATTGGTATTCAAATACATTCTAGAGCTGAAGAAATCAGGACCTTCAATGAGTTCAATCAAAGTTCACTTGGCGGCAATCACTGCCTTCCATCATAAAGTGGATAGCACCACATTGTTCATGCATCTGACAAACGCTTCATCATAGGTATTCAGAATGTCTACCCAGAAGTATGTGCACCTACAATACCATGAGATCTGAACTTAGTCTTGTAAGGTCCAACCCAGCCTCCATTTGAGCCGTTAGCAACATGTTCACTTATGCACCTATCCATGAAGGTTGAATTTTTAGTGGCTATCACATTGGCCCACTGCATGGGAGAAATAGGAGCTCTTATGGCGTACCCATCTTACACCATTTTTCAAAGACGAAGTCACTCTTAGACCTCCATCCCAAATTTGTACCAAAGCTTGCCACATCTTTCCACATAAACCAGCCAATTCACCTTCCTGCGGTCTTCCCCAAAACCTAATGGAAACTCACGAGATGCCTTATTACATACATTAGATGTGCACTAGCATTTTATCTAAATAGAACCAAACCCTTCAGAAAAATCCTTGAAACTCTTTGAGTCCATTGTAGAATGATCCACAGGTACAGCCATCTCCATGCAGAGACTATCAAAATGGATCTCGGGGTGCTTTCATTTATGTTGCCAACAAAGGAACTTACAAACCCCTCAAGGAGTCACTGCACATTTCAGCAGTGCAATGTTGGCATCAACAGTATTCCTCAATAACGTACCACTTGTAGATATATACAGAGCAGCTACTTAGTCTTCTGAACATACATTGTCAAAACATTATGCAGCTATTACATACATTAGATGTTAGATGTGCACTAGCATATACCAATATAGTATAAATGAAATATTATCTTATCCCTAATGTCTGAATTTACCCAAATGTCTTATGTGCTGGTGACATCAAATGATTGTTCAGGACAATAACTTTTTTTTGTTACAAAGTTGAGGCTGTTTGGGAAAGAACAACTCCCATGATATATTATTTACAACTGTTTCTTTACATATTGCAGCCAAAAAGCATAACTATTAATCGCAGAGATATAATTTATGATCTTGCACCAGACACTGTTTACTGCCTGAAGGTTCAAGCACGCATAACTTCTGAAAGAAAAGTAGGTTCCTTCAGTCCAGTGTATTGTGTGAAAACTACAGAAAAAGGTAAGGAATAAAAATCCTTTAAACTCTAATAATCTAAAACCTAGAACTAGCTTGACAGCTTTTTGAAAATCCATTGCGCCAAAGGAGTAGAATGGTGCAAAATTACCAACTTTTACACTGAAATCAGTTGAACCTTATTAATCTGAATATCAGTTATCCAAACTCTCTGTTCTGAACAGCTTAATGTCTTCCAGCATCAACGCTGAGGCTTTTGATAATGAAAAATTTTCAGTTACCCAAACATATTCAGTATTCACCATTACATTTAGATTATCGTAGTTCTATTGCGTTCCTAGATGCAAAATCAAATATTCCTGTATTTTTAGTTTGATTTAGGATAAAACATTCTGATCAGAGAAGAGACCAGGAAAATAATATTTGTTTAGTGAGCTGTACTCACAAGAGCAACTTGTAATGCAGTTATCTCATTTGGAATTTGAATCGAGTTAACATATCTCTTCTTGCAGAAAGTGCCATGATAAAGTTCAACTGCATATGGCATATGTTTTGCAGGTTTTAAACTTTGGTTAAATTATCAACAAACTGTGTTGTACATCTAGTCCACTTCTGTAAAACCAATAAGTAGCATCATTCAAAAAAGTGCCATGAGACCTTTAATGATCACAAGATTCTGGACTTGGTCTTATGTACCTCCACCAGAATGCCCCATAATACTGTTCTTGAATATTGGTTCGAAACTGTGCCTCAAAAGAAAAGTTAATCGCCAACAGTGTCATGTAACATTAAGGTTTTTCTTGCTGGTATCCCATCCAGGTACAGGCCAAGTTCTACCCTGCTTAATTTGTTACATCTTTAGAAAAGGTCCACTAAGTGTGCTGACTTTATTATTGGTTTGTTTTGGGTTTCTTAGTCTGTTTCAATAATTGAGAATAGAATTCATGATTTTGAGTTTAAAGTATACTATTGCTATGGGTTGTCACAGAGGCAACCAAGTACTAACTTATTTCCATTGATATATAGTAGCATAGAATATATTTCTTGCTAACCCCAGTGTCAATTTACGTTTTGCTTAAAGAATATTATCTGTTGTTCCAGATTCTTTACCTTTGTATAGCTAAGTTTTGCACTGTGTAAAATCCAAGATAGATTTGAGATCATGCTATGAATAGAACATCATCAGTTGCATCATAGCATTCGTTATTTGCAGATCTTCCAGAATGTCATTTTAAATGTGTATTTATGTGCAATATTCCAGCCAGATTCTCATGGGCACTGACTTCTCAGCATATTTTCCCTATTCTATCATTTTTGGGCTGTCTAATATTCTTTCCTACAGACCCCTCTGTGAGAGAGCTACATACCTCTCTGGCTTAATCAGCTGTGTGTGCCCACTGCTAAGATGGCAAATCAAAGAATATTTTAAAGTTCTATTCAAACAGTTATTTAAAATATACCACAGAGGATGTTTTTACTGTCAAGAAAAATAACTGTACATGACTTAAGAATTCTAATGACAATGATGGTGAGTTTTTTGTTTTCTTCGTGTTTTAGCATGGAATGCACTACCTTATCCAATGAATGTGGAAGTTCATGCTTTGAACATGAAGTTTCTTTTAGCCTGGAATAATCAATATGATCAAAACGTGAGCTTTACAGTACAATATCTGAGGTAAGTTAAATAGTTAAAGCTTTGCTGAACATGTATACTTTAAACTTGACCAATCTAAACTGCTCTTGATTAAGCCTCTGAAGCTAAGTATTTCTAGAAATTCAAGTATGATATTAAAAAAAGCATCCTGATGTACTCATTGAGGTGGGGGTTCTTCATCCATTCACCTATATGTGGTGCTTACAGGAATAATACCAGTGTTTGATTATAGAAATTTAAGGCACTCTGTTTCTCTCTGAAGTGTTTGAGGACCTGCAGGGTAGGCTTCAAAATGTATTAGCAGGTACTAGTCCTGTAAAATGAACACTCGCGTTTCCTAATTTGTCTTAATACCAAGGAAACCGGTGAGTTGAAGTTGAGAACTTAAACATTTGAAAGTCAGAAAATGCAAATGTTAAGGTCCTCAAAGAAATTTTAGCATACTCACATTATGTATACTCTGAGGATTTTCAAACACTATTAATGATTAGGCTGTAAATATGTACTTACTACATGTGGTGTAAGTGCAGTGAGTGCACAAATGTTGCTGTCCTCCTCTAAATTTAAATGTCCTAATCTGTGTTCAGGTTTTCATAGAAAATGTTACATTAATATACTTTCCCCACTCTTTTATAATAAAATTAATTATAATATATAATTATAATAACTTACAATGAATGAACATTCCGTAGAAAAGATGCAGTTCTGATTAAATTCTTTGAGCATGTCCGCAAAATAGTTGACAGAATTGCATGATATAGCTTATCTGAACTTCGAAGAAGTCTTGACATAAATTTACACATTCATTAAATGTTTGCCTAGAAACAGTGAACAGAAATGGACATACTCATTCAACTGTAAATTAAATGAAAAATATTTTCACTTTATTTAGAGTAGGGAGTTCATATTGACCACAAAATGTCTTTATTCTAGGGCATTTTTAAAGAGTCTTCTGGAAGACCATTCACATAAATGGTCCACTGTACCTGGATGTGAAAACATTACTACTACACAATGTGACTTATCTGCCATAGACTTTCTTGGAATTTACTTTTTTCGTGTACAGGCAATAAATGGACATAATATATCACGTTGGTCTAATGAAATAAAAGTGGATCCTTTGGTAGTAAGTAAGTGGATGTATTTTCTTCACCATTCTTCATTTCTCAGTTGGCTTATACATCATTAGTATCTGCATTCAGTGTATTCTTTTTCATCTTTAATCTCATTCTCATTTTTATAGATCTCTTGTAGAAATATTAGGTGAAATACTGGCACCATTGAAGCCATTGGGAGTTTTTCCATTGATTTCTGTGGAGTCAGGATTTCACCCCAGCTTGGAAATATAAAATTACTTCCTAAAATTGAGATACACAGCATCTGATGCATGTTTGTGTACTTTAACTTTCTTCATTCAGTAACTATTATTACATTAATCACTTTCTTATATAAGACTTAGCATACCAGATCATACCAGGAGTCCCTTTAATCTGGCATTGCCTTGAACAGAGGGGCCAGTTCCTGATGTGTCAGAAAGGGGAAAACCATCAATTGCAGAGTGCTGTAAATGCGCAGAAGGGATTCCTTACAGATCTGGCCCTCATATGTATGCTACTTTGTTCTAAAATAGTGTTTCTCAACTAGTGATTTGCAACTCCCAGGGAAGTTACAAAAGGCAATTGGGGAGAGGGCTGCAAGTCACTGAATTTTACTAAACCTAAAATAAAGAAAACCTTGCTTTCACACTCCTTGCACACCTTACTTTTCTGTTTTGTCAACCTTTCAATGCACAATCAAATTACATAAGCTTATCAGTTTTATCGTTAATTTTTTCAACACCCTTACATTTACTATAAAAGTAACAATATTTTCTACTTTGAGTTAAGGGGTTTCAACCTGAAAAGGCTAAGAAAACATTACTCTTTAAGATTTGGCTTTTCAGTAAAAAGGATAAGAAGACTGAAAATCTGTAATGCTGCTTGTCCAACTTATGCCTCTATGGGTAAAAGGGAGACTGCTTTCTGATCCAGTTGATCAGTTTAAGAAGCATGAAGACTGTCATAGTCCTCGTAATTGTTGCCCCTCTGCTGGGTTGTAGATGTGAGAGTGCTTGTGTGTGGGCTTCCCATTGAAGAAGAGAGTGGTGGTATGGATTCTGGTTATATTAGTTCAACTTTTTTGTTTTAGCCTATATGCACCAATTCTTGAACAGAGGTGATCACAGATGTCATGCAAGTAATCCCCTCTTTCAGAAATCACAGCCTAGAGACCAGTGTTTGGTTTTCAGGAAGAGGTTCTGCTCCAAGAATTGACTCCAAATAGAGGAAATAAGACAGAGTGCAAACTCTCCTGTTGTTTGCAACCGCTCCCCCAGCCAAATACATAACCACTAAAACTAATAATTCAGCAGTTCTTCAAAGAATGGACAGTGTTTGCACACTAAGGAAAAAAACTAAGACTAACAGTGTAATCTGGTGACTCTGACATAAGTTTTTATCATACAAATGAAAATATTTTCATGTTTTCAATAGTTTTCCCTATTAAATTAGACTATCAAGTAGATGTTGCAGTGCATGTTTTAAGATGTCCATAGCTCTGTTTTGACTGATATGTCACAACTTCAAAATATTCAGTGTGACTGAAAGCTCCAAAACAACAAATACATTATTAATGTGGAAACATTAGTTATATGGTTACATCATTATGTCTGCTTTCCCAACTCCATCTATTTCTTTTTGTAAAGATGCTAATAAAAGCCTGATTTCTAGCCATAAATCTGAAAACTTTGCTGTTATGGGTTTAATCATAGTTGTAACATTTCTGTTTACATGTTTTAGCTAATGGATTTTTAACTTTTTTTTGTGAAATGTTTTAAGATGAAATTGGCCCTCCAAGCGTATCAGTGAGCTCTAGTGAGGATTCACTTCGTATCCAACTCTCTGCTCCAGGAGAATCTGAAAATAAGTCCATGAGTGAATTTTATGACTTGTCATACCGAATTCTGTACTGGAAAAATTCTTCAGATGTTGAGGTAAAAAATCTTTCAAACTTTTTTAATTAAAAAGGTGTAATAATAAGTAACATGATTTTAATGTTACACTAAGATCTTCCCCTTTACAAATTTTGATTTCACAAAGAGCCCTATATATGATTTTCTTGCTGCGGAGCTCACATAAAATATATACATCCTATCAAGATTTTAAATCATAAAGGAGGCAATGAGACAGTAATATTTGTTGATTGATGGTAGCTATCCTTCATGACCTTGCCTCTGTTTAGTCATTTTAGGAATCTTGCATGGCTGCTGATGGATCATTTTTGAGTAGTGACTAGAGAAACAGTTTATTTAGAAATCTGACTGTGCTTATTTAAGTCAGTGGTAAAGCTCCATTGACTTCACTGATTCAGGATAAGGCTCTTAAAGAAAAAATTACTTCAGTATGTAACCTCTTTCTGAAGTTCTGTACTGGCAGTTTTTTGACCACTCAGTTCAAAATACAGTAATTCTCATATCAGTTACTCTAAAAAGGGACAAGAAATCTGGCATAGTTGAATTATTTCCCTGCTGATCTAAAAATATTGTGTGTTTTTTTTTTTTCTTTTTTTTTTAAAGTCTCAGCACTGAAGTTTGTATGGCATTTCTAGTTAATTCAAAGCTCTAAGGTTAGACTGAATTTCTCTGCATTTATGAATTCTCCCACATTTTTAGTTGACATTTTGCAACTTTCCATTTTTTAAACTTGTCTAATAACAAACTCTAACTTTGTTTTACAAGAGTACAATAAGAATGCACATATGAAGAGATCAGAACACAAACAGACAAGAAGGTTTGCTGTATGTACAGCACAACTTTGAAGTGTACTATTGCAAGTATCTTTTCAAAATAGTGAAAATGGTTAGTCATTGCAGACTAATACTTACTAAACATAGTGTTGAAATTGACACTTTTGATTTTTAAGAATGTGGTCTAATTACATTTCTACAAAAAAAAAAGTTTCAGTATTGCAGTGCCTACAATTTTAATCCAGTTGAATCATTCTTGTACTGTTTTTAATTTGTATTTCTTATTTTTCTTTCAGAAGAAAATCGAACAAGAACAATTATTATTCACAATCTCTGGTTTGAAACCCTTGACTTTGTACTGTTTGAAAGTGCAAGCATTTTCACCATCATATACAAAAAATGGTCATTTTAGTGAGGTGGAATGTATTAGAACACTCAATGGTATGAAAATTTTAAATATATGTTCGATATATTGAAACTCAGTTCCTAAATTTTTATAATTTAGGCTTCAATATATGACTTAACCTAAAAAATACGCAATTACCTCTGGAAAGACATACTTCTCCATATACTGTAAAATTTGAAATGATTTTTGTGAATTGTGACATCAAAGATCAGCATGATTTAACTTACACTAGTTACTTAGGGTGTTCCATGAAAATAAAAGTAAATGCAAATCAAGATTAAGCTAGAAAAGTGTGCTTTATACTGTATGTGATACTTTCAAGTTTATTGTATTGTGGTGGTGGTTGTATTGTGTCTTAAACTCTCTCTAGGAATAGGTAATATTAAAAAATCCTGTACTGGTGAAAGGGGGGCAAACACTGAGTGAAATTCCACCCCTGTAGAGAAGACTGGCACAGGGAATTATTTTTGTCCTATATGAACACCAAAGGAGGATGTTTGTAGAAAATTGCCATGCTATACTTTCTAACTGACTTTATGGCTAGAAATGTCTTCAAATATTCAAACTAAATTGTCTTAGTTTTAAGTCAACAACTCCATGTTACTCTATATCACCCCTATAAGCCTTACTTATTGGATATTAGTATTTATAATCCCCAAATGTGATCTTTTTTAAGCAATCTGTATTTAATTCATTTTATCTTCATATGACATACCTTTTATTCTTATCTATTTTACTATTCTTTGGATTTTCTGTAATTTTTTTTTCCACAGTAAGGAGCCTATATCTGTACTCAGGATCCAAGTAATGCCTTATCAAGACTCTCTAAAGAGAAATTATTTCATTTGTCTTGCATGTAATGCCCTTACATCACACTGTAGGATTTTGTTTTTACATCACTTATCTGGAAGTATGCTTCACTGCCTTGATTGCTGCAGCTAATCTGCAGAACACTATTTCCTGTAGCTTTTGAAAGTATGTTCAGAATGCAGCTAATGAAAGGGAGGAGAGATGATAGAAAAGAATGAGCATGCCCCAGAGTAGAATGGGTGAAACACTTGCAATAAATCCCAGGTCCCTCAAAAGAAAGTTTATTCTCTGATGTGTACAATTCCACCCTTACTCTTGTTAAAACACTTAGTATCTTATTTCACAAATACAAATCCGCTTGATCTTGCAAGGTGCTGAGTATTCTGCCTCCAGTTATTTCAGTTGTCTACATTCCTGCTTAAAGTTAAGCACACACTGCAGTGCTTTGTTGAATTGAGGCCACCATGCTTTTGGCACTTTGCAAGATGAAGGCTTAAATAGTGAAAATTACATTCTGATTAAAGGGAGCAGAATGTGGCCCTGTAGCAAGCTGCTGGGGATACCTGGACCTGAGAGAAACTGTGCTGCCCCTTTCCATCTCATCTTAAATTTAATTTTTAAAGTGTTGTATTTCTTCAATAGGTGAATTTCTTAAACTGATTGTCCCGTTAATGCTTCAACTAAATTATTGTGGAACTTGCCACAAAGTCATTAAAGCCAAGAATTTAACAAGTTTTCAAAAGGGTTTGTATATCAAGAATATCCAGAGTGGTTAATGATGACAAATTTTGGAAGTGATATTAAACATCATGCTTCAAAGTTTAGGGAATCTGAGCTATTAGTCAGGAAGACACCTACATGAGGAGCAGATTATCCCATATCTGCCTAATGTAGGGTTCTTTCATTTTACTCTGAAGCATCTGTACTAGCTGCTGTCAGATCAGGAACAGGACTAGATGGATCTTGGCTCTGATCCAAAATGGCAGTTTATATATACCTACATTTGGTGATGAAAATATTTTGCTTTGTATGAGTAGAATGCTCGAAGCTATTGGAATGGTGGGAAGATTTATTCATGTTCATGTAATGCTTTCAAGAAGTAAAGCACTGTATAAAAGTGAAATTTTATGGTGTAGTCTTTACATTGTATATAATCTTTAAAGCTAAAGATCCTGGTGTTAGGGCACTTCATGAACACCTAGATAAATTATTATTTCTTTATTTTTTAGGTAAAACTTCGCCACTGACTATTTTCATCACCTTTGTAATCGCCATGACTTGCTTCTTCCTTTTGGCATCACTTTTTATTTTCTGTACGTGTTGTATTTCTAGACGAATCAAATATGCATTCTTTCCATCATGCAAACCTCCTTCAAACATAGAGGTAAGGTCTTGATTATCTTTCCAAGAATATCACTATTTTAGGACCAAAGAACACTATAGTGTCCTCACGTCATATATTTGATTCATTGTTCTAAAGAATACTGTCTGTATCTCCGGGTATGTTTATGCTGATTCCACTGTGTTGAGCTACATGGATCGACATGGCAGGATCAATTTGAGTGGCCAGTAGAGACCTGCACAATTGATCCCAGAAGTGCTCTCCGTTCAACACAGTAACTCCGCCCCCTGGGAAAGAGTAACGCTGTGTCGACTGGAGGGCATTTCCCATCAGCACAGCACAGTGAGGACACCACGGTAAGGGAGCATAAGTGAGTTGACAGGAGATATGCATTCTACATTCTCCTGTTGAACCAGCACACCTATCCAAGAATTTAATGATAAAGTACGTGAATCAGTCTGGTATCTTGTGATAATTACTGATCTCTCTAAATCTGTGATAAACAGATATTTCAATTTGTATGGAGAAAAAGGGGAAACTTTTTGAAAGTCATTACAAAACAACCTTTTAGGATTTCTACCTTAAGATGATGAAAAACCCCATCAAAATTTATTTTTTAAATAATGGAATGTCTTTGTGCAAAAGCTTTTCTTCTAAGACTCAGGTTTTGCTTTAAAAACCTCTACTTTTTAGAGGATATTACATTCTCTAGTAGTTGATGGATAAAGAATAAGTAGAGTAGATAAGAATGAAGAAAGTTAATAGGGTGGTACTCCTTTCACCTGAATTTGAGTTTCTAATTCATGTTCCCTGCCCCCCAACACTCCTAAATGCACTTTGGTTGATAAATGAGGAGTGTAATTTTTGTAGCTGTTGTAGACAGCTGTTTTCTGTCTTTAGCTCCTTTATTCACCTTAGTTCAGTTTTCACCAATTTATTCAACTAGGTAGTTTGTCAGTTTCTTGCAAATATAGGATAAGTCAACTTCTTGAGGTAGTGTGTTAAAGCTGTGATGTGCCCTGAAGGCGGGGTGTGTGGGGATGTGTCTCCTCTTCTTTGAGTGTTCTTTGGACATTCCCACTTTTGGGATGCACCAAACAGCTTGGACAGGAGAACCTTCTGGTAGCAGTACCTGTTAGCATGCTTACATGCTTCTTCTATGCCTCCCCTAGTATTTGAGCATATTCTGAGGGTGGATGGATGTGCAACTTTCTTGATATCTTGGATCCATAGCAATTTCAAAGTGTCTTTCTAGTTTAATGTTCTTTATAAGATTAGTTGGTAGTTCATAGTTATTAGTGTTAGATTAGGTTTGAGGATAGCTTTAGAATAATTATTGGTATTTCGCACCTGCATCTAAGAGACCCAAAGACAAAACGTGGCTTTAAAAGATGTCTTCCTGGCTTCAGATATCCATTAAGTATCTAGGAGGAGGATGACATTCTTCACAGTGTGCTATTTGTAGTACTTCCACTCCTCAGGCCCAGGAGAGAGAGAATAGACTCCAGACCCCCTTATTGTGGGGGGCTCCATCTACTAAACTTCTGAGATCGGAAGTATCAAAGAGATCTGATGGAAGACACAAAGCCATAATTGACTGAGTACTTCTGGATCTCGGGGGGTTTATAAGGATAAAGACATTAGCCCCAGTACCAAGCTCCAGTTCTAAGTCAACCAAGTTTTCGGTAGCTAAGTCATCCAGTCCAGCTCTGAGACACTCATAGCCTTCTTCTGAAGCAGTTCCAGTTAAAGGACCCACACTGCCAGTTAGCATGCTGGAACCAAGTAGTTAAGTTTTGAGGAAGAGGAAAGCTAACCTGAAGCACATCTTGGTGCTGGGAAGCTGCCTTCTTCTGGTGATTCATGAGATCCTTTTGCTCAAGAACATCACACAGCTCTGAGACCTAAAGACATGAGAACTCCAAATTGCATTAAAATAATAGTGTTTCATGGAGACATTCTGTATCCTTGTGACATGAGCATTAAGCTGGGATGTAGGCGATCCAGTTCAATTCTCTGCTCTACCTGTTTTCAAACAGGAGGTTTTTTATCCCAGATGCCACTGACTCAAGCGGAGTAGGGAATTGAACGGAGGTTCTTTCATTCAACACACTATTCAATGCACCAGTGCAGTTTTTGGACTCTTGAAAAAATGTCTTCAAAGATTGACATCAAGAATCAAACAAAGCTGCTTTGTACCAGGCCGCTGTTATGCCTGCTGTCTTGTACAGGGCTGAAACCTGGGTTACATACAGTAGATACCTGAAGGTTCTTGAACAATATAATCAATGCTGCCTGCGTTATACTTATGAAATTAACAGCAGGATTTTATTTAGGGGACAAGGCAATATGCCATGTTCATTGTGAATACAAAAATTCTTTATAGCAAAAGCAATTTCATTTATTTCTAAAATGTATTTAATACATTTTCTCACACATGAAGAGTTCTACAGAGATGGAGTATAGTTACCAGCCTCAGTTGCTCGTGTTAGTCCTCTGGCCAGGTGGCTAAGGCATGAGGATGGGGAGCAGGGGTCTGCCAGTGCACACCAATGCTCCTGGAGAATGACTGTAGAACCAAACCCAAAGTTCTTATCTTTTTACTCCATCTTTATAGTGATCCATCCCCATTTGGGTCTGTGGATCTTCCTGTCATGTTGCTTTTCGTATCAGTCACTCCTCATGTTGCAAACATGACAGCTACCTGTTTCTTCCTGATTCCTGTTTACACATTGTCTTGTTTCTGTTCTTTGGTGTCGACGCCTTTGGACCCGGGATTATTTTGATCCTATGTTCTTCAGCCATCTGGATCATAAAAGGTCATTACAACGAAGTCTTGTTTCACTTCCTTCCTGTCATCTATACCTCAGTCACACTAACTTCTACTTCAAAAAAAAAAAGAAAAGCAAACTTAAAACAAAAATTACAACTTTCAATCAAAGCTGCATTCCCCCTAAATTTATATATGTTTTTACAAAAAAGGGGAGTACAAATAATTTTAATACTAGAAATGCTATGGTGGAATTAGCCATCAATATGGATCATTCCACTGACATAACAAAGCATATTCCCAATCACTGTTCTCAGATATGAACAGGACGGTTGCTTGTGTAACAAAAGGTCTCAAAACATTTCTAAGCAACAAACTGAACTGAGATGTTACAAACAAAATGCACACAAAACTGCAAGATATTCCAAGCACAGTGTTCCCAAACACATGTAAACATGATTACAGCAATAGTGTTCAGGATGTCACAATTGTTCCTGCCTCCTGAACACTGCTAAAATAGATGCTCTCTGCCTACACTTGTACAGGATCTTCTGAATCAAATGGGATGACTGACAGAACATCAGTGTTCTGTCCCACACCAAAACCTCTAGCATTGAAACCATGATCATCTATCATCAACTCCATTGGACAGGTCATGGCTTTTTCAATGCCAGAAAATTGACCCATGAAGCAGGTCATGTTCTCACAACTGAACCATGGCCAAGGACAAGGGGTTGGCAAAAAAAGCACTTCAAAGACCCCCTCAAAGCCAACATGAAGTGCAATATTGACAAATTTATGGGAAATCCAAGCCCTCAATCAACCAGAATGGAAAAGGACCTTGTGGCAGGGATCCCAGTATTTTGAGATCCAACAGGAAACTGAGAAATGGGAGAGAAGGAAAGACCTTTTTGCAGCCTGACTTAACAATCCAGATCCACCCTTTTGATTGGGAAATGTCTGCCCCAACTGTGATAAGATCTGTGGATCTCATAATCTGTTTTATTAATCACCTGTGGCTCCACCAGTGATAACTGGTCATTTTATTGGAAGACAATCATCCTCTATCTCCAAGGGATTGCTGACTATTAAAGTAACTGCTCTGAAGAAATTATTGGAGCAGAGTACTTCATCTCATCTGGTTCCTACTATCACAATAATGGTGTGGGTTCATGCAGATCTGGAACACACCTTAGCTGGTCAGATCCAAGGTTATGAAGTGATCATTTGAACATCCCTCTCAATTCTCTCCTCTGACAAAAACTTGAGGTAGGACATTGTATTGAATAAGTCCCAAGAAACTGTACTCCCACTGCCCAAAATGCCAACCACTTCTCCAAGATTCTTGCCTTTCTCTTCTACAAATTCCTACTTCAATTATATCACTCATACTCTCGTTTTCAGATCTGGAGTTGGATCTGCATTCTGAAGAAGAGCTGGATCCAGTACTGATTTCAGTGGTTGAACTTTTTCCTTCAAAGCAGCAGGTCACCATCTCAATTTGATTCTCACATTTCAATTCATCTGGCATGTAAGAGAATCCTGGACATGGCTAATTGGCAGGATTGGCACATGCCACCTTAAATTTTATGGATATACTGGCCAACACCCAGTTACCTTACTCTTCTCAAAAGTCAGGTTTCAGATCAGGGAAAATCTAGATCTGACTCCCAAGATGCTCCAATCCTAAACATTCTTAGCAGATAGTCAGGGAGTATTCCCCTACTTCTACCTCTGGGTGAATTGTGTGCTAAAATATTCAATTCTTCACCTAATATTTTAAAATTCTGCATATTCTAGTTGTCAAAATAACACAACATAAACATGTAGTGGGAACTCACAATGAGATTATGGACCAGTTGAGCAGTGCTTCAAATCAGATGCATGAAAGATCACTAAGGACTCTGATTTAGGGCTTATTCATAATTTGGAGCTTTCCAGACAAGTCTTTTTGCCAGTGCCCTTGTTTTTGTTTGAGAGCAGGCTCAGACATTCAGGTAGTAACAGATGAGTTCTTCCTCAGATGGGAGTTAGGTTTAATATATACTTTTTTTCCCTTTCTGCTAATGCTGAAGGTAATGCAAAAAGTTCAGACAAGACTCGACCAAAATTATACCAGTCGCTCTAGCGTGGCCAAGACAGCAATAGTACATGAACCTCCTTCCGTATTCTGTAGGAGTGAAGAATGTGTTAATTCTAGAAAAAATGTTATGACTTTAAATGGAAAAATGTCTTTTATGACTGACTAGCTAGGATATTGATCCTGTGTCCATACTTATTCAGTATATTTTAGAATATTTACTACACTTATCTATGGGTTTATCTGTATATCTCACTTAGTCCACTTGGCAACAATTGCAGCTTTTCATTTACCTATTAATGATAAATTTATTTATTTCACATGATTCTGATAAAAGGTTTTTGCAGGGTTTATTGAATTTGTATCTGCCAGTAGGAAATCCAGTTCCTCCATGTGATCTAAACTTAGTATTAACATAGTTGTCTCCACTATTCAAAGCTCTTTCCATAAAAACAACTTTATAATAGGAGTTTCATTCTTTAGAAGAATCCATGGAACTGTTTGCTTTGATGGCAGATCCTCTTTTTTTACTGTTTTTCATAAGGATAAGGTTGTACCTAGACCTCACCCCAGTTTCTCCCTAAAGTAATTTCAGATTTTCATGTTAATTGATATCCTGATTCTTTCCTGGATCCCATGCTATTATGGGATGAATGTAGATTAGTGTTTAGATATAACAATAAAACTATCTGGCTAGAACCAAGGCATTTAGCTGTCTCCCAAAATGTTCATTTCCAATGCTGTAAACTTTAGGGGCTAAGCTATTTCTGCACTGTCCTTATCTAGATGAGTTAGACAGTGTATAGAGTAGAATTAAGACCTCTTATCTATCTCTCTTCCTGCGAGTCTCCTAACTCTTTCAACTAGAATGGTTGCATGTTAGACGTTCCCCTCATTGACATATGTGAGCTGTCATTTGGGGTTCATGTCTCACTTTCATTAAACACTTTGGTTTAAATTTGGTATCTAGATCTGATGTTCAGTTTGACAGCAATGTTTCAGTCTTTATTTAATTAGGACGTCACCGGCCTCCATCCTTAATTTGGTATGCAGTATTTATCTCATGAGAGGGAATGTGCAGTGGAAACCCAAAGAAGAAATGAAGGTTGTCTACTTGTAACCAAAGTTCTTTGAGATGGAATCTGTATACTCCCACTCCCTGCCCATTTCTCCCCTTCTGTGGAGTACTAATTAATTCCATACTCTATAGCAGTGGAAGAAACTGAGGTGACAGGTGGGATCATGTCCACTTTTATAGTCTTGCCCTCAGAATATGCTTGAATGCTGAGGAGAGGGGTAAAAAGGGCACGCAAGCACTCTGGCACTGCTACCAGAAGGGTCCACTGTCCAAGTTGCACTGGTCAGCATATCCAAGAGTGTGAATATGCAGAATCCATCTTGAACTCCAATTACAAATAAGAAAATCTTCATTTCCCCTTTTTTTGTTGTTTGTGATATTAGGAGAACAGTATTCATTCAAAACACTCGAGGAGCTTCAAGTAGTGCCCTAAAAACTGCAGTAAAATTAGCACAATTCAGGGCACTGACTTTAGCTTCCTCTGCACCTTTCATCTCAAGGCAAATGATATCTGCTCATTCACTTCCTCAAACCACTGTCTGAAATTTTTGGGAGGAGGAGGGACTGGAGTCACTAGAGGTTTCCCCTGCATTTCTGTGTGAGCAGAGGAGGAGAACCAACTCATTCTTTGTGCAGAGGATGGCTGAACGCACCTTACCTACTGCAAGGTTGACCAGGTGAAGTTCTTTGACTTCACCCATCCACCCAGTTCTGGAACCGGATGATGAAAGGAATGAAGGAATCCCCTAGTAACGTCAGAAATGGAGCACAAATGCCTTGTAAGGGAGGGATGCTACTGGCACTTTCTCCCACCCAAACCATAACCCTTGGTCACTGAAGCTGCAATGACTGAAACCAGAAGTAGGTCATGCTCATGGGTATAATTGAGGACTATATGCAAGTAGTCCTGGAACAAAAGGAAGCTTCTTCCTTCCAAATAATGAGCTCCATGTTTATCCTCATAATTGTTCACACCATCATATGGTAGATCCTATAAGGTGGATAAGGAACTGGTTAAAGAGGAGACTACAACGGGTCATACTGAAAGGTGAACTGTCAGGTTGGAGGTAGGTTACTAGTGGAGCTCCTCAGGAATCAGTTTTGGGACCAATCTTATTTAACCTTTTTATTATGACCGTGGCACAAAAAGTGGGAATGTGCTAATAAAGTTTGCAGATGGCAAAATTGGGAGGTATTTCCAATACAGAGAAGGATCTGGATATCATACAGGAAGATCTGGATGATCTTGTAAACTGGAGTAATAGAAAAAAGATAAAATTTAATAGTGGAAAGTGAAAGGTCATGCATTTAGGAACTAATGAATTTTTGCTATAAGCTGGGGACTCATAAGTTGGAAGTGACAGAGGTGGTGGAGGACCTGGGCGTATTGGTTGATCACAGGATGACTATGAGCTGTCAGTGTAATGTGGCCGTGAAAAAAGCTAACGTGGTCCTAGGATGCATCAGACGAGGTATTTCCAGTAGAGATAGGGAGGTGTTAGTACTGTTATACAAGATGCTGGTGAGATCTCATCTGGAATGCTGTGTGCAGTTCTGGTCCCCCATGTTTGAGAGATGAATTCAAACTGGAACAGGTGCAGAGAAGGGCTACTGGGATGATCCATGGAAATGGAAAGCCTGCCTTATGAGAGGAGACTCGAAGAGCTTGTCTTATTTAGCCTAACTAAAAGAAGATTATGGGGAGATATGATTGCTCTCTCTAAATACATCCGAGGGATAAATAGCGGGAGGGAGAAGAATTATTTAAGTTCAGCACCAATGTGGACACAAGAACTAATGGATATAAAGTGACCATCAGGAAGTTTTGACTTGAAATTAGATACAGGTTTCTAACCATCAAAGGAGTGTAGTTCTAGAATAGCCTTCCAAGGAGAGCAGTGGGGGCAAAAAACCTAGCTGGCTTCAAAACTGAGCTTGATACTGTCGTGGAAGGAATCACGCAGCCACTTCAATTCAGGTGAAGATCGAGTAGAACTTTAATTTGACAGACACACATACAGACAGACTATAGCCATAGGGGAGCCCAGGCAGCACGTCTCTGTGCTGGTCACTGGCACTCCGCCGGTTTCAAGTTACAGAGAGGTTTATATAGGTTTGTCAGAGTTACATATTACAGGCAGGATCGTATAGTGGTCTCTTCAGGGTGTGCCAAATTGCTTACAACATGTCAGGTCATAAATTAGGGGGGGGCTCTCCTGGCGCTGGCAAGTCCGGAGGCATCTTCATTTTATGATGGCCTGACGGAATTCCTGACCCTGGGGCTGGGGGGGGAGGCTGCAGCTGCACGATAAGGTTACAGACAGTTGGGCTGGGGCAGCTGCAGCCAAGCGAGATAAGGTTATGTTTTACAACGTTTCCCACCAGGCTGGATAGATGCTGTGTCCAATTCAAGGCCTACTGTCTTGATTTAATTTCACAATGCATTTATGGAGGGGCTGGTATGATGGAACAGTCCAGTTTAACAATTGAGTGATCTTTGACTAATGGTGATAGATATGCCAGTGACCTGTGAAGGGATGCTAAATGGGGTGGGGTCTGAGTTACTACAGAGAATTCTTTCTTGGATGTGTGGCTGGTGAATCTTGCTCACATGCTCAGGGTTTAACTGATCACCATATTTGGGGTCAAGAAGGGTTTTTCCCCCAAAGCAGATTGGTAAAGGCTCTTGCAGGTTTTCGCCTTCCTCTGTAGCATGGGGCATGGCTCACTTGCAGGTGGATTTTCTGTACCTTAAGGTCTTTAAGCCATGACTTGAGGACTTTAATAACTCAATCATAGGTTAGAGGTTTATTACAGGAATGGGTGAGTGAAGTTCTGTGGCCTGCATTGTGCAGGAGGTCAGACTAGATGATCATATTGGTCCCTTCTGACCTTAGAGTCTGAGTCTTCTGTCTGTACATATTCCAGTAGTGCTTGTATGGAAAAATACTGTTTGCGGTTGTATTGTTCAAATAAAACTTAAGTTTGCTTGTGTGATATAATTGAAATTGGACAGCAAGCCTGATAAAATGCAAGACCTGGCAAAATATAGAGATTGAACAAATTGCACCAGGAATTTACAACAGTAACCACATTGCACCGGAAACTTACAACAGGGCAACGTTGGATAAGGAAACTTACAATAGAGCAAAGTTGCATAAGGGACTTACAACAGGTAATGATGGAGCTAAAACTGTAGGACAGAAATACGCTCAATCACAGGCCATTTGCTGGAGATAGAGCTAAAACGGAATCACAGAAATATGCTCAACCACAGAAACGTGCTCACCTGCAGTCCATCTGCCGGAGGTGAGCACCCACAACACCAGATGCGCTTAGGCAGACTTTTGCAAGACAGCTAAACCATGTGAAATTGTTCGACCACAGAATGCTCAGAAAAGTAAATAAATACTCAGAGCAGACAGGTTCAGTGGACTGCAGCCCAGCTCAGGAGGTGGGTGTCTACTCTTGAGTCTATCGAGAGGACACCAACCCTAAGAAGCTTGCGAGCTCCAGATCCCAGTGATCACCTGTCGAGGACGAGGGTTTTGAAGCAAGGATCTGGACCAGAGGCAGAGTCTGTCCGTGAGCATAGTATCTGGATAGTTCAGGAGTCTGGACTCAGGAAATCAGGGGGATTTAATTGAGATCTGAGGATCATGTCTTCTCTAGGAATTGCTAAAAAACACTTTTAGGAAAAGGATAGGTAATAGATAAGGTACCATAAATATTAATGAATCAAGTGTAGGTGTTAATTGTCTGACTGTTTGATTGTAAGAAGTATTGTTAATTGTCCTTTGTTTGTGTTATTAATAAAGATATTCATTGATTCAACCTGGGGTACTCTTTCCCATCAATCTCAGAATCCTCATAAAAGAATCTGAGCATCTTGCAACCCATCTAATTGGGCCTTTTCCCTACTAAATTTTAATAGCAGCAAGGCTTGCAGGTACCTTTTTTGTCTCCACATGCATCTTCACAAGATGCAGACTTTGCTTATGGCTTCCAGTGCTCAAATATTAAAATGAGGCAAGAAACACCTTTCACAGTACGCTCCCAGTTAGTTCCCTCTGAGAATGCTATACCTTGTTTCCAGTGCATTTCTGCCTCAGTGAAGCCCATAGCATGTACAATACATGCTGCTTTACAAACTATAGTATCAGTCAAATTGTAATTTAAACAATATATCTATCAAAGTATCTAAACTGAATTGTAAGGCAAAATTTCAGCTGTTTTGCCAGTTGTAGACTGACATTCTGTAATGCTTCTTTATTTAAAAAAAATCTAGGTTTTTTTCTAAGTTTTCTTCAGAGGAAGGGATTTCAAATATTGGGTTGAGTTAATAGTTCACTATTTGTAAAGTACTGAGCTGCATAAGGCTGGAACTCCCTCCCTTAGCCAAGGGCCCCAGCACCCACTGTGTGTCTCTCTCTTTCAAAATCTTCCTCAGAATCTTTTCTGTCCCCTTGCAAAGATTGCAAATGCTAATCCGCGAAAGTTTAAAACAAAAAACGTACGTACTTCTTGTCACCATTTCCGTGTCCCCAAATGCTCCAAGTTGTTTCTCTGGGTCTCAAAGTGCACTGGTGGTGGTGGTGGTGTAATAGCTGCCTGCTCCGAAAGGCTAGAGTCTGTCTAATCTTCTTTCTTGTATTTTGCTGAGCACTCTGTGTAAGTGGTTAATACTTGTTAACAGTGCAAAAATGAGAAATTAGTTATGGCTATATAGACTCACAGACTTTAGGACCAGAAGAGACCCATCATGATCATCTAGTCTGACCTCCTGCACATTGCAGGCCACAGAACCACACTCACTCACTTCTGTAATAGATTTATAACTTCTGGCTCAGTTACTGAAGTCCTGTTACAGAGAATCCACCATTTACACTAGTTTAGAGACGTTTTGTAATATTTGTCTGTATTTACATACCAAAGCAACCTTTATTGCTAAGTTAATTCCTGAAAAGAGGTGCCATACTATAAGTAGAGACATCACTATACTGCAGAATATAATGAACAAGATGGCAAAACAACGATTAACCAAAACCATATTTAAGTTTTGTAACTAATAATCTTCTTGTTTCTCTCTCCTTCCATTCCCTCCATCTGCAGTATGTTGGTGGACACCCTTTCAACAGTCCATATCTGTCAACTTCAGAGGAGCCAACGGAAAGTTGTTGTATAATTGAGAGTATTGTTATAGAAGAAACAAATGAAACTGATTTTAAAGTCTACAAACACTCTAAACAGAGCAGTCGAGATTCAGGAAATTATTCTAATGATGATGATACTTCTGGAACTAAAGTGTCAGAAGAAATGCTTGAACAGGAAACAGCATAACGAACACTCAGACTGGCATTTTGCTGTTCTCGTTTCATATGTAAGAGACTTTGCCTGACAAAAGCAGACTGACAGGCTGTAAGTTTCCAGTTTTGCTATTCAGTAGCAAAGTTCAAAATTACTTACTATTTTGGCTGGTATTTGTTACTAGTCTTATTGTTTACCATGTAGATCTTGATAACATCTGCTAAAGTCCTGTGATGTCTCCACAGAAAAGACAATCTTCACCTTTCTTTGCTGATAGTAGATGGCAACATACGTAGACAGCAGTTTCAAAAGAGAACTCTGCTAAGCTTCCTTAAGCCTGCTCTTGGCACTCTTGGTGTCAGTGGTGTATTGTATGTGCCAGTGTCAATTCTGTTGTTAATGTTAACCTTATGACTGTCAACATGCCTTCAGAGAATTCAGCTAGCTTAGCCAACAAAGAGGTAGAGGCAGAAAAGGGATTTTTTGTTTTTTAGGTGAATATTTGCTGGAGGAGTTAAAGGAAAATAGTGGAAGCTTGTTGTAAGAATAGGTTTGGGCAACCTTCTAGCCTAGCAAGCACTACATCCAGAATAAAACCATGATCTTCCAGATTATATGTGCATAAAAGCAAAATATCAGCCTTGTAAGAACAGAGCAAATTCTACTATGCACTTTAATGCCAAAGTAAGTTAGGGATCTTATACTTGTATCTGTTTAGTAACCAGATAGCCACAAGCTGTAAAGTTTTTACCCACAACTGAGATGTACTTAAATGTGAAATTTTTCCTACATTTGAAAACAACAAACATTTTATTTCCAACTTGTTCTTAACTGAATTCCTATTGCTCAATATAAACGTGGGGGAGACACACAAATATCGAAAGGAAATAGCTTTGGAAAATTAGATCCTTTAAATCAATGGTTCTCAACCAGGGATACATATACCCCTTGGGGGATACGCAGAGATCTTCCAGGGGGTACATCAGCTCATCTAGATCATAGAATATTAGAGTTGGTAGGGACCTCAGGAGGTCATCTAGTCCAACCCTCTGCTCAAAACAGGACTAACCTTAGCTAAATATTTGCCCAGTTTTACCACAGGCTACACAAAAAGCACTAGCGAAGTCAATACAAACTAAAATTTCATACAATTACTTGTTTTGTACTGGTCTATATAATAAAGTGAAATGTAAGTGCAATATTTGTATTCCAATTGATTTTATAATTATATGGTAAAAATGGGAAAGTCAGCAATTTCAGTAAAAGTGTGCTGTGACACTTTTGTATTTTTGTCTGATTTTGTAAGCAAGTCATTTAAGTGAGGTGAAACTTGGGGATACGCAAGACAGATCAGACTTCTGAAAGGGGGGGCAGTAGTCTGGAAAGGTTGAGAGCCGCTGCTTTAAATCCTCTGCCATAGAGCCAAATTACCACGAAAACGATAAACTTGAATCCAACTGACTATAATATTGTGGTGCCACATATACATCTCTAGATATTTGTATTGTTGAATCATCCATACACATACTCTGTGTGTATGCTGCAATAATTTTCATACGTTGCTGGGGCAAATTTGATTTCTCATTGATTCCCCTGAAATTACTAATTTGATTTATAATTCCTCTTGACTGACTGACATGGCAAGAATATATAAGAATGGCTGTACTGGGTCAGACTGATGGTCCATTTAGCCCAGTATCCTGTCGTCCGACAGTAGCTAATGCCAGGTTCTTCAGAGGGAATGAACAGAACAGGTAATCAAATGATACATCCCATCTCCCATTCCCAGCTTCTGGCAGCAGAGGCTAGGGACACTTCAGAGCATGGTTTTGCATCCCTAACCATCTTGGTTAATAACCATTGATGACCTACCCTCCAGGAACTTACCTAGTTCTTTTTTTAACCTTATTATTGTTTTGGCCTTCACAACATCCTCTGGCAAAAGAGTTCCACAGGTTGACTGTGCATTGTGTAAAGAAACACTTCCTTTTATTTCTTTAACCCTGCTGCCTATTCATTTCATTTGGTGACCCTTAGTTCTTGTGTTAGTGTTATTTACTCCTTCTCCTTTCTCCACACCAGTCATGATTTAATAGACTATCATATTCCCCCCTTAGTCATCTGTTTTCTAAGCTGAAAAGTTCCCATTTTACTACTCTCTCCTCATATCAAAATTGTTCCAAAGCCCTAATCATTTTAGTTTCCCTTTTCTGTACCTCTTCCAATTCCAATATCTTTTTAAGATAGGATGACCGGCTCTGCAGATTCAAGATGTGAGCGTACCATGGATTTATATAGAGACAATGTTTTCTGTCTTATTCTCTAGCCCTTTACTAATGATTCCCAACATCATTACCTTTTTGATTGCTGCTGCACATTGAGTAGATGTTTTCAGAGAACTATCCACAATGACTCCAAGATCTCTTTCTTGAGTGGTAACAGCTCTAAAATGACAGACCCCATTACTTTATATGTATAGTTGGGATTGTTTTCCATTGTGCATTACTTTGCATTTATCAACATTGAATTTCATCTGCCATTTTATTGTCCAGTCACCCAATTTTGTGCCTGGTCAACAAAATAGCATATTCACTATTTAAAAACTATTCCAGCTCAGATCTTACTTTCAGTTGGCTTCTGTTTATACAAAACATGATGCACTGACCTTCGGGGAAAAAATTACTCCAGTCTTGTGGATCATTTCTCCACTCTTGTTCTGTCCCATGGGATTTTTAAAATAGTATCCTGTTTTACGGAGAAAGTTGACTTGGAGTGAAAACCAGGATGCTTTTTTCCAGCTTTCATGTAAGTTTATAACTTGCTACAAGTAATTGTTGGTTTCTATCAAAATTTGAATATTTTTAATCTCTAAGGTCTAAGTGAGTGTTCTTAGTTTAATCCTCGCTATTTACTGGACAGGATAGTATGTTTTATATGGTAGTTTCTTTTTTCCCCAACGTAGTTCTGAGACAGTGAGATTGGAATTGCTTAGGATAATTACTTATAGTTAGAAAGGAAAATACGGCATTCGGACATGACATGAATTTTCCTTTTACTACTTCTAGATTTGGGGAGGGCTCATTATTTTACCTTTTGGCACTTAAAAAAAAAATTTCTATTCTGCTCAATTCTTGTCTCTTCCTCACATCCGCCATTCTCCCCCTTTATATCTCCCAAAAATTCAGGCTTGTGAAAGTTGACATTTGTTTCCTAACATTGTATGTCAATTGAAAATAACCATCCATGCCTTGAGCTCTTGAATTTTTTGCTTGTTTTTTAGAATAGGAGTCTAGGAGGATACATGTGTAAGCCATGCCCACATTGTGTCACTCTATCCATCTTTAGTGGGGCCTAGGCCACAGAGATTCGTTTGTTACTCCCAAGAGAGGCATTCAAATAGCCCAGTCTTATCCCCATTCGTTGGCCTGGCCTCCTGTGCCTGGTGGTGGTCGATGCCAAATGTTTTAGAAGTAGACATAAAACATCCCTAAGTCACCTAATTGTTGTAATAGAGCTAAACTGTTTGGCTTTAGATTCGAAAAATTTTCAAGAAATGCGCAAAAAAAAAACAAAAAACCTTTATACCTTATGCAGATAACTCTGACCTTGAAGGTAGTGTTATATCCTTTTTGGAACAGAGCTTGAACTTGCAATCAGAATTGGGTTCAATTCAGTTTTATCCATCAGTGTGGCCTTGGACAAATCACTTAATAGCTGCACCTCAGTTTGTGAGGGTGCTGGGAAATCCTTAGATGAAAGGAGCTATAAAATTGTAGTTGTACATACAAATTGTAATTGGAGATAGTTTTACTTCCACTGCCTCTTGTTTATGCAGCTGTTAGTGCTTGGTGCTGCAGATGTAACTCCTGGGGCTATTTTTCCCAAAAAAAGTTACTTTGAAAGTATCATTTGTTAATCATAACCTATTTCTTCAGCAGTATTTAAATTTGGAATACATTCTTCCATTTTGAGAGATTTTTGTAGGTCGACTTTATTTTTCTCTTCTAGGGAGAACACTTCAGTTGATATTTCAATGTCCGATGGCTAAGTATTATTTAGGAAATGGATCACTTACTAGTGACGTGTTTTTGGTTGATTCCATGTGTTGACTATTCTCCAAAGATTGTGTTTAATATGAAGGATTTCACTGTTGATAATCAGACTTATGGTTGAAAAATCTGTTACAGGTGCATAAGCTAGAGCCAATTATAGCCTTACAACTTCCACTGATTTTAGTGGAAATTGTACACATGCATATCAAACTTGTACTATAGTGTCATCCTACTGGATATTTAGTAATACAGTCATTGTATTGCTAATCTTTTCACCACTATCTATCACAGAGGCAGATGCTCTGTAGCACCCCCTTGTGGTTGGGTTTTCACAAGTGCAGCAGCTCTGATTCAGTTTTCCTCCAAGTCTCTGAGCAGGAACATCACAAGTCTCTTGCTCTTATTATGCTCTGGCTTAGCTTGTTGTTTGGCACAAGTGTACATTTCCAGTTCCCCAACTCCAAACTTCCAACTGCCCAGCAAAGATAATTTGCCCCTCGTGACTTGCCCTTTGCAGCCTCCTCTTTCTACAACCGCTTTAAGAACAGTCCCAAGCCAAATCAGTAATCCACAGATCCTCTTTAAATCTACTCTTCCTGAGGCAGCTTTAATACAGTCTCCAGCAACATCAATAATTGGCAGATCCAGTCAATCCTTACCAAGTGGTTTCTCCCCAGGCTGTCCCCAGAGGTAGGTTCCATTTCTGATCCCAGGATTACCTATCTTCTCCAGGGATTCTAGCTGCCTTCTTCAAGGCCACCCTGCTGGCCTTTCTTTTTCTCTTCTGAATAACGACCTGATTTTATAGGCCGCAGCTGCCCCCTAGTAGGAGTTACTTAGCTGACCACAGGTGGATTGGGCCTGTTCTCTCTTAAAGGATCAATCCCAGCTGTAACAGTCAGTTTTCAGGGTTGATCTATATCATAGACTGACAGGGTACATGATCTGCCTCTGACCTCTATGGAAATATATCCTTTGCGATAGATCCTGTGCTTTCACTTCTTCCAGAGGGAGCCCCATTACTTCAAGACCAGTTCCCTGACTTCAGAACCTCTTTCGCACCATGCCCTTCAGCAAGTCCAAAGGAGTTTGGACACCTGTTGGAGAATTGCCCATTTGGGAGCTATGCAAACAGCAGATGTTTGCAGTGACACAGGCCAGGCTTTTCAAAACATATTATTTATTAGACAACAGGAATACAGTCTCTAGGCACATGGGGATAAAATGGTACAGCAAAGCCTAAGTGTATAACTGTGTCCTAATTTGTCATGTGGTCCTTGCTGAGGCAGCTCTCTGCTCTGGCCTGGAAGACAGATTGCACACTAACAGCAAACTTTTCTGGCTCTGTGGGCATGTTACATAGCAAAAAACAAAAGCTCTGCAACAGCAAGTCTCAGAGCCTGAGTCAACTGACTTGGGCTCCAAGGGCTCAGGCTGTGGGGCTAAAATTAGCCATGTATATGTTTGGGGTTGGGCTGGAGCCCAGGCTCTGAGACCCTCCCCACTCCCTGGATCTCAGAATCTGGGCTCCAGCCCAAGGCCAAATATCTACATATTTGTCTTCATATTTGACCTGAGCTCTGAGATTTGCTGCCACAGGGTTTGCTTTGCTGTGTAGATGTGCCCTATGTGTCTGTCAATTGTAGTTTGTCCGCTTTTCACTGAGCCCTACCCCCTGACAATGTCCCCCACCTAATACAATCCCCCTCTCTTCTCTAGGATCTTTGAAGCTTTCTAATGTTTGTGTTTGTTCCCTTTGATCCTTCTCTTCTCCGCTTTGGCCTAACAGTTGTCACCAGAGCTGGAACTTTGGAGTTGCCTTTTCATTGCTATAAACCTGGCTATTATGGTTTGATGTTTGGAATGTTCCTTATCATGGCTCTTATTTTACCTCTCCTATTTGTATCCTCTAACACCCCTTTTGAAACAGCTCCGTAGAAAGCCCATAGCCATACGCCTTATTCATAAATGACATCTCCTAGTTTGTCACAGCCTGCAACACTTCACACTGCAGTCTGATGCACGACTGCTTTGTCATCGTCCAGCTGAAATTGGATAGTTGACATGGAATTCTAATATATGCATTGGAGTGGCAGTGAAGACGTAACTTCAGAGAACTGGAAGAGTTCCTTTGAATGCCAACGACTTCAGACAGAGTGGCCCATTAGAGTTGAAGGGTGAAGAAATTCATGTTGTCTTAAAGGTTTGCCAGCATTTTTCTCAGGTCATCCTCTTCTCTAGCTCAGGTGTAGCAAGGTGTCCTGTTGCCTTGATTTAGTACTTCCTTGCATAATGGCCCAATATACCTTGATGCTAGTGCTGGCTGCAGTGCTTTTTTTAACATGTTGGTGCATGCAGATGTGCTGATGCCTTCTCAGCTCAGTAAACATCAGAGTGCCTCAGCACCGTTCATTGCACTTTCCTTGCAGTAGCACTGAAGTACTGACATCATTTTACTGTTCCTACTTTCTATGCTCAGGATACCCATATGGGTTTTGGAACCAAAAGGCTGACGCTCTTTGGTGCACTGCGAACTACCTATGCTTTCCATGGCTGTGATGCAATAATAGGTTGTAATAAGGCTTTTTTAAAAAAAAACTTGGGATCATGACCACCTAGTGAATTGTCACAAGTCTTTATTCTTTAGGAGCAGCATTTCCTTTGGAGTAGTTATGTGCAATAGGCATGTAAGATTCATATGAACATACTGGCATAACAAGATAAGAATGAAGCATAGGCTAGTTACAAAAGATATCAAACAGACTTTTCAGACTGTGAATTTCATATCAGTAGAATGGGAACTACAGGGTTTTTATCTGTTGTGTTAGGAAGCCGTGGAGATGTGGAGAAAAATGTCCCAGAATTCATTCTCAAAATTTCTCAAGTTGGATCTCTCTACTAGTTTGCCATGTTACAAACACAATGTATAGTATGGTGTGTTTAGTGATCTTAGTGCTTTTGAAAGATGCTATATCAGTGGCATGAGTGCCTGCTATCCACAGAACAGCCTACTTTCCCTGGACCAGGGGCATCTTCTGCACCCAGACCTGGAGTCCCTTAACCTGACAGCGTGGAGGCTGAATGATTGAGCTTGGAAGAACAAGCTTGCTTGCCTTATGTGCAGACTGCTGATGAGTAGCAGGAAGCCCTCCACAAGGACATCGTATTTGGCCAAGTGGAAGAGTTTCATTTGCTGGGCTGCAATGCAGCAGGTTACGCCCCACCAGGCACCAATCCAGGTGGTCCTAGACTACCTGTTACACCTCAAACTTCAGGGTCTAGCTACTGCCTCACTAAAGATGCATCTGGCTGCCATCTCAGCCCTCCATCCCTTGATTCACAGGAGATCAGTTTTTTTCTCATGCCATGATGGCAAGATTTCTGAAGGGCATAGAAAAGCTCTACCTGTAGGTCAGGGATCCTGTACCATCCTGGGACCTGAATTTGGTCCTCTGTAGGCTCACGATGGTGCCATTCAAGCCCATGGCAACTTGCCCACTTCTGCTACTGTCATGGAAGGTGCCCTTCCTAACTATCACATCGGCTAGGAAATCTGAAATCAAGGCACTCACCTCTGAGCTGCCATATACTATTTTTATAAGGATAAGGTCCAGCTGAGGCCTCACCCAGCCTTTCTGCCTAAGGAACACAATTCCACACCAACCAGGACATTTTCCTGCCAGTGTTTTTCCTGAAGCCACATGCTTCCAAAGAGGCATACGCTGCATGTACGCAGAGCCCTGGCTTTCTACTTGGAGAGGCGGAAGCCATTTTGTAAATCCACGCAGCTGTTCATTGCAGTGGCTGAGAGGATGAAAGTTTTACCTGTCTCGCAATGAATCTTCTCCTGGATAACAGTCTGCATATGCTTCTGCTATGAGCAGGGAAAGTTTCCGCTTCCAGGCAACATCACAGCTCACTCCACCAGAGTGCGGGTGTCTATGCAGGACATGTGCAAAGCTGCTACGTGGTCATCGGTGCATACTTTCACATCCCACTATGCCATTATGCAACAGGCTAGGAATGACGCCAGATTCGGTAGGGCAGTGTTGCAGTCAACCAACCTATGAACTCCAAACCCACCTCCAAGGTACTGCTTGCAAGTCACCTAATATGCAATGGACATGAGTAAACACTCGAAGAAAAGAGAGTTACTTACCTTGTAACTGTCCTTCAAGATGTGTTGCTCATGTCTATTCCATGACCCACCCCTTGTCCCCGCTGTCAGAGTTGACGGCAAGAAGGAACTAATGGGGCGTAGGGCCAGCAGCACCTGATAGTGCGCGGCATGTGCGCAGGGCTCTACGGTGTGCCAGTGCCAGCCCTATGGCATCTGCTAAGTGGAAAAATTTTCTGGTAACCATGCACAGGGTGTACACGCACCTACTATGGAATGGGCATGAGCAACACATCTTGAAAAACAACAATTACAAGGTAAGTAACCGTCTTTTCTATGTAATGATGTTTCTTCGAGTGATGACCCTGTGGGTGCTCCATTTCAGGTACAGGTGCGTCCTGGCATCTTTGATTGGAGATTTCTGCAGCAGTGCCTGTACTAGTCACACATGTGCGGAGGGGGTCTCGTGGCACCGCTGGCGCCTCAACCATTGCTTGCACAGCCCAATCCCCTCAGTTTCTTCTCAGTTGTCCTCGGCCTGAGACAAAGCTCCTAAGGGAAAAAAAATCAAAAATAGTTATACATAGTTTACACATAATTTTCAGTAATAGAATGTTAAGATAAGACAGTTTTTAAAATGTTTATACACACACACACACAAAAGGAGAATCATTCTTCTTTAAAACTCTTAAAATGCTTGGATCACCAGGATTCAAAAGATGATGCAAGTCCTGCAGGGACACAATCCCGATTTCAGACAGACAAGCTGTCTGCATTAGGTGCCTTGGAGAGGGACATATCCCAGCCAAGTGCTCACATTGCACTAAACTCAAGGTGAGAACTAGGCAAGATAGAGATCTCCACCTTAAGCTTATTCTCATAGAGAAATCTCTTCAGCCCACCTCAGAGTCTGATACCAGGGAAAAGGGCAGAGTTATGGCTCAAACCACTGCTGAGATAAGGAAAAAAGCCCTGATCTTGCTGGTTAGAGACACTCCAAAAATAAAACTCTCTCTGGCGAGGTGTTTACCTCCTGTGCTATCCACCTCATGGGCGAGTTCAGCTACTGTGCCAACTATTGCCGGCACCAAAAAAAATCAGTGCCGAGTTGCAAGTTGATGTTGACTACAGCACCGTTGACACCAGCCAAGGTGGTGCCAAAATCCACCCCGGGCACGGATATTGCCACCATCAGCAGCATCACCAACTTTGCCACTGGAGAAGACCAAAAACAAACCTGCAGTACCGACCACCATGCCAGTTGAACAGATCACCTCAGTACCAGCAGCACTGAAGCAACAGTCCCATGGCATCACTCATGGGACAACACACCTCCAACATGTTCCTATTTATATGGCACTGATATGTCACCCTACCAGCAGGCATCACAATAATCAATCTCACCCATTCCCACTCCACTCTCCAGCGATGGCGAAGAAAGCATAGAGGGAGGAGTTTTTTCCCCCCATACCAATTCTCTCCAGTCAGAAGAGAGTCCGTATCATCCTTAAAATCACTGGCACAAATTGAAAAGATGATGAGGGAGTGGATTGAGCAAATGAAATTGTTCTCCCAGAGATCTCTCCCCACACAGGGGGCCTCAGGGGACCTGTACGTATCACATAAAGCTTGATGTGACGTGCCTACAACATCAGCCACAGCCATGGATAATTCTGTTCCACCATCCCCTGGACAGGAGAATTAACCGGATGAGACAGACAAAGGGATGCAATAGGATACCTTGCCAACCCACAACTCATCCTTATCTCCGGATGAGGCAATAATGCCTCCACCTCCAATCATGGCTGGCGATTTTTAAACAATTTCAAAAATTGTTTAAATGCGTGGCAATAAGCCAAGAGAGACCTCTACGGAAGGTGGAGGAGACTCAATATAAACTTGCAGATATTACGTATGTCTGCCAATACAAAAATAGCTCTGCCAATTAACGATGCAATAATGCAACCCACTGATACCATCTTACAGACACCTGCATCAGCTCCACCAATCTGTAAGAGGGCAGACAGGAAATATGTCTTATCAAAGGGCATGGAATTCCTGTTCACCCACCCTCCTCCTAACTCTTTAGTGGTCAAAGCAGTACAACATAGAAGCAAAGAAGCACAGTCCACTCCACTTGATAAGGACTGCAAAAGACTAGACCTATTTGGCTGCAAGATGTATTTGTCGGCAACCTTGCAATTCAGTATAGCTAACTATAATGCCGTATTAGCCAAATATGACAACGACAATTACAGCAAAATCAAACAGGCACAACTGAAGTCCTTAGTAAACAAGGGCCAATTAATCACCCAAATGTCCCTGCGGGCATCACTCAACATCACAGATACAGCAGCTCAAACAGCAATAGCCGTAGTCATACGTAGTGCCTCCTGGCTGCAATCTTCCGGTGTTCCATCGGACCTGCAGACAATCTTCTACTTTCTACCATTTGACAAGGGGAAATTTATTCTCCAAGAAAATAGATGAAACCCTACATTCTATGAAGGACTCTAGATTCCCAGGGTTCTGAGAGTCATCCTACACCCCATTGTTTAAACGAAGGAGATAACAACCCTACCAGAGGAGCGATCTCCATCCGTCAGCAAAGACCACGTGACAATTACAAACAGAAACAGGCCCCAGAGAAGAAGACAATCATCCAACCAATCAGTCTCCTCTCAATCAGCTCGGCCCAAACAGTCATTTTGAGAGTTTGGTTGAGGGTCTGATATGCACTCCAACAGCAGGAACTACTACTATTTTCAGACACTGTTTAGACCAATTGGGTAGCAATTACCAGGGACAGATGGACCTTAGAGATCATCCATATGGGCTACTCCATCCCTTTCCTATTCTGAGCATCCACCCTCCCCCGTCCCCCTTCAGAGACCCCTCCCACAAGTACTACAACAGGAGGTGCTTCAACTACTACAATTAGGAGCAATAGAACAAGTCCCACCACAGTATAAGGGCAGAGGATTCTATTCCCACTACTTTCTTCCACAGAAAGAGTGGAGGGTGGAAACCAATCCTAGATCTCAGCATGCTCAACAAACTCATCCGTATTCAAAAATTCAAAATGGTCACTTTGGAAACAATAATTCGAGCCTTAGAATGGGGAGATTGGTTTGCAGGCCTTGACCTAAAGGACACTTACTTTTATATTACCATACACCTCTCCCATTAATAATTCCTTCAATTTATAGTTGGTATGGAATATTACCAGTACACGGTACTACCCTTTGGCCTGTCCACTGCACCATGAGTTTTTTCCAGGATGCTTTCGGTCATTGCAGCTCACCTATGGCAACAAGGGATGATCATTTTTCCATACGTAGACGACTGCCTCCTCCAAAGCTCCAGTTATGCAGAAACAACACACAATACACAAAAAATCATAAACCTTTTCAAAAGTCTAGGGCTACAGATGAGATATGAAAAATCAACCATATCACTGACCAAAAGCCTAGAATTTATAGAGGCACAACTCAACTCTGTGAGAGCAAGAGTAACACTACTGACTCAGAGATCCCACACAAGATCAAAACTAATTTTAGAAACAAAAAACAGCCCATACATTGCAGCCTGCACCTGCCTTTCACTTGTTATGCACAGAGGCCATAAAACTCTAGAACTGGTTCATAAACCACAAAATAGACATATCCGCCTCATAACTCCCCAGGCATATGAATGCAACAGCAGACAGGCTAACCAGAAAATTTGAACTCAAGGATGAATGGGAGATCAACGACCAAGTCCTACGCAACATGTTTCAGTGCTGCGGCACACCAACCATAGACTTGTTTGTGACAACAGCGAACCACAAATGCAACCAATCCTGCTCCAGAACAGGACAGGGACACCAATCCCTAGGGGATGCCTTCTTACGCAAATGGAAAAAGACTACTATACATGTTACCATTCTCACTCTTATCAAGGGTGATAAACAAGATCTGCCGGGACTGGTCCTCGGTCATCCTCATAGTTCCAGCATGGTTCAGACAGCCATGGTACCCCTACATCATTAAGACTCCCAATAAGGAAGGACCTCTTATCCTAGAACGAGATCACAACGCTTCTCCGCAATCTGGAGAGGCTCCTTGGTTCCAACCAATAGAGAGGACACACTTGAGACAGGAGAAAGCTCTCCACTTGCAAAACATACTTACAGATACAGAAGAGATTCAGTACGTGGTGTCAAGCAAAAACCAATTGAGCGGTTTTGGCTCCTTTACCACTTGTCCTCAAATACCTGTTAGAACTAAAAACTTCTGGCCTGTCATTGAGTTCCATCAAAGTACACCTCACGGCCTTTAGCATATTCCATCAAAACGTAGGATCATTACACACATTTTCACACCCGGTCATCAAATGATTTCTGACAGGGCTACAAAACCTGTACGCAGAAATAAGAGAACCCACACTAGCATGGGACCGAACTGTTGTTCCCCTTTTGAATCCCCAGCAATGTGCTCCCTCCTTTACCTGTTGATGAAGGTAGCATTCTTCATCACCTCAGCGAAAAGAGTAGGTGAGATAAGGGCCCTTATGGCCCAAACTCCCTACACCATTTTTTACAAAGACAACATCACTATGAGGCCCCATCCACAATTCTTATAAAAATATCCTCTTCTTTCGATGTGAGCCAGGTAATACTCCTTCCAACATTCTATCTAAGCCTCCCAAGGAGCAACTAGAAACTAAGTGGCATACACTAAATGTCAGAAGAGCACTCTCATTCTATCTTGACAGAACCAAAGGTTTCTGTAAATCACCGAGACTATTTGTCTCCATTACAGAATGTTCAAAGGGAACTACAATATCCACAGACAGACTATCTAGATGGATATCAGGTTGTAAACATCTGTTATGAATAATGCAGATTGGAACCACCTGCCAGTATTAAAACTCACTCCACAAGGGCAGTGGCAACCTCCTTTGCTTTTCTTAACAACATATCAGACATTTGTAAAGCGGCCACCTGGGCTTCTGAACACACGTTCATAAGCCACTACACCATCATGGCTAGTGCAACTATGGACACTCACTTTAAGGTACACAGTACTAACATCAGCCACCAGGACTACTCCAAAGTTCCCACCGCCCATGGTGGGACACTGCTATACAGTCGCCTGAAGTGGAGCATCCACAAGGTCATCACTCAAAAAAGAAAAGAAAGTTACCTTATGTGTTGATACTGGACACTTAGCGATCAGTGTGGATACTAGTGAGACACAGCATGCTGGATTTTGCAGATCAATAAGGTTTAATGTGCAATAATTGTCTATAAATATACTAGTTAAATACAAAGCCTAAAATTAACTACAATACATCATACTCAGTAAGCATAGAGAGCTAAGAAGTTACTCAGAATGTTGTATACAGGAACAGCTTTCTTCAGGGGCCCTGCCAGGGAGTCAGTGGATCCTCTGGTCCAGCTGGCAGCACCTCCCATGTAGTCAGGTGTTTATGGAGCATGCCCCTTTATCTAAGTAGTGACGTACTGTTCCATGAATAGCTTTCATATAATTACTTCTCTACTCATTATCATATATGCTAATTGCCTACATTGGGTTTTCATCCTTAACTACATTCCATTCTCACCATGATAATTGGGGTCATCAAAACAACATCTGGTGATAGGAGCGGCAGTGTAAAAATACGCCCTTTGGCAATGAAAAAGTGTACCCCCAGACATTCAAGGATAACTTCTTATTCCCATCACCGTTATCTGAAAGCATACATGTTGTGTATTTTGTCTTAGTTTCTGCATACCATGGCACATAACAAGACATCTGCAAGGTTACTCAATAGTCCTATTCATCTCTGCCAACTGGAAGATGTCATGCTACAGGGGTCAGAATAGCCAAGCAAGCAACTGAAGCTATACTAGGCCTGTAGGACAGTGGTCAAGCAACTCAAATTATCCTGGACTTCCAACATTGTGCAATAATTGAGGTTCTTCGAGATGTGTGTCCCTGTGGGTGCTCCATTACCCCCCTCCCTTCTCCCCTCTTCTTTGGAGTACATAAACACATCTCCATGGTAGAGAAGGAACTGAAGGGGCCAGGCTGCACGAGCAAGGGTTGAGGCGCCAATGGTGCCATGAGACACCCTCCATGCATGCATGGCTCATACAGGCACTACTGCAGAAATCTCCAATCAACAGCGCCGGGACGCACCTACACCTGAGGTAGGACACCCACAGGGGGACACATCTCGAAGAACTTCAGTTACTGCACAAGGTACGTAACTTTCTCTCCTGTCTCCCTGAGAGATTGATTTTCTTGACTCTACATTTTTTATTTCTAAATATTTAGTAATATAAGATCTTCTCTCAATATATGGTAGTCTGCAGAAGATTGGATTGGATTACTGTGCCTGTAATTCTTAATTCTGCTAATCTGTAATCCCCTTTTAGAAGTTAGAAATTCTGTGTGTTGAAGTGGGTTGAGGGGGAGGTTTCATATCATGCAGGTTGTTGCTTGAAAGGGAATTAGCATCTGGCTCTGATCTAGCAAGACCCTCAGGCCACAGGAACTGTGACTTTCCCATGGGTTCTAATTTTTGCTTGCTTTCCATTTCAGAGTCTTGTGTGAGTTTGAAAGCTAAAGAAATATGTAGTTCTATAAATATACCAACTATTAAAAATTGCATTAGTAACAAATCTTTCCACAGTCTTGGAATCCTTTTTTAATGATAAATCTCTTTCAAGTGATTGCACATGTCCACTGAATTGCAAATGTGTGTACACCCAGTGCACTGGAGCCAGAAATGTTTACCTTAGCAGTACTCATCCATGTGGCACCTGCGCCTACTGCTTCATAATGATATAAAGGGCAGAGCCACTCCCAGCCCTCCTCAGTTCCTTCTTACCTCCCATGTTAGTAGTCAGAACTTGATGGCTTGCTTTGCAAGTATTCTCCCTTTCAGGGAATTTTTGGCTTTTGTATATAGTTATTGTAGTCACCAGATAGTCAGCAGAGCTTTAGAATAAGTTTCTTTTGTTATCTTAGTTAGTTCTTTTCTGTTTGTTCTGGATACTGGTTCACAGTACTGGAAAATGCCTTGGTCTTTGGACTTTAAGCCTGTCAGTGGCTGCAAAAATCAGTGGTGGTGAGTGACTCTCATTCCAAGTTTCTGAAGTGCCTCAAGGGTCATATCTGTAGAAGCTTCAAGCCCCAAACTAAAAAAAAGGTGAGACTGCATTACATTCTCATGAAGGCAATATTGTGTCTGCCATCAGAACCTTCCTGCTTGAGGTAGGCACCAACCATTTCTACCTCACTCAGAAGTGTCCCTGTGGAGACTCTGCACTAGGAAAGGGGAACAATACCAAGGAAGAAGCATAGTCAGCATGCTTCAAAGGAGCCAATTTACTCCAGGAGATCGAGGTCCCCAGTATAGTTTACCAGCAAAGAGGTTGGAAAGCAGGACAGAATGTCCTTGAGAGACGCTTTGTCTCACACAAGGTCCTCAATTCCAGCAACAATGACTGTGCCATTGAGGTCGACCCCTTCAATGCAACATCAGCAATACTGAGGAACCTCTCAGCACCAACAAAACCAGAGGCATATGCTGCAGCACAGGACCTCCTATGCCTCTCAGTACTAGATTCCCTAACTGTGTGAGAGACAAATTGTCTTGTAGTGATTGATGTCTAGACTTCGGGCTTCCTTGTGACTAGCATCCAGCCTTCTGTACTACAGCTGACTTCAGACCGTCCAGCACTTCCTCACCCAGTGCCACTCAGAGGAAAGTCCAGTGTGCTGTGTTGACATCTCCAAAACTGCATCACCGGTCCTTGGCACTGCAGGGTGCCAAAACTCTCTGGTCTGGCAACTCAGGCTTTTCCTCAGAATTGGAAATAGGCTCCTCTGTCATTCACTCCCAAGCTAGAAGAGGCCTCTCCTGCCTTGAGAGGATTCTTCCCATGGTACTGGGCAGAGGTCCCATGATGGTCTAGGGACCCAGATCCCTGGTAGAGGTTGGGATCCTATGCCCTATCCCTGGCAATACTGGAACCCATGTGGGTTTTATCCCACCACCAGGTCCTCCCTGGTTTCTCCTCCCTCTCGGTCCCTAAATATATGTCATGATATTATCATGAAGAGACTCAGGATGTTAACCCAGGTGCCGCGGTTGGTACCAAATGGGATCAGCTCTGCCTACCAGAGGCTCCCTCTGCGGAGGTACAAGGGGTTCCGTTTCAGCCTCCTTTGCACTCCTCCTCATCACCTGATGAGGAAGTGGGTCTGAGGGCATCCTCTTCTCTTCAGGACAACCACAGAGCCTACCAAGAACTTGCTAAAGAAAATTGCTTCCTGTCTCGACATCCAGGTTGAGGTAGTGAAGAGACTGATATACTGGGGTCAGCAGGACTTTCCTGTGTAGCTCTACCTATAAGGCAAAAGATTAAAATAGACTCGGTCTTTTTGCTAGAAAGGTTTGTTCTACGGCTGACCTGCGGTTTCCTATCGCAAACCAGCAAGCCTTTCTGGCCAGATACAATTTCTGTCTCTGGGACAATGTTCTAAAGCTTGTGCACAAAGGCCCAGAAGATGCCAGGCAGGAATTTCAGGCCATCTTGGAAGAGGGAAGGTATGGTGGCTAGGATCTCCCAACTGCCTTGGATGGAGTGGATGTGGCAGCCAAGCCCTTGACATATATAACAATGATGCACTGATGTCCATGACTTCAATCACTGGGGCTTCCACAGGAGGTTCAGCAGAATATACAGGATTTCTCCTTTGAGGGTGTGACCCTCTTCTCACAGCAGACTGATAAGAAACTTCAATCTCATACTTGACGACTGTGTTGAAGTCATTGGGGATTTACGCCCTGTGATCCATACGTGCCAAGGGCAGCCCATGGAAAATGCCAAAGTCAGGGCAAGCTGCAAAAGGACTGCAGATTTTCCCAAACTGGTGGCTAACACTGAAGCTAGATTCACCAACCAATCCCAAACAGTGCTCCTGATATCCCACACTGGTTATCAAGAAGCTACAAGAAATACACAGCCCCCTTTATAGCATTTCAGTCTCTGGCTCCCAGTCAACAACTAAATCCAGTAAAGAGAGAAGTTTATATAAAATATAGTAGCAGGTTTTGACAGTCACCAGTTGTCAGACATGTCTGTCTCTGTATTTGACTAATGGATTTTTCTTTCATTGTCACTGACTTTATTTCAAGTTAGTGTTATGGGCTATTTCTTAATCTGTTGCTTTTATAATCATCCAGAGGCTCTGTAACTTGTTATCATAGGAGTAATTATCCAGAAGTAACAAGAAAGCTACCTGCTAGTTTTCCAGCAAGAAGCAGACATAAACCATGTGAAATAAACCATGTTTCCAGAGCCCAAAATACTCCATTTAACTCCATATGCTTGGATGTGGTGATTACAATGATGGTACAGTATATTTGGATATAAAGTAAACCAATAGAAGTGCATTTAGTCTCTGTAATTTGTCTGGTTTCAGTTTGCTTACAGGCCAGTTAGCAAGCAGAATTCCCAGTATTTCAAAATGAGTTCCCCATGTGACTCAGGATGCAGCATTGGGAAGGGGGCCCTTAGTAAATGCTTTTCAACACATAAGTTGATTATATTTGATATGATGCCTTTCCAACTAAAGTGAAGGAGGCAGAATCGCAAAACAGTCTTATTTACTAGAAATTACTTTTTTAAAACACATGAAGTCTTAGACAGTCAAGATTGTCACTTTTGAATTTAGTCTTTTCAGAGCATGTCTTCGCAGAATCTGTACCGAGCCAGCTTATTGTCAGTGTGACGTGACTTCACAACAAAACCCATCAAAACGTGGGACTGATGAACGGCGAGGATTTTTTCCCCTGTTCCTCTGCAGGAACAGTAATTATAATGCTGATATCCTTGACTTTTTACAAGGCATTGAATTTTTCAACACTCCAATGTAAGGAGGGCAGTAAGGCCAGGTAGGGCAAGTGATGACTTCATGATGATGACGATTTGAGAGTGCCAGCACTGCTGGTTTAAGCACTAGATTGTAATTTGGAAGAATTGTAATAGTTAAATCTGCCAGATAGATCATGTAGACCCAAGAATCTGATCTACCTTAATCTAATAGAGAATCAAATGCTGTCTCAGACGAATTTCTGCTCTACTATTCATTTTGTCATTGAGACGTCATATAAGTAAAACCCTAATCCTTTTCTAAAAATTATATATATTTTTTCTGTATGGTCAGCAGCATTCCTGGTGCAAGTGCAGCAAACGGTGACAGGTCTCTTTGACGATGATCTCTGCTGATCACTTTTGCTGCCTCCAGGATGTGCCAGAGCAGCTCTTAAAAGGAAGAGGGGAAATCCTAGTGAGCTTCTCTCAACTCCTGCTTCTACTTGTCCCTCTCTTCAACAGTAGTACCACTGAGGATGTCAGCTTCTGCTACCCAACTATAGTTAAAAATGACCTCTTGGCTAGTGATATTCCTCCTACTCACACCTGCAAGCAACCTTCTGGTCCCCACAAAGTCTATGTGGCCAGTATAGTCACTGATGAGTTAAATGCTGCAAGTTCGGTGCTAGACATCAGGCAGCAAAGCAGCTGCCAGCCTTGTCTGGAATCAGAAAAGGTTGGAGATGCAGCTGAAGAAAAAAGAGTAAATTTTTAAAGTTTAAAACTTGTTCCCAGGAAACCATAATAATTTAAGTTGTTTTCCTTTCCAGGCTGGGGAAAGGAAAAGGGGTAAAATGATACTTTTAACTAAATAATCATTTTTTCTGGGACCACAGAAAGCCTGATGTGATGAGCTTCCTCTGCTGGTCATGCAGCAGCATACTAACAAGCCATGCTTCAAAGCTAGGATGGTGTTGATTTGGGAGACTCAAACAGGACAGTAAAGAGACATACCTTTTCAGATCCATTAAAAATGTCGAATGAGGGTCTGAGCAGAAAAGCACAATTACTATAAATGTGAAGAGTTGATTTCCAACTCCTAAAAGGGGGAAAGTTGAAAGTTCAAAGCAAAATACTTGTAACCTTAACGTCTTAACGTGATCTTTTTTCCTTGTGACAAACAACGATCCTGTTTATGTACTTGTTTACACATGACATGACTTGATTGTATATAAAAAGTATTGTGAATTTGAAAACATTTGTCTGTCTGCTTAAATCAATATTTCATCTTTATTAATATTTCTTGGGCGGGTGTGAATTAATGAACGTCTAATTAAAACACTAACAAATTGGGCTTTCATTCTCTAGAAGTTCCCAGCATAATATGCGTGAGCGGTGCTTACCCCAGGTATAAGTAATTAACCTCAAAAACCCCTCAAACTTTGTTGAATATTCTGATCAAAATCGCAGCTGAGTCAGTAAGCACTGATGTAGGTTATCAGCTAGTCCCAGGTCACTTACTCACCAGAAAATGCCTCAAGTCTCTACCACCATTTACATGTTGAAACCAACAAAAATACCAGTCAAACTGACAGGATAACCAATGGTAAGAGTTAAGCCAACCTGTGACCTCCATTTCATACTGACTTATCAGTCATTCAGCATCTCAGTGAATGAGTGTTACGTGGGTCACTTGCATACGTGTAATCCTAGGGGTACTCCCTACGTAATATTCAAAATACATTCACAATAGTTTTTGTACTTTATCAATTAAGGTGCCTATTTTATACTTTATTAGCATTTGCACCTCCATTGAAGAAAGTCTCAGTAGTATTGTACACTATTCTAACTTCCAACTGTTTAATTGAGAAAAACCAAGTGGGTAAGATCATTTCTTCTATTGCGCCAACTTCTGTTGATAGACAAGGTTTTGAGCTTCACAGAGTTCTTCTGGTCACCATTGAGAAATGTCAGTCTTTTCTAATATACACATTTCTGTGACTTTCTTATCAAGCAAACATTCCTTTAACCAGCATCAGGACAGATATTACTTTGAAACATATTTACTAGTTGTTTGTTATATATACATCAGTAAGTGTAATTTATTATATATTGTATAATAGACAAGAAGATAGAAGTAGAGGCTCTTCAGGGAAAAACTGTTGGTATGCAAGTTGTAAAAACATTAAACAATGGAATTGTCATTTGAAATCAAAGGGCTGTTTGCTTGCTAGGCTTAAAATTCTTGTGTGTGAAGCTATATGTGAGACTGGAGCTGGCTGGAAGGCTGTTATGTGCAGGTTTCCAGTAAGAGACACTGAAGGAAAAACGCTAGATGCCATCGATGTTTTCCTGTTCTGTTTATGGCTCTTCCTATTTGTTCCAGTCAGTAGTTCATAAAAATAGACAGGTAGGTAAATGGTGTGCTAGAGACACAATAAAACTTTGTTATAAAGAGCCCTGGCTCCAGAAACTGTCTCAAGATTGTCTGTGAAATGGTTGTAAGTGTACTTTCAAAAATATGGAAAGAGGAGAAAACTATATGCAGTTAGGATATATAGCTCTCTTATGCATAATCATCTGGGTTTTTCACAACTTTGTGTGCCTTCCTCCCCTCTCCCCCCCTCCCCCCCCAATGGATGCTGTTGTGGGTGGCTTATTGTAGATTCAGAATGACTTTTAGTCACCAATGTGGCTCGTCCGTGCCCAGGGTAGCCCCGATAATGCCAAGGTCAGGGCAGGCTGTGCAAATACACTGTGCAAATACACACAGCCCCCTTTACTGCATTTCAGTCTCTGGCTCCCAAACTGACACTAGGTCCAGTAAAGAGACTAGTTATATTTAAACTCTATGCTCTTTACTAAAAGATTTCCTCTGATCCCAAAGGACCAGCCACAGTACCAGTTCACTATAAGTTTGGATCTTACCCAAAATACCACGCTGCCAGCCAATCCTTTAGTAACTAAAACTAAAGGTTTATTAATAACAGAAAAACAAACAATAAGAGAAATGTTAAAGGCTTAAAGCAATCAGATATATACAAATGATTTGAAAGTCCATATACATCAGGTTTCTAGAACAACTGTGGAGTTGCAGGCTTGTATAGTCCCTCTGGTATAGGCCCATCCAGGTACTGGATGTAAGTCCTTCAGTTCAGTTGCAAAGTGTGGTGATCCAGAGGTGTGTCTGCAGCTGGACAGGAACAAAGACAAAATGGTTTCTGTGGTTTCACCTTATATACCCTCTGCCTCTGGCCATGCGGCTAATGGAACTTCACCGGAACCCAAATGGAGTCCAGAGTCACATGGGGCAATTCTGGTAACTCTTCAGGTATGCCTTTAGTTTCTTCCTGGGCCTTCGGCTTCTGGAAAGGTCTTGATGGGCCATTAAGTGGGCTATTGTCCTGCGGCCTCTTTGTCTGGGGTGTGTTTTCTACCGCAGTTTGAAATACAGGTATATCAAAGATCTCCATAACTTTCCTCCCACATATTACACATGAACACAAATATGATCTTCTTGCTCAGCACATTATAACCTTTCTAACAGTACCTGACATGGCATGTCTTACATAAATCATTATGATTTTGACATATTAATGTCAAATAACACAAATGGCCCCCCCTCCCAATCCAGTCCACATGACAACCAATATACCATACATGGTGCTCTCCATGTCATAAAGTTGCTTAACAATCCAGCCAATGTCCCCTACTATGCACAGTCTAAATAATGGCTAACTAAAAAGGTACCTCATACTGTTGTAACTGCTCTGTAAGTGCTGTTCTAATAATTGTGTTGCTTATAGCTGGGAATCAGCATTCTCCAAGGGACAGACCACTGGACTGGGAGTTAGGAAGCCTATGCTCTGTCATCGGCCTGCTGTATAATTTTGCCTCTTTGTAAAATAGAGATGGCCCCCTCCTTTCTAAAGCACTTCTAGCTGTCATTATAAAATTTGTATTAGTCTTAATTCCCATATCATACCATCACACAGACCTTCATGTAGTGGTTCTTCATATGCTTAAAAATTAGCTTTCAAATTAAGATGTAGGCTGTTTCATTGGTCAAAATTTTAGCCCAACATTTTAGCAACTAATTCCATGAAATTAGCAATGTACATCCACACACAGGCACTAAATGAAAACAGTCTGAGTTTTAGCATGAGCGCTCAGCACATCATAAAAATTAGACCATGTTTATTTAGGGTTTACATATGGATTTAAATGGCTAATTTTGACATGCAAATTAGAATTTTTTTACCAGAAAATAACTTTTCAAAACTACCATACGTAGCAAACTTTCTGTTTGGCTTGTTTACAAACTAGCTTTAATCTTGAAAAGAATAGGAGAAATAAACTATGTACTTTTTTTTTAAAGTTTGATCCAGCACTCTGCCATTTAAATGAAACAAAGTAATTTCCTCCTTTTCATGCACAAATTTCATAGTTAATTAGAACGCTAAAGATAAACAGAGCAAGTAAATGAGTGTAGTCTGTTGTGATTCCTGGGGAACCTTATGGTGAAATTTTAATGCTTTCTATCTGAGGGGTGTTTTAAATAAAATATCAAATAGATTTTATCTGAAATTAGACCATTTATTCAAAGCTGGCCTAATATATCAACTAAATCGTAGAGATCCAGACAGCAGAAGGCAAATTTCTCCAATTTTCAACTCTTCCTATAGGCTGCACCATCTTTCAACAACGCATAAGTCTGAATAGGGACTTGGAATGGTTCTCGTTACAAGTAAGTGTCACTGTTCACACATTCTCACCTTCTAATGAATGGTTGTGAATAGGCCTCATCTACCCTAGCTGAATTGACTGTTAGCACTTGCCCGCCTCATTGTTTTGTTTCTCACCCTTGGAAGTATACCTATACCTCCTATCTGTGACTTCCACTTCATACATCTGACAAAGTGGGTTGCAGCTCACGAAAGCTTAAGCATGCAGAAATCTGTTAGTCTTTAAGGTGCTACAGGACTCTTGTTGTTTTTGCTGTATACAAACTAACACGGCTACCCCACTGGAACTATATCCAAATGGGGAGAGAAACAAAAATAAGCAAAGAGAAACTTTATTTTTAAGTTCTAATACTATCAGATTTATTTCCCCTGTGTGTCCTTGTGGCAGCTAAAGTTATTTGGAGCACTCTTTGTTGCAGTACCAGAAATACTGTGGACCAACAACAAGGCTTTTGTGGTAGAGGCACCTTCACTGGGAAAGCTGCTTCCTCAAATGGTTCAGCAGGTCTGGCAGTCTTCAGGAACTTGGAAAATGGCACTTTCTCAGACAAACTCTTTGGCTATAGACATGGCAGCTGTAGACTTGGCTTGACATGAAGACACGAAGGAGTCCTCATTTCTTGGGAGTTGGGTTTAGGAAGGTAAATAGATAAACAGGCTGGAAACAGAATGTCTGTACTAATGATGTTAAGCAGGAACCCTCAGGGAACCATTTACAATGGACAAGATGACAATGGCCAAAAGCCAGGAACATAAGATGTGATAAAGAAGAGGTTGTGCATAGACTGTGTGTGGATAGAGCATGTTGTACAGGGTTTGGTTCCAGCAGAGTAACCAAGCCAGTCCAGAAATGTAGGATGCAATGTACAATTAAGAATGTGAGTGGTAGTAAAAATGTGCATAAAGAAAAGTTTTGTTGTGTAACTTTGGATGTTTGGCTTGTATTCCATATGTTTGAGTTTGATCAACTCAGCATGACTTTGCTATATGCCAAATAAAGACTCCTAAGTGGTGAAATCTGGAGTCAAACAGTTTTGGGGAAGCCGAGTGGAAAGAGTTCTGAGGAACTTCCAACCTAATGGTGCTGTGAGTTGGATCTGCTCATCTGGAGCACGTAGCTTATATATCCTGTGGTAAAGTCAGGCCAGAAGGCTACAGAAGGGCATTCCAGGGACGATATGTGAGCCCTAGGATGCTCAAAGCCCTTTTCCCACTATTTGAACACCGGGGTACATGGGTGGGCGCAAGGTTCTAAAGGTTCCCCTCCCAGCCTAGAGGAGGAACCACTGGACCCGGGTCCAACAAATTACGGGGAACAACAAATGAATAAAACAGGAAAGGGCGTGAAGGTCACAGGGTCAAACATAGGAGACCAGAAAGGGCCACCGAGCAGAGAAGCCCGGACAGCGCCCACTGTTCCTCGAAGGTGTCCAGGGAGCCAGCAGACGCTGCCCAGAGGAACTCCGCCCGGAGACGTGAATTAACAAGGGAACGGAAGTAGGCCCCACAGTTGCGGGGAGCCTCCCCTGCCAACCTCCTCTCCCTGGTCTTGTAGATGGTTAGTTCGGCCAGGGCTAGGAGGAGGTTGAAAAGGAGGTCCCGCGACTTCGTGGGGCCACAGATGGGGCGTGAGTGGGTGAACAGGTGCGGGGAGAAGTGCAGCCAGAACTTCAACAAGAGGTTCTGGAGGAGCCGGAAGAGGGGCTGCAACCTGGCACACTCCAGATACACGTGCGCCAGGGTCTCCTTCGCGCTGCAGTAGGGGCAGGTGTCAGGGTGGGAGGTGAACTGTGCCAAGTACACGCCCGTGCTCAGGGCTCCATGAAGGAGCCACCAGCTGATGTCCCCGGCGGGCCGTGGGGTCAAGGTGGAATACAGACTGGCCCACCGGGGGTCCTCACCCTCCAAGGGTGGTAAGAGGTCCCGCCACTTGGTGTCCGGGCGGGACGCGAGGGCGAGGAAGTGAAAGGTGTGGAGCACGAGCGTATACAGATGTTTCCTAGGCGCAGTCTGGAAGAGGACCGGCTGCAGATTGAGCAGCCAGCTTGGGGCGTGAGGATGGGGAGGCCGAGGGGGTTCACGGGGCCGAGGCCCGATGGTAAGTGCCGGAGGGCCAGGGCTGGGGGGGGGCGGGGAGTACCCTTCTGCAAGACCCGCTCGAGGTACATCAAAGCAGTAGGGGGCAGGGCTGCCCTCACCTCCTGAAGTATGTGTTGGGGGGTTCGAGGGGTGGAGAGCCCCATACGCTGGGCTAGCACATAGGGGTCCACCCAGGCCCCCCAGGCATAGTCCAGGAGGTCTCCGACCTTGGTGACTCTTGCCAGAACCAACTTCCATCGCACCGAGAGGGCCTCCGCCACTTGCACACGTAGCTGGGGATTGTGTAGCAGGGGCTCCGCGAGGAGATCCTCCCCCTCGGTGACCGCAAGGGGCCTGGAGGCCGAGACGAGCCTCCAGGTCCGAAGGAGGTCCTGGTAGAAGACCGGCAGCTCGGAGAGGTCTTGCGGAAGACCTCTCGGGTGGAGAAAGAAGAGCTGCCGGTTGTATCGGAGCCCTCGGAAGCGGCGGAGGAAGACGCGCGCCAAGTGGCTCCACGCCGGACTACCTGCACCATAGAGGAGTCTCTGCAGGGCCTGGAGGCAGAAGGTGTGGACCTGGCTGCGGATGCAGCACAGGCCTTGCCCGCCCTCCTCCAGGGGAAGGCTCAGAATCCCTGCAGAGACCCAGTGCAGTCCTGGCCAAAAGAACTCCAGAACTGTCTTCTGGAGGTAGGCCAGGAAACTCGGGGTCGGGACTAGGGTGTTGAGCCAGTGCCAGAGCATGGACAGGACCAGCTGATTGATCGCTAGTGCCCTCCCCCGGAGGGAGAGGCACTGGAGCAGTCCTGTCCATCTCCGTAGCCGCTCCGACACCCTGCCCTCCAAATCTTGCCAGTTCTCTGCCGGAGAGGGATGGGTGGCGGAGAAGCGGACACCCAGATAGAGCAGCAGGCCCGCACTCCACCGGATGGCTTGAAGCGCAGGTGGGAGGGAGCTCGCTTGCCACCCGGCCCCTACCATCAGGGCAGAGCTCTTGGCCCAGTTGACCTGGGCGGAGGAGGCTGCCGAGTAAACAGCCAGGCAGTCCTCCAGCCGCACCAGGTCACCCGGGTCCTGGACCACGAGGAGCACGTCATCGGCGTACGCCGACAGCACCAGCTTCAGCTCTGGCTCACGGAGCACCAAGCCCGTCAACCTCCAGTGGAGGAGACAGAGAAAGGGCTCAATGGCCAGAGTGTACAGCTGGCCGGACAGCGGACAGCCTTGGCGTACTCCACGCCCAAAGCTGACCGGTTCGGTCAGGGTCCAGTTGAGCTTGACCAAGCACTCTGCGGAGGCATACAGCACCCGGAGAAATCCCACAAAACGGGGACCGAAGCCGAACGCCCACAGGGTGCCCAGGAGATACCTGTGGTCCCCGTGCGGTCTCGCTCCTCGAGGGTGGTGTTAAAGTCCCCGCCCAGGACCAGGCACTCTTGCGGATCCAGTGTGCCGAGGAAGGCAGCCGCCTGCTGGAAGAACTGCACCCGCTCTGGGCCCGCGTTCGGGGCGTAGACGTTGACAAGACTCAACGCCAGCCCCTCCACGCGGACCTGGAGGTGCAGCAGGTGGCCTGGCATGACCTCGGCAATCCCCAGCACCTCGGGCTGCAGGGCAGGGGAGAACAGGCGGGCGGATAGATGACTAAGGTGCACCCCGTCTCCCCACTCCAGCCGCCAGCTGGCTTCGGTGGCTGGGTCCGTGTGGGTCTCCTGCAGGAACGCTACAGTGTACCCCCCCTCCTGAAGGAAGGAGAGCACCTGGTTCATGAGGAGACCCGTCCTGCAGCCCCTCGTGTTCAACGTGCAGATGGAAAGAGGCATTACGAGGAGGGCTGGGGGGGATCCCGGAGGGCAGGAGTGCTAGCGGTCCTTGTCGGACTCCGCAGCAGCCCCCGGCCTGCGCCGTAGACCATCAGGGCGTCGCGGAAGCTGTGGGCCTGCTGGTAGGCTGCCATGCCCTGCCGCCCGGTCCCCCTCCCCTCACAGCCCGGAGGACACAGTGGAAGTCTCCCCAGCACTGCAGAGCGAGCTGCACCCGGTTCCGGGCACCACGCGTGTCCCGGAGAAAGATGCGCAGCTCCTCACACAGTGCCTCGGGGGGGGGCGTCCTCTGGCTCGGTCCCTGCGGTGGCCCTACGGCCCTTTGGGACAGGGGCTGGAGGGGACGACGGCGACGGCAGAGGGAAGACAGCAGCCCCAAGTGGGCTGGGAGTGCTGAAGACAAAGGCCACCTCCTGGGAGCTCTTCAGGGGGAAAGAGATAACCCCAGGGGCGGCGGATGTACAGGCAGAAAGGTGAAGGGAAGAAGGTACGGGGACAGGAGGGGTGAGGGCCGGGGAGGGGTTGAGAGCGGGGAAGGGGTCGGGATCTGGGGTAGGGGTGGGCTTGGGGGAGGGAGTGGGAAGGGGGTCAGGGTCAGGCTTGGGGACGGGAGCCTCAGCCAGAACGGCCGGGTCAGGGGTTGTGCAGCCTCTAAATTGGGACTGAGAGCTGAGGGGGGGGGCTCAGGCTGGATGTTGTCCGGGGGGCCTGACTGTGGGGTCACAGCACCCCCGGATTCAGGGCCCCGTGAAGGGGAAGCCAGGCAGGCATTCATAGGGGTGGGGGAGGCCAGCTGGCCCACAACAAGGGGCGGGGCACCCGGTGGCCCGGAGTTCAGCCTTTCAGCCTCCGCCAATTCCTCGGGGGCCGTTGCTGTGGGTCCTTCCTCTCCAGTGCGAAGAGTGGAGGGGCTGAGAGGGGCCTCGGTGGTGGGAGAACGGGGGACAACTGAGGATGGGGGGAGGGGGAGGGGAAAGGTGGTTCAGGGGTTCCCAGCTCTAGGCCCTCCATATGGGGGGCAGGGTCGTTCTCCCCCGGGCAAGCCGGGGTCAGCCCCAGGGAGTCAATCTCCTCCATTAAGGAGGAGAAGAAAGCCCCCCCTGCCACCCCGAGGTCCACCCCGGCACCAGTGGGGGTTTTGGGTGGCATTGGGGCTGGGGGAGCTCCGGACGAGGACTCCTCCAGGAAGGACTCCAGGAGGGTGATGGTGTTGCCCACGTCTGATGCCACGGCTTCCTCGGTCGGTGCCCCCCACTGGGCCCCGGCAGGGGGCGTGGCAGCAGGCTCGGCCTCAGGAGCCCCCCTCCACTTGGCCCTGTGGGAGCTCTCACTCCCCTCGGCCGTGGGCAGGAGGGGGGGCTGGGCTCTGGCCTTTCGCGTGCCGCGCCTACCCTGCACAAGCACCCAGCCCTCCGAGGTGGAGGGTTGGGCAGCGGGGGCAGGGGCAGGGGGCAAGAGGATGGGAGTCAGGGTGTGGGGGAGCGGAGGTGGGGTTGCAGGGGAAGGAGACGTCTCCCCCTGGGGCGTGCCCCCTCCGATGCCCGACGGTGCCGGCGCTGGCTCCCTCCCCTCCGCAGGCTCTGCCGGACTGCTCCGGGCATCAGCAGAGCCCGTCAGCTCACCCGGGCGAGCCGGGGGGGGTGCCCCCGGGGCCCGAGCACAGGTGACAACAGCTGGCAGAGGGGGGGCAGCCACAGGGACCGGACGGCTGGGGGGGGCACCACCGATGGTCTGGCTGGCGCCCTCCTGGGTCAAGCCAGGCAGGGGCACAGGGGCTGTGCACTCACCAGCCCAAGATGGAACCTCAGCGTCTCCTCCGGCTGCACTGGGGGGGTGGAGTTAAATGAACTCGGTAGGGGAGGTGCAGTGTGTGAAGGGGGGGTTAATGAAATCAGGGGGGGGGTCAGTTAAAGGGGGGGAGGGCCATGGGTGCTTCCAGAGCACAGGGGTCAAAGTGGGGGGGAGCTGCAGCGGTGGGGGAGAAGGAGGGAAGGGTCAGGGCCCCGGGCAGGGGGCAGCGGCAGGGGAGGGGGAAAGAAGGGGCAGGGGTGCCCCCAAACACAGGGGGCAGAGCAAGGGCAGCAGCAAAAGGGGAAGGGGGGCTCACGGCAGCAAAAGAGGGAGAAGAGGCAGCCTGCTAAGGGAGGGGGAAGGAGCCTTTCGGCAGCTAGTGCTGGCCTTGGGAGAAGCAGCCGCGGGGGAGGGTGGAGATAGCAGCTGGGCGAGGGGGGTGGTGGTGGAGAAGGTGGAAGGGGCACACACTGACCCCCTCCCTCCTGGCTGGGAGGGAGGCACACCAGCAGAGTCCTGAAGTAACAGCAGGGTCCCCCAAAAAAGCAGCTGTGGAAAGGCAAAGAAAAGGAAAAAATAAAGCAAGCCAAGGCCAGACTAGAGAGCTCCAAAAGCCCGTCCACCTGGCAGGCAGGAGAGAGGTTATGGCAGGGCAATCAGTGGCACCTGGAACCAATTAAGAGCCTACCCAGGTGTACTTAAACCCTGCCTGCCCTAAAGACCAGTGGGGGAAGTATAGGAAGGAGTGTGTGCTCCCTGGATTGGAAAGAGTATCTCCTACAGTTGGAGAAGCAGAGCAGGAGAGACCTTGATCCTGGCCCCAGGAAGAACTGTTGATCCTTGGATGCCCCAGGGCTTCTCCACTACCCCTGGGGAAGGAGCCCTAACCAGGTACCTCCCTGGGCCACAGGCACAAACTGAGACCAGCTGCCCTCCCCTGTGGTGTAGCGGACAGCCCCCCAGGCCTGCAGTAAGGCCTGCACCTGGTTGCCCTGTGGGAGAGGTGCTGAAGAGAGGGGAAAACCCAGAGACTTGTCTAGCTTGGGGTGAGATTACCTCAGGTCCCCACTGCCAGCAGAGACTGTTGCCAGCAGGTGAGCCCCAGCAGGGGGGCTGGTGTACCACAACCCCTTAGTGTGAGGATGGCAACCTGGCATTAAGGGAAATAGCACTGGAAGGGTTTAAAAGTTTAAACATGGGGAAGTTAGCATCATATGGGAGAAGTGAGTTAACTCTAAGAGTAAACCCTCCCTAGAGAAGTGGTAAGGGGAGAGTAGGACTGGGTAAAGAAGGAACTCCATAGAGTGATTAGATTTATTTTTTTTATATGCTTGGCAGAGCACAGCAAAGGTCTGTTGAATGACATTGACATTTCCAAAAAATAGCACCCACTGGTTGGCTTGGGAAAAATAGTATCTAGCTTCTAAACAACAATTCTAAAGCAAAGAAAGGCTAGATAAAGGCAGCAGTTTTACAAGGATTATTTCTCGTGGCTAAAACTTTACATATGAAATGTGCCACCTTGAGGGATGTGTAAACCAATGCCAATGAAATGCCCTGGAAGGACATTTTGAATTGACAGACAACTCTGACACTCTTAGGATTTAGATTGTAACTCATTTGTGTGTGTATATGTATGTTTGCTTGCTTTAACCTGTAAATAACTTGTGTTTTTCCTACTTAATAAATCCTTAAATAGTTTACTAGAGGATTGGCTATAGGCGTTGTTGTCTTTGGTGTAAGATCTATGGTACTAATTGATCTGGAGTAAGTGACTGGTCACTTGGGACTGGAAGCAACCTGAATATTTTGTGGGGGTGTTTTTGGTATAAGTGATCACTTATCATTAAATCCATCTTACCTGGGTGGCAAGATAGACAGGAGAGTCTGAGACCTGTCCATGACTCCATGGTAAAATGCATATAGTGATCCAGGAGTTCACGTTTGTTACTGGGTTGGTGAAATCTAACATACCAATAGTTTGGGATGTCTGTCCTGTTTTTTGACTGTCTACCCTGAGATAGCCACTCAGAAGTGTGAGACGCTCCCGACAGCATGACAGGATGAATGCAAAAAGTTTAAAGAGCAAATCAGAATTGTAGAAGAGGAATTAGACTAAATGAAAAAAATTCCTGGGTAGTCAGGGGAAAATGTCTTTACTTTGGATTTATTCAAAATACGTAACAAACCAGTCATCCTTCAAGGACTGTATTTAGTGAGTACAGCTTTGCAGGCAAAGGTACTAAATGAAGGAATAAGTGCCCCCCCCCCAAAAAAGTTCAGACCCACCAAAAGAATTTGGCTGAAAATATGTTGCTTTCTTTTTTTAAAGAAAGAAAACTGTGAAAAGTTAAAAGGAATTTTTGTGCAAAATGACTCTGCAAAGCTCAGTGGGGGCTAAATAATTGGAGACAGTGCAAGTATTAAAGTAAAATTAATAGTACTGAAAAAATTAGCATTGAAAAAAGAGTGCTTGATTTAATAATGGAACCACCTTGACACAATGTCATCAAAAATGAATTATCTTATTTCTACCAGCTGCAGGACTTACAGCTAGGAGGCAAGCAATTACACATCTAGCCAACCTTTGGCATGCGTAATCCCATTGTCTGCTTCAAATTGTCTTGCTGACTCTACTGGTGCTTTTTTCCCTTTCAATACAGCTACTTCTATGTGGGTATTTATGCACCACCTACTACGATAGTGGCAGAGTTCCTTAAAGTGAATTATAAGAAGTGTTTCTGTACATACCATTCATTTATCTAAAAGCAATGAACTGGGAAAACAAACCCTCTCTACTATAAATGACCTCATCTATCTACTTCTCAGATCTCCGCAAATTGTGTGTATGTGAAAGCTTCCTTCTTACTAAACATGCAATGACTAATTGAGCATACTTCCTCTCTGTTTCTGGGAGGCTTATTTCATCATGAAGCTCCAGTAATTGAAAAACTAAAACTATTAAACTGCAACAGAGGACCACTAAGCCAATTAGAATTAATATACCAGAATGTATAAAGACCAATGAAGGCTGATGTGTACCTTCCCCTAAGGCGGCGTCTACACTACATGTTGACACAAGTTATGCGGGCATAGAGCCACTGCTGTAATTAAACCATTGTTGCATGTCCTCGGTGTGCTCCTTCTGGCAGTGGAGTGTATTCACACTACCCACACTGCCTTCAACACAGGGAGCAGCACGTTGTGGGTAGCTATCCTGTGCAACTGCACGTCAGGTGCTTTGGGAAGGGTTTGCAATGCCTATCGGGACAGGCGCAGGGTCGCATGATGAAGGTTTCTGAAGCCCATTGTTCCCTGGGCATCCCACTTGCTTGACAGTCGCATTTCAACTGCCCTGCCAGCCACACTGACACTGCTGAACACAAACCATAGACGCCTGCAGAAGTGTGTGAGTGGGGCAAGAGTGCGTGTGTGTTGGGGGACAGCGAGAGTCCCCGCAGGCTGTCTCTTTATGTTCGGACAGCAGCCAGAAGTAGCCAATCCTGAGGCAGAAGCTGATGCACAGACAGCTGGTGTCCATCTGTCCCCTCCACCCCAGCTCAGAGGAGACCTATACACCAGGTGTGTGGGAGGAGAACATCCCAACATCAGCCCCCGCCTCCCTCCCTGGCTCTGCACAGCAGGAGTCTCGTCCCTTCCTTCTAGAGCAGCAGCCGGTGCTGCCTGCCTGCTGTAGGAGAGCGGGCTTGATTCCCTTTGAGTTCTCCTACAGCCTCATCTTCCCACACACCCAGGAGATCCATCCTCCCCCACCCTCCTCCTCAGCAGGAGCCCGCTTGCTGCTGGGAGGTGGCGTGCTCCACAGGGCAGGAGCTGTGTGAGCTCTCTAGCCTGAGCTATTCCAAACCTTCCTGGGGCTGTGAAACGGGCGGGGCGCCTGCCTGGGTAGCGGGAATGCAAGAGGTAGTGCAGCAGAGATCAAACCAGTGAGCAGAGTGGTCAGGGACCAGGTGGGGCATTGTGGGATAGCTCCTGGAGGCTAGTTACAGGACGGCCCACAGTGTCTACACCAGTGGTTCTCCACCAGGGATACATGTACCCCTGGGGTACTCAGAGGTCTTTCAGGGAGCACCTCAACTCATCTAGATCAGTGTCTTTCAACCTGGAGGTTGCAGCTCCCAGTGGGGTCACAGGATGGATTTGGACGGGTGGGTGGGTCGCAAGTGCACAGCCAGCATTAGGGGATGGCAAGCATGGCAACTGCCCGGGGTCCCATGCCACAAGAGGCCCCACAAAACTAGTTACGTGCGTCAGCCCCACTGCCAGGGGCTCAGGCTTCAGACATGGCTCACAAGTAAAAAACTGGCTCAAGTATCACACTGAAATGTAAGTACAATATTTATATTCCCAGCAAGGTATTTTATAATTCTATGGTAGAATCATAGAATATTAGAGTTGGAAGGGACCTCAGGAGGTCATCTAGTCCAACCCCCTGCTCAAAGCAGGACTATCCTCAGCTAAATCATCCCGGCGAGGGTTTTGTCAAGCCTCAGCTTAAAAACCTCTAAAGATGAAGATGCCACCACCTCCCTAGGTAATCCATTCCAGTGCTTCACCACCCTCCTAGTGAAAAACTTTTCCTAATGTCCAACCTAGACCTCCCCCACTACAACTTGAGACTGTTGCTCCTTGTTCTCAGTGGTGGCAGATGACAGAACAGCCTAGCTCCATCCTCCCTGAAACCCCCTTTCAGGTAGTTAAAGGCTGCTACCAAATCCCCCCTCATTCTTCTCTTCTGCAGACTAAACAGGCCTAGTTCCCTCAGACTCTCCTCCGCTCTCTCAGAAGTGAGAGAGGCCGCAATCTCTCAGGACTAGCGCGCTGTGACGCTTTTGTATGTTTATTTCTGGTTTTTTTAGGCACATAGTTTTGAAGTGAGGTGAAACAAGACAAATCAGACGCCTGATGGGGTAGGGTAGTCTGGGAAGGGTGAGAACCACTGGGCTACACCATAGGTGGCCAGTATTAAAGGCGAGGGAAGGCTGAGCCTCCCCTGAGGGGCTGTGGTGGCCCCGCCTCTTTCCCGGCAGGGAAGGCAGGAGTTTGTATGCTCATGCAGGTTCCCCTTGGCCGCCCAGGGACCTGCATGGAGCACACAAAGCTCAGCGCACCAGGCACGCAGGCAGAGTGAGAATCCTGCCCCGCCAGCGCTCTAACTTCTCTTCTCCAGTCTCGGTTTCAATTTCATGTCACCCTCTGCCTGTCGTGGCTTGCGTGGCTGCTGCGCTGCAAGCTGAATCTGCTCTCAGCCTGTTCCCCACAATCTGAGTTGACTCATTGCTGCTGCAGCACTTCTCCTGCTTGCCAGACCAGTTCCTCCTCTTCTCCCCAGCTACCTGCTTCCTTCTCCCTGACCCCTCCAGCCTGTTCAGAATCAAGGAAGAGTCCCTTCGAAGGCACTCATTTGTTTTCTAGGGAAGGGAAATAAATTTTGCTTTCTAAGGGAAGCAGCAGCAGCAGGGATTGGTGTTGAAAGCAGAGCTAGGAATGTGTAAATTTGAGGCTTCATTAATGGCCGCCCATCACGACTTGCAGCGACATTGAACCACCAGTCCTTTAAGGCGTGATCTGAAGAGGAGTCTTTCCACTGATTTAAGAAGACCGTGGTATAGGCGACTTAATCAGCCTGCGTCTCAATTTCTCCATCCGAAAAATCCTTGCCTTGCCTCAGAGGACTATTGTGTAGTTTAATTCATTGTGTGCGGTTAGGCGCTTTGAGGTCAACTGATGGAAAGTGCTTTAGACGACTTGCTAAGTGTTTTCACAATTAACCTTTCATTCCTGTGCAGGCCTCCTGGATCACAGGAGACTGGGACTTTGTGAGACGCCTCCTCCCGCTGATGCTGGAGCCACTTGCTAGGACAAGAGTGAGGGAGGGGGGACAGCAGGTCCCACACCCATCTCTTTTCAAAGTGGGAGACAAGATGCCGCCAGGCTAGCATTATTGCTCTGTGCAATGGGTGGGACATTCCTTCCCTTCCAAGCTGCTGCAGGGCTGGCTTGGATCACCCATGTGTGCCAGGGGCAGGTGCCACTAGGCTGCCCTCAAGGCCAGTGCCAACTAAGTAGGGCCGGGCGGATGGCTGAGCAATAAATAGCCAGGAGGAACAGATCCCCCTCCACCCGGCCCAGAGCCCTTTGGAGCATTCCCACGAGGTAAGCAACACGCTGGCAGCAATTAGGGGCACCTGGGGGCAATGACTGCTTCCCCCTGGTTTTTTACTTGTTCGAGTGGCGGGGGGAGCTCTCAGCTCAACGGGGGAGAGTGGCAGGGCCTCGGGGAAAGGGGTGTGTAGAGGAGGGGGCTGAGCTGGGAGGGACACTGCACAGGTAGCAAGAGGTCTGGGCGGGGGGTGAAAGAAAGGGGAGGTATTTTTTTTGAGTTTGCCTGGTGCAACATGGCATTGGCAGCTGTTTTTCAGACTAGTGTGGGGTGGCGCAGTATTTGGGGACACAGCACAGCGGGGGTAGCATTGGGTGCCAGGTCTTTTTGGAACTGTACAATGGGCAGAGTGTGGACGAGGGCAGCGGTTTTGGAGCGTGTTGGAAAGGGGTGAGGTTTCTGGGGGTCGGGGAGCAGTTCCGGGGAGGCTGGCTGGACTTGGTCAGAGGAACAGTGTGTTTTGGGGAGTGCTCAGCACTGGGGGGGTGCCTGGAGTTTGCTGATATTGGGGGCAGAACAAGCATGTGAGATGGAGGAGGGGAGAGATCGCACAGACCCCTGCCCTGCTGCGGCTGCAGCAGCACACACGCCAGAGCAGCACCACAACAGGAAGGTGTGTGGGCATTTGGCATGGGCTCGGGACGGGGGGCAATTGCCCCATCAGCCAGGTCCGTCTGCTGTGATATGGAGCCTTCTCTCTGCCCCAGCTCAACACCTCTCGCATGGCTGTCTTGTCTGTACCCCTCCTTCCTCCTGCCCAGCCTTCTTGCATCTCTCTCAAGCTCCTTGGGGGTCTGTTTGATGAACCCCTGTCCCCTGCCAATGTTTGGGTCTGTTTGGTAACTTCCCACTGCCTCCACCTTAGCCAGGGAGGGAGGAACAGGCTGAGGCGCACTGCAGCTCACGCTGGCCCAGTGGGAGGGAGCGGGGAAGGAGAGAGGTGGCAGCGGAGCAGGGAGTGAGAGTATGGGAAGGGGCATAGGGGTGGAGTGTGGGCAGGGCCTGGGGTGGAAGAGGTGGGATGGGGAGTTAGCCTTCCTTAGGGTAGCTTCACCAGCCGCCCATGGTCTACCCGGACGTTTTGTCACTCAAACTTTGCCTCTCGTCGAGGTGGTTTTATTTTGTCGCCAAAGCAGGGGCATTTTGTGGGTGGAAGGAGCACTGTACTATGTACACCCACACTGTTTTGTTGCCAAAAGCTAACTTTTGTCCCCAAAGCTCTGTAGCATAGAGCAGCCCTGCGACAGCCTGTAGTGTTTATGTCGTATGTCACTAGATGAATACAGTGTGAATGCTCATCTGGCCCAGGACATCTAAGCAGACAAAGCAAAGAAGAACAAAGAGACGAGGAGGATGAAGTTTTTCTCCCCATCTCCTTTCCCTGCAGGGGACTTCTCTCTGTGCAACGGGGGTCATCTGAGCTGGCTGTACACGCACAAGGCTTCATTCACATTTGTCAGTGGAGGTCGGGGTGTGCAGAGGATGGGTGGAGGAGTTGAACAAGGCAGTGTGAGTGAGCATTTGCTGTACTGGACCCTTAATGTTATACCTATTTATAAAATGAGAGAGAGAGCGAGCGCTATTAAAAATGTGTCCCTATTCCCTGTATCTCCATTCAGAGAACAGGGCTGCTGTCTGCATGGAGGAGAGCTGCCTTCTGAGACTTCCTGCAGGGAAGCTGATAGGACCTTCACATGAATAAGGGCTGCAGGCCTGAAAGAATCTGCTTTCTCTCTTGAGCTGAAAGCTCCCGATCCTTCTAAGCTGCAAAGTCAATCATTGCACTTGCTATTAATTGTGGTTAATTAGCACAGCTCACAGCTATGAGTTTAACTCAGACTCTTTTGGATGGAATGTACCTTAGAACAGTCTACAGCAATATCATGCATGTGTGTTCATTCTAATGGGAAAACTGATTCTTAAAGTCCTATCGTGTGTGAGCGAATTGATTCCTGTTGGGCAGACAGTGGCCCCATTCACTGATTAGTGAAACTGGAACTGTGAATTCCACAAACGGTTCTTTTGTGTCATGCTGCTGGATTGGGGGGGGAGCATTTATTATATTATTTAACACCAGTATATGAATATCACAATAATTCCTATGAGGTATGCTGTGCCAAGTACTGTTAGAAAGGCTATACTGTGCGGAGTAAGATGATGGTGTTTATGTCCATGTGTTATGTGTGTAATGGAAGTTATGGCTATGGTTGCTATATCTGTATTTCAAATTGTGCTGTGTCAGGTAACACCCCAGACAGGATGGCCCATTAAGGAAACTCACAGGTACAATGGGCCAGGGGGAGAAGCCAGGGATATACCTGATGAGTCACCAGTCATGCATGTGACCCTGGACTCCATCTTATTCCTGTAAAATTCCACAAGCAGCATGGAAAAGGCCAAAGGACATAAAAGGCAGCTGCCCCACATCCATTTTGTCTTCAGCCTCCAGCCTACCTCTGGATCAACTTATCTACAACTGAACTGAAGCTGTGAAACAAAGGACTGAGATCCATCCAGGTATGTATACCAGAGAGACTATACAAGCCTGCAAACTCCACAATTCTATTAGAAACCTGATATATATGGACTTTCAAATCAATTGTATGTATTTGATTATTTTGACTATTTAACATTTTTCTTCTTATTTGTTTTTTTCCTTTATAATAAACCTTTAGTTTTATTTACTAAAGGATTGGCTGGCAGCGTGGTATTTTGGGTAAAATCCAAACTTATATTGATCTGATACTGTGGCTAACCCTTTGGGGTCAGGAGAAACCTTTTTGGTAAAAAGCATGGAGTTTTAAATAACTGATCTCTTTACTGGATGTAGTGGCCAACTGGGAGCCAGAGACTGAAATGCAGTAAAGGGGGCTGTGTATATTTTTATTTTGGCTTCTTCATAAGCAGTGTGGGGAATCAGAAGCACTGGTTGTGACAATGTTTAGAGCAGTGGTTCTCAACCTGTGGGTCGCGACCCCGGCGGGGGTCGAACGACCAAAACACAGGGGTCACCTAAAGCCATCGGAAAATACATATTTCCGATGGCTTTAGCCGCTGAGAAGTCGCGCTACCATCTGTAGCAGCGCTATTCAGCTGGAACGCACACCGTTATGGATGCGCGTTCCAAACTGAATGCCTGCGCGCATGCGCAGACGTGATTGCATCATCCGTCCGGGGCCTAAGGGGCGGGGGAAGCGGGGGGAACGCTCCACAGTCCATAGCAGCGCATTACGTGTGTCCGGCGCTTGCTGACGTCATCAGTGGGCGGACGCAGCAAGCGCCGGAGGACAGAAGCCTAGGAGGCGGAGAGCCAAGAGAGCCTGCGAGACAGCCTGCTGGTGTAAAAAAAGTTAATAATGTAAAAACAGTACACACATCATACACACAATACTGTGTAAGTGTAAGGTGCTTTGTGTGTAATCATTATACAGTACACAAAGCAGCTTACACTTACACAAAGCACCATACATTTACACAGTGTGAACTACATCGGTCTTATACTATAAGAGACCACTATAAGATGTAGTTCACACTGTTCTATATAGAAAACTTGCCACTAATCTGGAAAAAAACAGATCCATTAGTTAAGCATGTGAATACGGCCCCCTGGTCATAGTAACAGGTGTGTAATAGAAAACAACACAGGGAATAGTAAATAATAGGAAACTTTAACAAACTATTTAGACGCGACCATCTTTTATTTTTTCCTTAGCAAACCGTCTCATGACAATGGATCGTGTAGACAAGAATATTAGGAAAAGAAAATATACTGAGGATTTCTTGCAGTATGGTTTTACCTCAATAATTACAGCAGGAATTGAGAAACCACAATGTGTTATTTGTTGTGAAGTTCTCTCAGCTGAATCTATGAAGCCGAACAAACTAAAACGCCATTTTGATAGGAAGCACCCAAGCTTTGCTGGCAAGGATATCGACTATTTTAGAAGCAAAGCTGATGGACTCAAGAAATCTAGATTTGACACTGGTGGCCAGTACCACAAACACAATGTAGCAGCTGTTGAAGCGTCATATTTGGTGGCACTCAGAATCGCCAGAGCTATGAAACCTCACACCATTGCTGAGGATTTACTGTTGCCAGCTGCAAAAGACATAGTTCGAGTGATAATTGGAAATGAATATGTTCAGAAATTGAATGCAATTTCCTTATCTAACGACACTGTCCGCAGAAGAATAGAGGACATGTCTGCCGATATTCTTGATCAGGTGATCCAGGAAATTAAATCTGCACCACTACCAATATTCAGTATCCAGCTTGATGAATCTACAGACGTGGCAAACTGTGCACAGTTATTGGTTTATGCGAGGTATATTAATGATGGCGACTTTAAAGATGAGTTTCTTTTTTGCAAACCGCTTGAAACAACAACAACTGCACATGATGTTTTTGACGCAGTTGGTTCTTTTCTAAAAGCGCATAACATCTCCTGGGAAAAGGTTTGCGGTATTTGCACAGATGGTGCTCCTGCTATGCTAGGATGTCGCTCAGGATTTCAACGTTTGGTACAAAATGAATCGCCAAAAGCAATCGGAACACACTGTATGATACATCGCCAAATATTAGCGACTAAGACACTGCCGCAAGATTTACAAGAAGTAATGAAAAGCGTCATAACGTGTCAATTTTGTTAAGTCGAGTGCCTTAAACAGTCGGCTGTTTTGGCAACTGTGCAACGAGCTAGATGCGCCAAACAATGCTCTGTTATTTCACACTGAAGTCAGATGGTTATCAAGAGGAAAAGTTTTAAAACGTGTCTTTGAGCTTCGTGATGAACTGAAAACATTTTTTAAACAGAAAGCAAGACCGCAATTCGAAGCACTTTTTAGCGATAAAACTGAGCTGCAGAAAATAGCTTACTTGGTGGACATCTTTGTCATCTTGAATGACTTAAATTTATCACTGCAAGGACCAAATGCAACGTGCCTCAATTTGTCCGAAAAAATTAGATCATTCCAAATGAAACTTCAGCTTTGGAAAAATAAATTGGATAAAAATAAAATTTACATGTTTCCTACATTATCTGTCTTCTTTGAGGAACATGACATTGAGCCAGACAAAAAAATTATGATGATAACTTCTGTGAAAGAACACTTGCACATGCTTGCAGACGAAATTTCATCATACTTTCCTAATCTACCTGACACCCCATTTGCACTTGCCAGAAGTCCATTCACAGTGAAAGTTGAAGATGTTCCGGAGACAGCGCAAGAGGAGTTCATTGACCTAATTAACAATGATGCAGCTAGAACAGATTTCTCTACGATGCCACTGACAAAATTCTGGATTAAGTGTTTACAGTTATATCCTATTCTGTCTGAGACTATGCTGCGCCTTCTTCTTCCTTTTCCAACAACATATCTTTGCGAAACAGGGTTTTCCAGCTTGCTGGTAATCAAGTCTAAATACCGAAGTAGACTTGTTGTGGAAAATGATATTCGCTGTGCCCTTGCAAAGACCGCCCCAAGAATTTCTGAATTGGTAAGCAAGAAGCAACCACAACCATCTCACTAAATTTGGCAGCATACTGTTGCAAAATATTGCACTGTTGTTTACTGTTATATTACTGTTATTATATTTAAACCCATGCTATGCCATGGTGAAATGTTATTTATTTGGAATTGTTGTTATATTTAAACCTATGCTATGCCATGGTGAAATGTTATTTATTGGAATTAGTAATAAATATTTCTCAACATATAATTAAATATTGTTTTTGTGATTAATCACTGTTTAAATTATGTTTGATTTGTAGCAATGAGAATACATAATGCATATCAGGTATTTACATTCCGAATCATAACTGTAGCAAAATTACAGTTTTGAAGTAGCCACCAAAATTATTTTTTGGTTTGGGGTCACCGCAATATGAGGAACTGTGTTGCGGGGTCACGGCATTAGAAAGGTTGAGAACCACTGGTTTAGAGGCTCAGCCTGTGAGAGAAGTGGAGCTGATATGAATACTTGTAGAAGCTGTGATGTAAGAATTGAAGAGACTTTATATTGGACTTTATTTAAGACTTTCCTATGTGAATGTATTAATCTAACTTAATAGAGCTGGTAGAAACAGAGAAGCTAAACAATGGCTTCCTAGATGAGAATATGTAGGTACACACTTGTGGCATACCAGGGTAGAATCCAGACTAATGACCAGCTTTGATGCCCCTGCCCTGAAACCATGGGTGCCTTACAATGCCTTGTTGAAGTAACTCCCACCTGAGCCATTCACAGACAGCCTCCCAGCACGCAAGCTACAACCAGAGTAACTGTGTGTTACTGCAGCCTGCCAGCCACACACAGGCTGCACTCTGGCTCCCACCACCCTTGGTTATACTGTATGGTGACCCCAACACACACACACCCTCCCCAGTCTTAGATGTTCCCCAGAAATTTATGTCATTTACTCCTGGACAATACAAATTGTATTAAGTCCATTATGTCTTTAAAAGGAATAATATGCACACGACTTGTTACCCCCAAATGGAGTTTCTCAGACACTTCAGTTTAAGCACACTGGATTAGATAAAACAATAAAACAAGTTTATTAACTACAGAGAGAAAATTTAAGTGAGTACAAATAATGAGGCATAAAAGTCAGAAATGGGTACAAGAAAAATAAAGATAGGCATTAGTAAATGTTTTAACTTAAACTCTATAAGCCTATAGGTCAGGAACCCTTCTGCCAGAGTCCAGCGAAGGCCTCCTTTGTTGCTTTGCAATAGTTCAACTGAGCTAAAAATGTTTTGTTGATGATTTTCATTTGTACGCAGTGTCTGAAGCTTCTCGTTTAAGTGTCCAACAATAATCGGCCAGCACTGATGGATTCCAGTTGCCCTGATACCATTTTTCCATGATCGCAATGTCCTGATGAAACCTTTCACCATACTTATCACTGACTGCACCAAGATTTGCAGGGAAGAAGTCTAAATGTGAATGCAGAAAATGAATCTTTAGTGACATGTTGCACTTCATGGTTTTGTATGCTTGAAGCATGTTGTCAACCAGCTGCATGTAGTTTGGTGCTCTGTAGTTGCCAAGAAAATTTTCAACAACATCCTTGAATGTCTTCCATGCGATTTTCTCCGGCCCTACTAGAAGTTCTTCGAACTGCCTGTCATTGATGAACTGTTTGATTTGTGGACCAACAAAAATGCCTTCCTTAATCTTGGTATCAGTTATTTTGGGAAACATCTCAAATTGAAATCCTTCACATTCCTTATTCATCGCTTTCACAAAATTTTTTATCAGTCCGAGTTTTATATGAAGAAGAGGCAAAAATATCTTTCTCAGGTCTACAAGTGCTTTATGTGCCACACTTTTCTGCTCTGGAACCAACTGCTTACGGAGTGGCCAGTCCTTTTTAATGTAATGAGACTCTTTAGCACAGCTGTCCCATTCACAAATGAAACAACAGTACTTGGTATATCCAAGCTGCATTCCTAGTAGCAGCGCGACTACTTTCAGATCACCACAGTTGTTCCAATTGTAGTTGCTGTACTGTATATGTTTCAACCAAACTTCCATATTTCCACAGGTTTCTTTCATGTGTATTACGTAGCCGATTGGTATTGAAGGGTGGACATTGCTGATGTGTAACAACACAGCTTTCAGGCTTAACGCTGACGGATCAATAGAAAGACACCATTATTGTGGGTCTTGCTGGCAACCCAAAGCAATGAACGGCCCATCAGTGTCAGTGCAGAAATACAGATTATCAACCTGACCAAAGAATTGTGTCAAATCTTCTTGGTGGCTGCGAAAGACAGAAATGTTCGTGCCTGGTGACAGTAGACCCCATCCTTGCAGTCTTGAACCCAGTAATTCTGCTTTTGCCTTTGACAAACTCAAGTCCCTGACCAGGTCATTTACCTCAGACTGAATTATCAGATGAGGCTCACTTGACATAAATGGTTCAAAATCTGGATCAGTGTCATTTTCCATTCCTGGCTCATGCATCATGGCATCTTCATCTGCCTCCTCTAGGCTCCATGTCTCTGGTGGCTTCGGTACTAGAAGACTGTCGTCATGCGGCACAGGTCTCATGGCTGAAGGGAGATTGAGGCATTCAGTGGATTTCTTGTTTTTTGCAGAGAACCCAGACACATTGGTCAGACAGAAGTAACAGTCTGTCACATGATCCTTCTGCTCTTGTCATATCATTGTGACAGCGAACAGCATTGACTTCCGAGTACCTCTGAGCCAAGCTCTAAGATCAACAGCGCATATTGTGCAACAAATGTAAGAAGCCCAGGCTTTGTCCTGATCACCAATTTTACAGCCATAGAGCTCTTACACTTTCTTTTAGAGCTCATACACTTTCTTAATATGTGCAGTCATGCTCCGTCTTTGACGTTTAAGCATATATTCGCCACCAATGTAACAGAACGTATTGTGGCTGTTGTGACACTGGCGAGACATTTTGCTATCATGAATCCTCCTGAAAATACAATTGCTTTATTATTGTGAGTACAAACAATATGCTATGCGCACACAGCATGCGCATCAACATGAATGCAAACTGATATAAACGCAATGCATAGAACGGTGTGTGCAAAATGCTTTTATAGCCTTTCTAAAACCTGTCCTGCCAGCATCCGCCCTGCCTAAGCCTTCGCATTGCCACTGCATGCTGTGTGGCCTGCACTAGGTGCAGTGTCACTGCATGCCCAGGCATGCTTGGACACAAGATAGAAAACTTTTCAGCTTACATTGTGGGCAACATTTTAATAGACTTAAATTATGAATTGAAATAACAAATATAGGCAATTTCAAAAAAAGGTACGTGATAGGGAAATGTCATGGTGATTTTCGTAATCAGCAGCCCAAAATCCATAAGCTACACCCAAAAGTATTCAGGAAGCAAAATCTTTGTTGTCCAGTGGAGGGAACTGTGGAAGGAACATCCCTTCAAAATTCACTTTTAATTAAGTAGTTAATCTGAAATAGCATATCTTTTCTGCACAGCAAACTTCCTAAAAGTATGGATAAAATTAATGACCTCAGAGTAAATATGCCATCCTGATGTGCTCCACCTTATTGGCTTTCATGTTGTTTTTGTATCCTTGTTCTTAAACTGCATTCTGCTAACACCTTCTTTAGCCAGACCATTTCTTTCAAGAGTCATGTTAACCATACTGTAATTTATTTCCTTCTTCTTGGTCAATATAAAATGCAAAACTGCCTCACCAGCTTGTTGAAGATCAACTTCTTTACTCAGAAATACAACTTAAAAAAAAATCCTAAAATGAACAGAACAAACGTAAGTTTGGCATTAGGAAACTTGAAAGAGAAACTTACTTAGATATGAATTGCCAAGGTAGGTAGATGAGTCACTCTTCTCACACATGGCCCACACATTCGGGGGGGAGGGGGAAGAAAGGGTACACTTTCCAGGGCCCGGAGGACCTGGGGGGTCCAGCCCAGGCTGCAACCCCCATTACGGGAGGGGGCCAGTGTTAAAAGTTTGTACTGGTCCCAAAAAAATTATGCTTGGGCCCTGCAGACAAAATGCTGTGGGGAGACACGGCACCGAGGAAATCCTGCATTTTTTAACGCAGTTGGACATCACTGAGTGATTCTCATCCCTATCATCTTTCTATCCTGTGTTTATTTTCACCATCTGCTACTGGTGAGGTTGCTGATGACTCTTCAGCAGTTGTTTGAACTGCCTTGATCTCTAACAATTGTCATTATTATTAGTAGGACAGTAGTGCCTAACTCTCTCAGCTGAGATGGAGGCCTCATTAGGCTAGGTGGGGGGAGGGCGGGGAGGCGGGAAGAGAGGAAGTCCAACCCCTGCTACTGCAGCAGTTGAGAGCTGCAGGGTCTGTCCACTGCTCACAGTAGCTCAGAGCTCCAGGGCCCCCACTGGCTGACACTGGCTCTGCTGAAGTGGAAAATGTCACGGAGGTCTCTGAAACCCATGACATGATTCGATCCTTAATCAAAGCCCTATATGGGGTTTTCCAAAGGGCTACATTTAAAAAGACGCTGTCAAGATTATGATCATAGTTTTAAAAAAATCTTAACTGTTTTAATAATTCGTTGTAAAGCTTGCTTTCACTAGTTAAAGTGTGTTAACATTCAAATAGCAATGCTCCTTTAAAAGATAAAAAGTGGACACAGAATTTAGCAAGTCATGGATATTGATACTGGACACTTAGTGATCAGTGTGAATACCAGTGAGACATGTCCTCTGTTAACTCCCTCAGGGACTAAATCACCTTCCTTGCTCCCTTGATTCTGAAAGGTGATCTGAGCAGCCACTTTTCCTCCCATCTGTGCAGCAGCTTTCCCTTTGTGCTTATCAGTGAAGGCTTGGCTCACTAGTAAACGAGCTTGTCAAACTCTCTGTAACAGTGATAACACATCATGTCTATTAATGTCAGAGTACCCAAAGCAACTTTTACTTGCAGATGTAACCTTTCTATGAAATGAGTTGGAAAGTCTGTGTTCATAAGGTCTTGACCTTCCTCTTCATGCCCCATAGCTTGCCATAAGATCTTTTTACATTTTAAGTAAACATCAGGGCATTCCCCTAGGGCTTGCTACTCCAGATAAAGGTGCACCTCAATGTTCTTGCCAGGATCTAATACCTCAAAAACATCGCTAATGAGGATACCCCTCTGTGCTGTCTCTTCCCTCTGGAGATCCACGGGAAGTCCAAAAAAGGTGTCTAATGGGAGACATTCCCTTAAGAGTAAGGCATAATCTGCCTGAGTGCCACATGGGGGAAGGACATTCCATGCTCTGATCTATTGGTTCTTATCCCACACAGTCTCTGCATAACAGAGGGCTGATAGATCAAAGTCCTGTATACCAACACTCTCTGCACCATCACAACCTCCATCTGCCTGCATGGCAGCAACAATTCCTTAGCAGCAGCCAATTGCTTTGTACATTGAGACAACTGCCGCTGACAACTGCATGGGACTGGACGTCAGTTCCCCTCTTTTTCTTCTCCAGAACAACACGTACCACAGCTTACGTGTCTTTACATTTCGCTTCCCAGATATGAGCTGTTTCCTCCCACTGTCTAGCTTCCTCTTTGTACCCCCCTGCATTGCACTGAGAGTTAGAGAGCAAATTAGCCCAAGTGAGACAGTGGGACACTGAAGATTCATACTCTATTTTCAGTTTCTGTATTTGACTTGGAATGCTATCAATTGTTCATGCAGCTCTTTGTTTTCTTTGGCTAACTTCCCTAACACCTCAAGAAGGGTTTTCCCAGGTAAAGCAGCCAAGTGTTTTTTCTTACAATCAGATTTTGTCTCTATGAATTGTTCCCATTGGAGCATCAAGTCTGCATAGGCTGTTTTACCCTTAAATGTTCCTCCAGAGCATGGGTCCTTTCACAGGTCATCCACAATAGCTTCCATAGACGAGACTGGTTCTAGCAAAAGGAGGGCAGGAGTGGCAACCCCTCGACCGCTTGACCCACAACACATTGCTGTAGAGGACATAATGCACTCCTCCTGAAGCCAAATACAGATGTAGCTTCATGAACTGTGCCAGACAGGTTGCTACCCTGCTGACATGCAGTGAGAAAAACCCTTGCACCATATGCCTCAAAGATCATCTCAGTCAGCTGATCGAGCCCAATTGTTGATGCTGGACACTTAGCAATCAGTGTGAATACCAGTGAGACATGGTACGCCCAATTTGCAGATCAATATGGTTTATTGTGCAAGGTTTTCTATAGATAGACTTGCTGAATACAAAGCCTAAAACAGTCACTCAGAAGACTGTATAAAGGAAAGGCTTTCTTCAGGGGTCCTGCCAGGGAGTGGATCCTCTGGTCCAACTGGCAGCACCACCCATGGAGTCAGGTGTTGACAAAGTGCACCCTTTGTCTAAGTAGGGCCTTCTTATACTCTTCCATAAACAGCTTTCATATAATTACCTCTCTACTCATTATCATAGATGCTCATTACCTTCATTGGGTTTTCACCCTTAACTACATTCCATTCTCACCATGATAATTGGGGTCATCAAAACAACTTCTGGTGATAGGAGAGGCAGTGTAAAAGTATGCCCCTTGGCAATGAAAAAGTGTACCCCTGGATGTTCAAGGATAACTTGCTGTTCCCATCACCGTTAGCTATGTGCAGCTGCAAGCAAACATGTTATGTATTTTGTCTTATGTGCCGTGGTATGCAGAAACTGAGACATCTGCAAGGTTACTCAGTAGTTCTATTCATTGCTGCCAACTGGAAGATGTCATGCTACAAGGGTCAGAATAGCCAAGCAAGCAACTGAAGCTATGCTAGGCCTGTAGGACAGTGGTCAAGCAACTCAAATTGCACTGGGCCTCCAACAATGCAGACTTATGAATCAAATTTGGACCTTGTTATTAGCCTCTTCTAGAACTTAATTCAAGTTCTGGTGGGGTGAGTCTCAAACATGCAGCCTGATCCTATGAAGGGCTGTGCACAGTAAACTCTCACTGAAGCCAGTGACAGTTGAGGAGGCTGTAACCGCCAGGACTGAGCCCACAGTCTGATAGCACCATTTATTATCCCTCCAAAAGCTATAGTGCTTTCTCTAAAATGGCTCCTGCACGGGCAGTGTTAGTGCACTCTCAGCTTTAAAAGTTGCATCCCCAACACTTAGCCATAGCTTTCAAAATTGGCTCAGCTTTCTCTTAGTCTAGAGAGAGCACTGCTCTCGGTAAAATGAGAGCACCTCTTTGTTAGCTTTGCCCAGTGGTCAGGATAATCTGTGTTAAATCGGCTGCTGTGTTCTTGTCATTACTTGTACATCTGTTGTGTGGTGTTTGCTTCTATCCCCTCGGACTAAGTCGATTAAAAGAGATGGAGTCCTTTTTGTAGTATGAAAAGGAACGTCACGCCTACAAATATATTTTCCGTATAAATACATGCTGATCATTCATCCATACAGTGATCCATAGGGTACTCTGGATCAAATTCCTAAGCAGTTTCAACTCTTACTGAAGAGTTGCTCATGGTGGTGCTAAATTTGATCCTATATAACTATTCATTGGGAATTCAGAGCAGACAGGGAAGCATGCAAAACATTTTGTGGTAGTGCCTGTGTATTTAGGCACAAGACTGTCATGCAGTGCTGTTGTAGCCGTGTGGGTCCCAGGATATTAGAGCCAGGATGGGTAGGTAATATCTTTTATTGGGCCAACTTCTGTTGGTGGGAGAGACAAGCTTTTGAGCTCACACAGAGCTCTTCTTCATGTCTGGGAAGTGTACTCAGGCCAGGTCTACTTTACAGACTTATACTGGTATAACTACGTTTTTCAAGGATATGAAAAATCCACACCCCCTGAGTGACAGAGTTATTCTGATTTAGCCCCCCATGTAGACAGTGCTATGTCGACAGGAGAGCTTTGAGAAGCTTTCCCGTCGGCATGGTAGGATCTTCACTAAAAGAGCAGCGCAGCTGCACTGCTGTAGGACTGTACGTGAAGACAAGCCCCCAGAGTGGCACAGCTAAATACAAGGTGGAACAGATTGTTTAGTATAAGTAATAAACATATTTCAAGAGAGCAAGGTGAATGGGGAGGGGCCATATAAGTTAATTACCTATAGATAGATAGTGTCTCAGCAAAACCTTTTTTTTCCCCTCTTAATCAAGCAAGGCTTATTATTCGCTATTATCATTCTTGGTGTTTATTCTGAAGAGTGTTTATGCTTCTAGTCAACGGATGTATCTATAAAGCTGACATTTGCTGTATCAGTGGATTTTATTAAAGTTGAAGAAGATGCTAGAAGTACATTAAAGGAAAGGTGCAAAAAACAGACTCCTGCCCTGTGAATTATTTTTTGATGTTACATTTTTGTACAATTATCAATATAGTATTTGATTTGGGAGGAACTCTTGATTTTCAATTATTACCCAGGGGTTGTATAAATTTACTATTGGTGTGTGATCAATAACATCAGTAAACGAGTGTGGTTAGAACCTAACCATGTGTTTGCTGTGTACCAGACGCAACTAGTGAAAGCTAAGAGACTTTTAACCACCTGATGCAAGGTTTTCTCACTTCAACCACAAATATATATACAATACTGCACACTCCTGTGTAAATTTATACCCTGTGTGGTTATAACCATAACATAAGCATCTTTATTTCTGAAACCATAGAAAACTGTAGAACTACTAAATAAATTGCATTTAGTTGGCACTTTTGGCCTCATTTGTACTCCCTCTATTAAATAACGTGCATTTATAGCAGTCCAGACTGCTCAAAAGCTTTCTTTTCTGCCAGTTTAAGGGGGGGAACCTCCTCTGACTTAAGATGGTCCTGCAACGGGATTTTGTTTTCACATGCTCGTGCCCTATTTCTCCCTGCCTGGTCTTCACCGACCGATGAGTTTTTCTGTACACTTTTGAGGAAAATGCCCTCAGTGGTGTTTATTGTTTAACACAAGGAGAGGCAAGGCGCTGGTTGCAGGCCTGGGCCTGCAGAGCTGGCCCGGGGGAGTGTGGAAACCAGCCCCCCAGGCACGAGAGGAAGGGCTGAGGCGAGACGAGCAGGGCATGAAACCTCGAGCAGGACTAGCAACCCCACGGCGTGCGCAAGCGAATCACAGGGGGCACCACGAGCCTTGGCGCTTCCCCTCGCTGGCCGGGCCCTTCCCCCGCACCGGGTCTGCCCGGACGGGCCGCGGCGGGTCCGCTTTGGGGAGTGGCACCGAACGGGGCGGTCCGCGGCGTCCTGCGCCGCCAGGGCTCGGCCTGCGGCCTCTCGCTCAGCCCAGTGGCGGCCGCGGCTCTGCGGGGGCCGGCCCGGGCGGGGGCGTGCAGGCGGGCGCCGCCCATCCCGCGCG
>ML675610.1:31557335-31616918 GCA_007922155.1 Mesoclemmys tuberculata
CCCCCGCGCTGCTGCTGCTGCTGCTGAGCCTGTCCGCGCCGCCCGCCGCAGGTACCAGCGTCGGCCGCGGGCCCGGCCGCGAGCGGGGCGGGGGGCTCGAGGCAGCCGCTGGCGCCGGGAAAGTCCCCGGGGCCGCGGTTCCCTGCGCGCGGATGCCGCCAGCCACTGGGGGGACGCGCTGGGCTCTGGGGGCCCTGGGCTCGGAGGAGAAGCCCCCGGGGGAGGCGGGGGTGCTCGTGGGGACGCCGCTCGCCCTTGCTCTTGGGCCCGAGCTTAGCTGCTGCTTTCCAGGTGTCCGGCTGCCCTTCGTGTGCCCGCAGGCCGCGCTCCGCCCCGTGGAGCCGAGCCAGCGCTGCATTGTTGTGCCTGCGCCTGCCGAGTGGGTCGTGGCTCACAGTTTGGCTGCTCTGAGGCTATGGCAGAGCCAGGTCTAATGCGGTGGATAGGCCTCTTCCCCGTTCGAAGGGTTTTGTCTCTGTTCGTGGCTGCAAACATTTCCTGAGCTGCAGTCAGTCAGCCTTACTTGTGATGTTCTGGCACTGCGATGCTTCCTGGTTCTCCCAACATCCAGGGACCAAATGCCCTGTTGCGGCTCTTGCCTTGTGGTTTGTTCCAGTGTCCTGATGGGTTGGGGCTAGTTAAACACAGTGCGTGGAAAATTGCGATTGAAACTTCATTACATTGTTTAAATGTGGATAAATTTGAGTTCGGAGAAAACAGAGTAAAAATGGAATTTGACTTAGTTTAGGTTTGGAAGAATTGGATTTTTCTCAATAAATGTCAAACGTGGATTTCAGCGTATACGCACAAATTGACCCAAAAAAAAATCCCTCAATAATAATTGAAGTTTACATATAGGCAAAATAGGAAAAATGTGCTTAAGCAATTATTTGTTTGATTTGAGGATATTTACTTTATATTTTTGGCATGATGTTGACTGTGCTTTAACAGTTTTAAAGTTGAACCGCTTTAACTTTTTGAATCTTGGTGTCTGTTATTAAATAACAGTTGTCTGGCCCCATCTCTCATAATCTTCTGCAACTGTGAAAATTTAAATCGATGAACATTCAGAAAAAGTTTTTAAAATTATTTTAGCCATCAAAATTTTCAAAAAATAAAAATGGAATTTTGCCTATGTATGTTGCATAAATTTCTGACTCCTGAATTTCCATTTTGTGCCATTGCCTAAATCTAATTGCACTTAGAGGTATTACTTCTCAGAGGCAATCTTTGCTTCACGATCAAGTTTATGATCTGCATGAGGAAAGAACTAAGATTAGACTGTTCTATTTCAATGGATTTGCTGCTGGGTGAGAATGTTGGAGAATTTACTTCAAACCTAAACTCAGCATTAACTATTGCCCCAAATCCCCTATTTTTCTTCTTACTCTTACATTGACTTATACATATTTATCTTATAGTATCTTTAGTGTTCTCCGTGGTGAACATGGGGAATTCTTTTTGGGGGAAAAATAAACCTTTTAATAGTAACTGGTCTATATCAGAAATTTCTGAAATCCAGAATAATTTTTCTTCTCTTTTTAAATACTCCTTTTTCTGAGAGAGAAGCTATTTTAAAATGCCATCAAATGTGGGTCTTACCCATTACAAACATATGGCAAGTCAAGGGTTCTTGTCTCCAGCATCTTGCAATTTAAATTAAATGAACTCTCTTCAGACATTCTTTTTTCAAGAAGACAAGTACTTGCTGGAGGCTTGGAATTATATTTTGGTAATCTTATATGTGTTTTTAAAAAGAAAATACTAAATATAAAATGATCAATTCCATGAAAATGAAAAGATTGTTATAATGAAATTCTGCAAATTTAAATGAAAATTATTTAAATCAAAGCGATTTAAATCAGCGTTTTAAATCACCAAGTGGAAAGACTTGATTTAAATCATCGGTTTGGTGGAAATCAGCTTTTCCATTTGTACTTCAGTTATTTTTTTTAAAGAAAAGTGCATTATTGTTGGCTGATAGAACCATTAAAATGTTGATTTACAACTAAATAGTTTTTACATTAGATTTGATACATCTTTGTGCTATCTAGGAGAGTACACTGTAGCTATATACATTTATTTAAGTAATTATATAGTTTAATATTTTCAGATTAATTGTATATCTGTAGTATGTTAGATAACGGTTGATGATACATTGCTTATTTAAGAGATAATTAACTTTTTGCTCAATTTGTGTCAAGCTGCATTAGGATGGTAACAGGAATTTAATTAAACACATAAAACAACATAGACAATTTATTAAACAAAACACTCCTAAATGTTTTGGATACATAAACTTCATTGTTTTTACATGAGCAAGAGAGAGAGTTTTTATGGTGGGTGGAGTAACAAATAATCATAATTTGATAACTGAGCCAATCAGAACTGAGGTAGGGAGAAGCTATAAAACAGAAATGAGACTACCCAAGTGGGCTCAATTGATGAGCCTGATGAAATACATGGCGATGTCTACTTGAGGCAGAGGCCAGTTTCCTATGATGACTCTGCCAGTCTTTTGCTCCCAGTAGCACAGCCCTTTGGTCCCCCACAGGATCAAGCCTTAATACAGTACATGTATTTATGTCAAAAGTTAGATGCTTTCCCCTGATTCTTTATCTGGAAAAGCAGCCCCTGTAACTCCAATTCAGTTTTGATAAAGGCTTATGGATTCAGCATGTTTAGTTTTTATTTATATGTTAAGCCATTATAATAAATGTAGGCCTTAACATGTTTTACATTTAATTCAGATTTCATTTTAAATAGGTTTATTTTTAAAAAGGAAAAACTTTTGTAATTTAAAAAAAAATCCACTTTAAATTAAAAAGAAAAACTCTCCCCCACCCCCCACCTCCCCCTGGAAATCAGTGTTTATCCACCCTGAAAATTAAACCTCCTGCAGTGGCCTGCTTCTCGCCTGGTTCCATCTGAGAGGCAGGTGGCAGCCGCTGGCATTTTGGGAAGGCGCGTGGCAGCCACCCACTTCCCACCAGGTCACAGCTCCCAGCTTCTGGAGGAGGCGGGTAGCAGCCCACCGGGTCACAGCTCCCAGCTGGGAGGCAGGTGGCAGCTGCTAGCTTCTGGGGACGGCAGGCGGCAGCCACCCACATCCCGCCGGGTCCCAGCTCCCAGGTGGGAGCCTGGTGGCAGCCTCCTGTATCTTGGGAGCTGGGCTCACAGCTGGTGGCAGCCACCCACGCCCGGCTCCAAGCCGAGGGACTGCCTCCAGTGCCCCGGCTTGAAGACTGCCATCAGCTGCCTGCCCACATCTCTGGGTCCCAGCTGGCACGGAAGCCTCCTCTGCCCACCTTGGAGTGAAGATGCTACCTATGCTGACAAAGGGCTGCTTCTGTTGGTGTAGGTACTCTGCCTCCCTGAGAGGAAGTAGTTATGTTGATGGGAGAATTCTGTTGATCTAGCGCTGTCTATGCCAGGGGATTGGTTGGCTTAACTGTGTCATTCAGGGGTCTGGGTGTTTCACATCACTGATGACATAGTTATGCCGACCTAATTTCTTAGTATAGACTTGGCCTAAGTTGATGGAAGAATTTTTCCATCAACCTAGCTACTGCTGCTTGGGAAGGTAGATGACCTATAGCAACAGGAGAACTCCTCCTGTAGCTGCAGTGAGTGTCTACACTGAAGCGCTACAGTGGCTCAGCTGCAGCTGTGCTGCTGTAACGTTTGAAGTGTAGACAAAGCCTGAGTGACTATATAAATGTGAGATTAATAATTTACATATTATTTCTTTATCCCAAAAGATCCCAAACTGATTTTCAAATTTTGATGAGCTACCTCTGGAGTCACTTTGAGAATGGGACCCAACATGTATTTTACTACATGTGGCAACACAACACAAGAGTTGGGAACAGGAAATTAATAATAAAATATCCGATTGGAACTTTAGAAGAAGTGTACATAGGTACAACATAATTAATTTATGGGAACTGACCGGATACACTGGGTTTTATGTAGTCATGTGGGATTTTCAATATTTATGTAGTTATTTTGATTTAAAACACATACCTCCTCACAAAAATAACGGTTTTTAGTACGTTGTCATTAGAAGGATTATGACAAGAGAAGATTACCCAAAATAAAGCAAACTATTTCCGTGGGTCAATATAAAAATGTATTCAAAAACCGTTTTTTAAATAAAATAGAATTAACATAGTTCTGAAATTGTCAAATACATATTATGTATATTAGCCCACAAACATGACTAAAGAATTAGAAAAGGACTTCTTATACTGACAGACTCAGGGAGCTCAATCTGTATATCTTAACAAAGAGAAGATGAAGGGGTGACTAGATTACAGCCTAGAAACATTGACATGGGGAACAAATATTTAATAACAGGCTCTTCAGTCCAGCAGAAAAAGGTATAACAGAGTGCAACATCTGGAAGTTGAGGCTAGACAAATTCAGATGGGAAATAAGGTGGAAATTTTTGACAGTGAGGGTAATTAACCATTAAACAATTTACCAAGGGTTGTAGTGGCTTCTCCATCACTGACTATTTTTCAGTCGACATCGGATGTTTTTCTAAAAGCTATGCTCTAGAAATTATTTTTGGGAAGTTCTGTGGCCTTTTATGGAGGAGGTCAAACTAGATCAGTGGTTCTCATAGTGGAGGGCGGCCCCCTGGGAGGGGGGATGATATGAATCATTGGGCGTGGGGTAGAGCAGGGGACAGAGCCTGTCCAGCTCCATGCTCCCTGGAGACGGAAGCAGCCCACCTGCAGCAGCAGCCCCCTGCTGCTGCCAGGCACGCTCCCCACGCTGCTGCCCCACTTCCCTCACTCTAGGCCCTGTTTTTTTCTGAAAGGGGAGGGTTTGGAGGAAGGGGGGGCGTGATTGATAGGGCCTAAAGCGTGGGAAGCCCCCCTGCTTTTTTCCAAAAGGCCCCTCCCTTTCAGAAGGGGGAAGAGGGGTGCAATTGTTAGACAAAAGTCCGTGTGGGGGGCTCCATTTTAAATGTTTGAGAGCCACTGAATTAGATGCTCACAATGGTCCTTTCTGGCCTTGGAATCTATGAATAAGTGTACGGGTGTTTGATATTTTGACGTTCAAATGAGACAACGACATTGGAAAAGCATAAACGTCACTGCATATGCTGTGAGTTGGGCGCCCAGAAAATGAGGATCAGCAATGACCACCTGTGAAAAGTGTAGATTAAATGACTTGCCCAGCACCACCCAGGAGGAACTCAGTGGCAGAGGCAGGGATAGAATCCAGTTTTCCAGAGCACCATTCAATTGCCTTAATCATGAAACTGCCCTTTCTCTTCCTGCAGTCTCCTGCCTCATTTAGCACACACCTTTCAGCTTCTGCAACAAATGAGGCAGAGGTTCTACAGGTAACTGCTACCTTCACTACACAGCCCTGATTCATCTGCAGAGCATGTCCATCTCATGCTCTGCCTGATGCATGGGCACTGAATGAGGCAGGGTCCTTTGGCAAAAATAGAACGTGATCATATAATTAAATACTGTATTGTAAACGCACAAGGGGATTGAATAAAGGTTGCACAAGCAACTTTACTTCTGCCATTTTCTAACTTTGAATGCTTGAGTTTGCAACCTTAATGTTCTTTTAATATTGGGGGGGGGTTGTTTCTTTTGTGTAATGTCCTAGTTTAAAAAAAACTGAAAAAACAAATTCCATCCTATTGACACGTGGGTCATCACGAGGCCTAGATCCGTATAGATCTACCACACATACCTCTATCACTTGAGCTAACGGAGTAGTTGGTGAGAAACAGTGTGTTGTAAGCCTCTGTGTGGATTAGCCCTAGAGGGGAATGAGTCACCCACTTTGCCAGGGGTTTCAGAGCTATTTGCTCACAGATGGGGGATGATGAGAGTCTCGGGAATCTTGGATTCTATTCCCAGCTGCGGGAGGAGTATTTAGTGGTCACAGACCCATGTGCCCATTCCCCTTCCATTCTGTAGTGCTATTTCTCCTCCAACCCAATTCCATGCTCTTTGTCTAGCCAGTCCCAGTCTCCGTATTCAGCCACTCCTAGTTTCCTGCTTTGTGCTCCCTCAGTTAATCTTTTTCTTTGATCTGTCCCTCACCAGTTTTCCTGCCCAGCCACTTTCAGTGGTCCCTTAGCTCCCAATCCCAGTTTCTGTCGTCTTCCCCTCTGTGGTTCAGTCCCAGTCTCTCCCTGCCCCCTAGTCTCAGTTGCTCCCGCACCAGACTCCTTGCCCCAGTCTACTCTCCCCCACCTCCAATCTGGCTGTTATCCCCTGTGCATTTGAATCAGGCATCTTCCCCTTCTGTGTAGCCTAGGTGCCAGCAGGAGGGTCACTGATAGCACAGGCTCCCTGCATTCAATCTGATGCCTGGCCCCACTCCAGTAGCTGGGGGATGCAGAATGCTCAGTGTGAACAGTATCTGTGGATAGCTCCAGAACTCTAAGAAGTCACTGCTGAACATGTGGGAAACAAGTGGTTCAAAGGGTTGTAATTTGGCTACATTTGGGCATTTTTTAGAATGAGAAATAGCAAAAGGCCATTCCCTGCCAAATTTCAAGTCCCTGCTCCAAAACACAGAGGTACTAAAGCTTCTTAGTGAAATGACTGCAAAACTCTTCTTTTAAACATGGCAAAACACAACGTATTTGTTCCTAAACTTGTTCTTGAAAACTCCATTTTCTTTAGAGATTTTTAAGCTGTGGTTTGACAAAACTCTTGCTGGGATGATTTAGCTGAGGATAGTCCTGCTTTGAGCAGGAGGTTGGACTAGATGATACCCTGAGGTCCCTTCCAACTCTAATATTCTATGACTTTGCCTGAAGCTTTCCAAAAAATTCAGCCGGATGCAGACATCCCCTGTGTGGAAAACTTCAGCCCAAACCAGGAAAGTTTGACGAAGTTATAAACAATTGGATATGGGTTCTATAACTGGAAGTGTTGGGTAATAAAAATAAGTGATTTAATTTTTTTCCTGTAGTTTTCTCTCCCAAAGCCTTCCTTTAGGATATTGGATTTAACTGCAAACTGTAGCTTGTATCTAGTATTAGGCAATAGTACAGAAAACATTAATAATAATGAGTAATAGAGATGTGAGGGCATTGGTGTCTAGTACACTTGGAAACGGGGTGGGGGAGGTCTCTTGTTCCACAGTATTTGGGAGGCAGGGGCAAATTTGCAGCAAAGCTATGTGCATGCTTGGCCATGAATTTTGGATCCTAGGAAACGCGATTTCAAATCTGTAGTTAGTGTGTGTTTGAAAGTTTTATTTACTGTTTTTCATGTTTCTCTCTCTTTTAGAATCTCCACCCCAGTTACCAGCACCACAGACTGTGACAATTTACTCATATAATTTTCAGAATTTATTGAGATGGGCTCCTGTGGAGGTGGACAAAGGCTCAGTGTTATACACAGTCCAATATCGTACGTAAGTAAATAGTTGCAATATACTACATTGGTTTCATTCTAATAGAAAAGTATAAGCTTCTATGTGGAAAACGAGGCTTTTAATAGAAAGGTTTTCAGGTACGTGTGAAAACAATAGGGAGAACAAAGTTCTTGGCCTGCGTTATTTCCATTAAACAAGGAAAAGAATGAAGTCCTTCCCTTTTCCCAGTTTTTTTCACTCTTGTTCTAAACCAGCTGTGTCAATATTCTTCTTGAATCCCATGATTATTTGTACTCAGGATGTTTTTATTTTAAACTTCAGTGTAAGCACAATGTTTGACCTTACCCATATCACCGACACAAATTTCTTGTGCTGGTTTAAACTTGGAGCTCAGTCATAAAAGCCTGAAAGCACACCCATCTGGGTAGAAAAAGGTTGATGCAACAGCCACGAATGATTGCATTGTCCCATTGCGCGTGCACAGAATTCTTTGCTTCCCTGCAGAGAAATGACTTTCTGATGGGGAAGCAAAGGGAATCTGCAAGAGCGGTCATGCACCCCTTCCCAGCAGCACAGGCCCGTCACTTGGGTGCCTGGAGCAGCCAGCAGAGAGTTAAATCACTGCATTGGGAGAGGGTTGGGGACACTCCGGCTGGTGGCTCCTAACCTGTGCTCAGCTCAGTTGCTAGTTCTGGCTGGGCTGGGAGTGGAAGAGGACAGGACTTCCTCTTTCCCTGCAAGCAGAAGCTGAAGCTGAGTCAGACTCATCCTCAGAAACCTCCCCCAGCTGCAGAAAGCTTCCCCTCCCCTGCTCCCATAGCTCCTTAGCTGTGGGGGGAGAGGCCACTATAGGTGAGCTGCTTCTCCCATCCACCCAACCCCCATGCATCCAGATCCCCCCCCCACATAACTGAACCCCCGCACCTGAACCCCCACTGCGCCAAGCCTCACTCCTGCACCCAGAGTTCCCCTGCACCCAGATGACCCATGCAGAGCCCCCCTACACCTGCAGCCAGCCCGCCACCTGCATCTGGATTCCCATCGTCAAGCCCTCCTCCACACTTGGACTCCCCTGATAAATTCCCTGAACCCCTAGCCCGCTGGGCCCCAACCAGCTGCTCCTGACCCCCCCACACACACCTCCAAGCCCCCCCATTGTGCCCCAACCACCTTCACCTGGGCCCCCCTGTAGAATCCTGTTCCCCCAGCACCTGGACCCCCCCACCAAGCCACCCGTTCCCAGATTGCCCCACACAGAGCCCTCTCACCTCAACCTGGATCCCCTCACAGTAAGCCCCTCCACGCTTGGATCCTGCCGAGCTAAGCCTGCCTGCCCCACACCTGGATCGAGGGCCAGAGCTGGGTGTGCGTGTGAGACTCTGTCCCTCTTGCTTACTATCTTGGTGCACCTGGTGCAGAGGGGCAGGGCCCTGGAGTGTTTCTGAGGCACATCCAGTTCTTGTGCTGGTTAGGATCAGGTGTAGGCTCCGCGCAGAGTCCATGTCCTGTGGGAGGGGAGAGGAGGCTGGTGGCCTGTGCTTCCCATTACCATGCTGGAGCCTCCACATTTACTTATTGGCAAATAAAATATGCAGAATTTTAAAACATTGTGCACAATTTTTTTTTTATTTTTTGGTGTAGAATTCCCTCGGGCGTAATAGCTGAAGGCATTCAGCCTCTGGGCTTACAGAATGTCCCCTACCTTCCTCATACATTTTTAATTGGCTACATTTAAAAAAAGTTTCAGGTGCTTTGAGAGTAGGCAGTTGCATGGTGGCAGAGTAAAGCGGCTCGAAAGTTGTACTGTTGTATCAAATGTTGATTCCTTAGAAACTGGCGAAGTGTGAAGAATGACATTTCCGAGAGAGTTTTCTATCAGTTGTGCTAGACAGAGCAGCAAGGCAATTCCACTGACTTACTCTTTCTTCATTTGGTATTGCAGATTGGGCTATGACGCATGGGAAGAAATTAACTGCACAGACATTACAGAGACTGAATGCAATTTCACCCATCCAGATATCAAAAGCTCTTGGACAATTATTTTACGTGTTAGGGCTCAGCTAGGACAAGTGAACTCTGACTGGGTGGAAACAAATAGATTTGTAGCGGATGTAAACAGTAAGTCTTTTATGATCTCAGCCTCTCATCCCCTTACAGAAAATACTTCTGATTGTTATTATGTTGTCTTAGTTTTCTTCACTTTGTGTTGTATACGAGAGCCGTCAGACAGGTGACGGGACTTGCTGTGTTAGGAATCTATTTTTAAAACATGTTTCAGTTTATATTGCTATGCTAGTGGTATGGATATAGAGATCTGGGAGAAACTGGTGTCTATCAACGTTTCTGTAATGGTGTTAAGACAAGTTTCTCATCTGCTCTAAGCAGCTGGACTCTTTTCAGCACCAGTTGATGAGGGGGAACTATTGATGACAACAAATTTTCCTGAGTGAACAGACCCCAGGAGATCAATAATTTAACTTCTTTATTTTCCTGTACATTTGCCTGTCTTTTCCACTCACCTAATTTTGTGATAACTTCTAAACACATTTTTGCACCAAAGAGATATCATTTCCAACATACCCTAGAGTATGTCCTAGTTCTGTAGTAGAAAGGGGTCAGGGATATACAGGAAGTACTGATACGGTATAACAAGGAGTACTAATACAGCATTCTCCCGTTTATCCAAAATCCTATTATCTGAACCTCCACATTATCCTAATCCCTTCCTTGTCTTCCAGCATGAGATCTAGGCCCTGTGCAGCGTGTATCTCACGCTGGGGGACAAGGAAGGGGTTCAGATAATAGACCAGCGTCTCCTGGTCAGGGCTGTGAGGATGAAGAAAAACCCACTCCTGGGGGTGAGGAACTGCTGCTGAGTGGCAGTGCAGGAGGAGCCTCTGTGGTTCTGCTGTCTCAGTCCCGCTCGCTCACTCCCATGGCAGCGGGGCTGCAGAGGGCTCCCTGCTCTCTGCCGGGCCAGTGACACCAGGCCCAGCTTGTGGGAAGGAGTTGAGGTCCTGGCAAGGCAGAGACCAGCCAGGACTATGAAGAGGAGGAGCTCCTGGATGTGGGGAAGGTCACTCTATTGCTGAATGGCTCCTGCCCTCTCAATTATCCAAACTCAAGCTTATCCAAACAAAATCCATGTCCCTCGTGCTATTCAGATAACGGGGAGAATACCGTACGGACATGAGAGAGCTTAGTGTGGTGGCTGTGTGAACACATTCAACGCTAACATTGAGACGTTTCCACCAGTTCCCTTGTTATGGTTGGTTTCTGGGCGAGGAGGAGATTCAGTTGTGGGCTTCCTTTGTTCAAAAGTTAAGCCTGAAATAATGTTTAGAGAAGAAGAGATTAATTCATTATTCCCTCTATTTTCCAACCTGAGGAATGGGCTCTCTGGGAGAAGACGTCCAGCTAGCTCAAAGGGAGTGCAAAACAAAGGAGAGGGTCACTGGGAGTGGGAAAGAAAGCAGTATGATTCCACATCTACCTCATTCCCCCTGTGTATCCACAGCTCTGTGTAGTTTCAAGTGGCCCTTCGAAATCCCTCTCATGTAGCTCACTCTAAAATCAGTTCCTATCAAATCAGATGTTAGCCTGGTAGCTTGTGCTGCTGTTTCCCTATGGCATTCAAATAAGCCAAATGGATCGCACCCCAGAGCATGTTTAATACCCTGAGCAGTGAAAAGGAGAGTGTGCAGGGGGGAGAGTTACCTGCCAAGGGAAATTGAAAAACAAAATGCACAGAAGAGAGAACACACATTAAAGAAGAGACAGCAGTTGCAACTGTACTAGGTCATGATGTAAGAAGACACTAAAAAGTTTATGATCCAATCAATGTATTAACTAGAGGGCCAACTTTCCCCAAAATAATTGTGAGCAGAGCAGAGCCATTTGAATGAAGCAGGGTAAAGTTTTATTATTTGTCTGTATTACCACATATGGATGACATTGTAACAAAATTAATGTAAACATCTGCCATTTTAAGTGAAAATAATAAGCCAAGGTTACAGGAAATGATCAGTTTCCCTTGTGTTATGCTAGGGCTGTCTGACTTTTTTTTCTTTTAACATTTGTTTTTTTAGATATTTGTAAGATGGCAGTGTGTAAAGCTCAGAACCCCATTGTATTAGGCATTGTAATACAAATCAGTAAAGAGTAAGGGGCAACTCATCTTTTCTCTTTATGCCATGCTATAACAATATTTAGGGATGAACTAACTGGTAGTCTTGAATGACTATGCTGGAAGGCATGTTTTAGCAGTTCACTTCCCAACAAAATGTTCAATGGGAAAATTAAAATATGACATATGAACAGAAGAGCTGCTGCTTTTCCTCTTCTTTATGCCATGGCTACACTGGAAATTTGCCCCACTCCCAGCCATTGGAGACTAGGCACTGGCGTAGCTGGAGCAGTGCAAACTCCTCATGTCGGCAGGAATAGTTGCTCTTTGCACTGATGGGGCCTACCCTTGCTTGAAATAAAGGTCACCGGCTGTAGAGCCTGGTTTGCCTGCCTACACCAGGGCTGGTACCAGTGTAGCTATACCTGTGGCTAAATCCAGGGCAAATCCCCAGCATAGACAAGGCCGCCTAATCACTTCTTCTTGCTGCATCAGTCTTTTCATCTTTCTTCCTCTAGAATCTTGGCTTTCTTTTCCTCTTGGCAGCTGCCGCACATAGCAGTAGTGCCATGTTGGCACACAGGAGTGCTTCACCGGTGCAGCTGGCTGTGAAGTAAAACTGACTGGGGTTAGAACAGGCTCATGGGTTTCATTTTGCAGCCTACTCCAGGTGTAGAGTGGCTCTTGGCATGACACACTCTATTCTGGAATTGATTGCCTGGCCAACGGGTGTGTGAGAGAGACTAGCAATGAGAGAGAATACTGCGAATGCTTAGCACATCTATGGTGTGCGTGTGTTTGTAATTGTCAGTGTTTTGCAAATGCTGGTAAACGTCACTAGGGATGAAACTGAGGGATAGAGTGAAATGATTTGCCCAAAACCACACAGCCAGAAATAAAACCCACATCTTCTGACTCTTGAGTCCAGTGCCCTCTCTGCTGAAACCAATGAGGCTTCTTTTCTGGGGAGCAGGATGGGAAGCTCAGAACGCAGAGCTGATCTAGCATTTTGAAGGGAAAACGTAGATCAGATTAATGTCAACAAGACAATGCAAAAGTCAGACTGAACTGCAAATAGACAGTACTACAGCTTGATGATTTTTTAAGATAAAGTAGACAGGAAATGGTTCTATCATTTAAATTCATACAAAAGCCAAATAAAGAAATATTTAGTGCTGTGAAGCTTTTTGAAATAATTAAGGAGCATTTGAATGCATATCTCCTTCAGATACCTTGCTGTTGTATTCATTAGTTTCTTGTTATGTATTAGATCAAAACTAGTAAGAGATGTGCTTGCTCATTTTTTAAAAATTCCAGATGTTCACCTGTTTTTTTTTTCTTTGTTCATTTTCAGCTACTATAGGGCCTCCTGTAGAAATAAATGTGACTTCAGCACCTGATTCACTTATGCTTACCTTCCAGCCCCCTTTCAAGAAAGATACAAGTAAATTCCCTTTAAACTATTGTGTGACGTACTGGGAGAAATCAACAAATAAACAATATGTAAGAACTCTTCTTATCTCTCGTCTTGCTTTGGCTAAATGGTGGAAGGAAATGAAGGGCAAAGTTGTAATATTGACCTTTTTTCCAGCAGAAAAGAAACTTGTTAGCCAACTGAAGGAAATTTAATTTAATCTGGGCTCAAATATCTCGTGTGTTAAAGTTTTCCAAAGTACCTAAGTGACTTTTGAAAATGGGATTCTGAAGTCACTTAGGTGCTTTTGAAAATTTTACCCAGGTCCTCTAAGATTTTTTCTCTCTCTCTCTCGGGCCTTGTTTGCACTGGGAATTTCAGCAGCTGGAAGCCAGTTGCAGGAGTAGCTGTGCCCTAATGTAGAAAAGTCCAAACCTGCTATAAGACCTGATTTGTGCAGTTTCAAGAAAGGTGAGCTGTGCCAGTTCAAATCATAGCTCAAAGAGGTTTTGTAAACATATGGTGTTCACAGGAAGTCACTAATGTAGTTAGACTTTTGCCTGAGCCACCAGTGGCTATAAGATAGGCAGGTTCCCAGTCTAGACAAGCTGGCTTTGGGGTGAACAAACTGCCCAGAGGTGAGGAGTTTCTGTTTTAAAGATGGAGAGAGACCAGTTTTTTTCTTTCATGAAATTATTTGCCTCTGGCTTTCGAACTAACTCTCACCCTCTTCATTTTCGTTCAGCTTAGCTGAGCTTTTTAGAAAATGACAGTGTCACAGTTAATGCTTCTCCCTCCACGCCCAGAAACATTGAGTTTTCAGACACACTTTTAACATAGCCTCCTCTTCCTCTAGCTGACCGACAAAGGATACCGAACTCAGACAGTCACTGCTTTTAACTTTCTTAAAATTAAAGCTCTTAACTGAGCTGCCCACCACTGGAAAAAAACTACTAGCTTTGTTACAACTGTGGACATAAAAATGCAGTTTGCATTGCCCTCCAGTTCTCCCTTCTAGCTCCATTCTTGTGAGTAGGCAGAGAGAAATTAGTGAAAGTCATGATCTTCACAGGGCAGAACTTCCATCTAATCCAGTTCTTTCTGTCTAGTACCAGCATCAAGAGTGGAGGGTTGATGCAAAATATGCACACTCACATACTTGCCTCTGCCTGGAATCCCTAGATAACATAATGGTTTTGTGCATCCCAGCCTAGAAGCTGGTATTTTAAAGAGGCAGATTTGATTTTGAGGATATATTTCTTCTGTTGTTTTTTCCAACCCCTACCTCCTCTGCCGAATCACCTTTGCTGCAGGAATGGGCACAGTAATACTGCAGATGTTCAGAGGTTCTAAGGGTGTTTCAAATACAGTGAAATTTTACATTAACCTGCATGTATTCACAAAATAAATAATCGTGTCTCTGGTAGTTCGAGTGTGAATAGCCAGATTATGTTTAATTGAAGCAGAATGCCTCTATTTAATAAAATTTGCATTTAAAATGCACTACAATAAGAAGCTCATACTATTACACTGCTTCTCCTCTGACATACTGTATAAATATTAGTTATGAAAATAATATTATGACGATTTTGAATGGAAACTTGTAATTTCAGATTGATTGTATTGAAGAAAACTCGTAATAGAAATGTTTTTATAATATTACTTTGCAGTAACATAGAATTTCACTCTTTTTAAAAAACAGAATCCAGAATGCACCACGAGTATCCACATCAAACTTCCGAAACTAACACAATTGACGGTGTATTGTTTTCAAATACAAGCACAGCTTTTGGGAATTGGAATATTGAACAACAACAACATTGGACAGTTAAGCAACGCCTATTGTCACAAAACTACAGCTACTGGTATAAATCTTACTTCATGAACAGCTGCTTTATCTCCTGGGGGATGAAACTGGTATAAAACTTGAGGGTTCAATAGCTGGCTGCCTTGATTTACTGTGTCACACAACCAGTACCTGTCTTCCGTTCTAAAGGGGCACTTTTTTAAGTAGCTCAAGAACATATTTTCATTCATTTTCACATAATGAGTTTTTCAGCAGCTTGATAAATGAGAGAGTAAGCGTGTCCATGTCCGTGTCCCCACCCATCCTACATAGATTTTTTTCCCACTGGGCTTTTTTGGATAAGTGTATCTCTTTCTTATTAAAGAAGATACACATAGAAATATATTTTGGTTGTTTAAGAGAAAATGACTTACTGGTAATTTCTTTTCTCACTGTTGGTCAAATTTGTTTGAGGGGAAAATGACAGTACTCTCCAAAACTCACCACGTCCCTCTCCGCCCTATCCCATTTACCTGGTTGCGCACTCTGCCATTTGTGTAGAGAACAGTGGGAGAAAGAAATAGGAGGGGAGGGGTGAGACAAGGCTGGGGAAAGCAAGGACAGACCTGAAAGCAGTGAAGTTTGGTCCCACCTATGCTGTTGGCCATGGTGCTAAAATCTGGATTGTTTATATCTAAGCCTACGTCTGGTCTGTTGTTAGGCCTCTGTAGATTTTAGGCCCTCGTCTACTCCAGATCATCAAGGGTTCGGTGCTGAAAGGTGCTGAGCACTCTCGCACTGATCCAGAAAAGCACTGAAAAATGTTCTTGACTTGAAACGTGTGAGCAGTCCCAGTGGCGCGCGCATGTGCTTAAAGTTAAGAACCTATTTCAAGAGCTTTACTAGGCTGCGAAAGAGTGCTCAGCCCTAAAGCAGCACCTTCTTTGACACCCCTGGGTAGGGACTAGGGAGGGGAGAGAACAAGGAATATGTGAGCAGGGTGCTTATGTTGCCTTCTCACACCTAGAGGTGGTTCCCCCAGGTTAGAGTTGAGGCAGATTAGCAGGGTAGGGTAGAGGAGGCGTGCGTTGTGCTGTACAGATAAATAAGAGTTAAGCCTCCGGGTCTGCCATTATGGTACCTCACACTGAGTTGTTGTTTAATAGAACAATACAAATTATCAAGGGCAAAATTAATATTTCTTCTGCTTAGTGGGGTTTGGATCTCATCCTGTGAATTTCTGTATTGTTTGGCATAAAATAGCAGTGTTCATTTGAAACAAAATTGTGAGAAGACTGAGATGTCGCATGATGTACTTGCCATTGATGTGTCGGCCACCCCCCCCCCCTTTTCCGAACAATGTTTGATGAAGTACGTCTCCTACAGCTTTTTTACTCCCATATTAAAGCTGGAGAGTAACATTTTATCTTGTTTTTTGTTAGTGTCCTTCACTGTTGTGTCTAGGCCTTAATTCTAGGAAAAAGTTGCATGTATTTTCTGTTCATTTTTACATCTCTGGCAGCAGCTACACTCGACATATACATTATGTGGTTATGCTACAGTGTACAATAGGCGAAGCTTCTGTATCATTGTGTTAAAGGAAGTCTATAAAAGTCCCTTGCTTATTACAATGATGCAATTTTAAATTGTTATCCAAGAGAATTGATGAGTTTTCACATAAAAAAATTAAGACTTGTTGATAAGCTTGACCCCAATGGAGCAAAAAAAAAAAAGCTATTGGTAAATACATTACATAGTGATACTATTTTTTTTTTCTTTTCAGAGCTGACCCGAGCTGGATTTGTTATACTAAAATTTGTTGGCGCCGCAGCTGTGGTGATCTTAGCAATTGTCTGTTTCTTTTATATTCAAAAATTTCATAAAGCAGTTAAATATTGGTTTCAACCACCTTTTAAACTCCCACTGCATATTGAAGAGGTATGTGTGTTTTGTCTTTTTGTTTAACAAAAGAGGCAGTGGTGTGATTGGAATAAACTGGTTAGGTTAGTTGATGTGAAATAGAAGCCACAAAATATTTAACTCTTGCCTTTCTGAGCTTACATCCAAACTCTGTAAATGCAGTGTAGTTCATTATATTTTATTTGTAGTGCAGGTATAATGTTATTTCAGTTTATGCCATTTTACTTTGCAGGAATCTCTTGCTCACTCTGTACTTAAGTACAGATATTGTAGTGTTTCTTTGTGTGAAACTGTTGTAATATGAAAAAGGGAGACTCAAATTTTTCTTGTATTGAGGCACTTTATTTTTATCTGTACATTTAATGATTGATCAGGGTTGAAGCAGACCAATTGTTCACTACAGAACTGAGACCAAATTGCAAGTGGTGCAGTACTAGTCGTTTTGTTGAGGGTTAAATATCAGACTTTTTACAGATCAGGTATTGAGTTACAGTTGAGCACAAACCATTTTAAGAGTGGAGACCAAATATCAAAATCTGTGAGGGCTGGGGAGATGAAAGATATTTGGGATTTTTTGATGGTTTCTTGCAATTCATAGTTGAATAATGAAAGATGCATGTGATGTTTTTTTCCTGGCAGCGTATGCATCTCTGTACTAAAGAACATTTCAGCCCTGTTCAGCTTCCTCTTTTTAAATCTTCAGCAAGACATTTTTTTCCCACTGGTCAAAAAAGTTAGTAAAGTACATTTCTTTGTTTGTGTGTTTTAACATTTCTATTATCAAAATAATCCTTTGAGCTAAGGTGGTTTTGCGATTAAGGATCTGGATCAGTATTTGGCAGTTTCTAAGGGTTTGTCTGCACTGATGGCGGCAAAGTTGCCATCGTCAGATTGACTTATCTGGATCGATTGAGCAGTCAGTGAAGACCCGCTCAATTGATCCAGAAGTCGATGATGGTAAACCACCCCTTCAAGTGGCACAGCGCTGAGTCGTCAGGAACGCGATTCCTGATGACGCAGTGTAGTGAAGAGGCTTCACAGAAGGGAAGCACAGCAGTCGACAGGAGTTACGCAAGCTACTCTGCGTAGCTTGTGTAACTCCTGTCAACTGCCACCGAATCGCCAGGTAAGTATAGACCAGGGCTAAATCTGCTATAGATTTCCTGCGTGACCTTTAGCAAATCACTTAGGCCTGGTCTATACTTACCTCTGAGATACGGCAGCAATTGACGGGAGATACGCAAGCAACGTAAAAAACTTGCGTAACTCACATCGACTTCACTGTTCCCGTTCTGCCCACCGTCCACACTGCACTGCACCGATGGGACCAGAGTTCCCCTCGACATAGTGCTACGCCACTTTCGGAGGTTGTTTTCCTAGGTTGATTTCTGGATCAACTGAGCGGATTGATACTGACCTCTGTCAATCCAGACAAATCGATCTGATGGCAGCAGGACAGTATAGACGTAGCCTGAATCTGTGTCTGCCTCAGTTCCTATCTGTAAAATGAAGATGATGATTTCCCACCTCAAAAGGCTTTTGTGATGATAAACTTAATAATTTTATGCAGTTAGATATTATGATGATGGGAGGGCACATAAATACCTAAATATGTTCAATTTTTAAAAATACACAGTACGTTATGGGAAAGGAGTGTAAGAGTTCATTTTTTTTCTAATGCTTATTGTCCATCAGAGTTTATAACCCTTTGTTGGTGTGGAGATCATTAGGATTTCAATTGGATGGTAAGCAGCAGAAATCAGATGAATGCTTCAGCAACTGGGAATCTGTGTTCAGGCAAATAAGTCCTGATATACATAGCAGAATTGGTTCTAAATCTAATATTTGTTTACTAAGAGGGGTCAACAGGCCTAGTGCTTTTCTTCCTCTTACAGCTATGGATATGTGAAAGGGTTGTCATTAGAACAAGTTACTGAAGTTAATATATGGCAGTGGCTTCTGTTTCATATGTATTGTTAGTTTTTCAGAAAGTCACACAGTTCCTCCTTTAAAAGAAAGTAAAGGGTTTCAACATCTGAGTTACAGGAAGCAGATTTTATATTGTTCCACTCCTTACATGTAGCAAACAAAAAATCACAGACTGGTTAGTTCTTGAATTCATTACAATGTACTTATTCGATTTTCCTGTTTAAAATCTACTTGTGTAAATAATTTGAATCAGATTAATGCCAGAAATAAGACAGTTGTGATAAAATTATTTAATTGCTCTTTGTCCTGCCTTGTCACCTGTATCTGTAATTAAAATTATGGTATTAATATAGGAGCCAACTAAAATGCTATGCCATGTTGTAGCTTATAACATTAGGAAGGTTTCTAACTTCTGGGTTTCCTTACTAGCCCTTGAATAACTTCTCAACAATAAAAATGTTGTGGTCACTTGTGTGAGGGGCTGAACATCCTCTGTTCCCACTAAAATGTATTCAAAGACACAAGATCTGATTTCTCAGAAAAAAAGACCTTTCTCAGATCTAAGAATTTTTCCTTGTTTCCCTTGAATAAAAATCCACCTAGTGCTAGGTTTTTTATAATTTGAAATGCAAAATATAAATTAGAGGAATATTGTTCCATTAGGGTTTGCAGGTAAATATGGGAACGTGGAGTTCTAATCCAGTTTGCACTGTGCTGAAAACCTACTCTGTGTTCTCATTTGCCCTATCCATATTTCAGACATCTTTCTCAGGAGCCACTGAGTTGTTTAGGCCCATTTGTGTTGTGGACGTTTGTTTGTTTGTTTGTGTATTTTAGGCCTTTTGTCTGGTGGGCTGATTGTGAGATATGTGTTTAGTTTGTCCTGGGAGAAGTTATTTAAAGCTGACGTTCATCATTACATTGTGTAGGCCATGGTTCTAGTTATGTACATGCGTTCATGGTGTCTGGTTGCAGTTTTATAAATCCAAAACTCCATGAGTTGTCAGAATACAGTGATACCAAATAGGTGTGTAAGAACAAAAAATCATGCCAGCCTAGTCTTTGTCCAATATTAATCAGTGTAAAGTGCATGAAACTTTTGTTTGCTCCACATAGGCTATCCAGACATGAATTTCTGGTGCCAGGCACACAGCCTGGTGGCAATTCTGTAGTGTGTTATACTGTGTGTAAAGTATAGTAGGTATATTACAGCTCCGCTCCTGGATTTGATCACCCAGTCTTTCATTTGAGGGTTCAGCCAATTTGAACACGTAACTGTGAAATTAGATAAACCTAGCTAATAGAAAGCTGTGATTAATCACCATCTAATATGCTCTATTGACTTGCACTATATGTTGATTTTTGCAAGATTAATGAAAAGAATATTGATGAAGAATGACGATTTGGATACTTTTACTTGCTGAATTAATTAGTTTCCAACTTACTGCTGTTAACACTTGAATTTTTACACATTCAGGTGTGCTGGTGATGTCAGAGCTTTGTAGGTGACAGGCTGTTAAATTGTGTGGTATATTTTTCTTTTAAAAGCTAGTTGGGGTAGGTCATGTTTGAAAGTTAAGCGTTTCATGACAAGTGTTTCTAAGATGAGAAATTAAACTGGCTTTCCAAACGTTAATGCTGTGGCTTGATGAAACTGGCTATCATAATGGAACCCTTTAAACCACTTGGAACACCGTGTTTTGCTGAAAATGATGTAACAGTGGAGTCTGAGCTAATGAAGTTAGGAAAAAAACATGCTAGTTTGCTGTACTGTTGATTTAAATACCGATTTTACCTTTGACTTTTTTTATTTTAAAAAGCTCTTTGTGTTTATTCCAACATTACACCAGTGCTGTATTTCTATAAAAATGAGTCACAGGTGTATATCTATGCTCACAAGTACAGAGTCCGATTATACTGTGTAGCTCAACTGGTAAGAAACCATAGAATGCTCCAGCTGCATATGTGGCTAAATTTATGAAGTAATTAGAGGCTAGAAAATCCCTGTAGAATTTACTTTCATTTTGCCTTGCCAAGTTTTCTCAACTGATACTGACAGATGATACGAAATAGAATGGAAATTCCCCACTTCTGTATGAAATGAAAGATGACGCAGGTTTTTCTGCAGTCTTCCAGTAAGCAATACAATCCCAGTCAACTTAACAGAAAAGTACATTGGGACAATTGTGGTCATTTAAAAATAATTAATTATATATCAGATTAATTTCTCAGAATTATTCCTGTCATCAAAAGTAGGAATGATTCTAACATGAAAATACTTCAAGGCCAAAACCTGCATTCAAGCAAAATTCCCAGTGACTTCAATGGAAAGTCAGTGACTGAAGACTGCAGGATTTGCTCTTTGGTTTGTGGGGATTTGTTTGCATAGAAAAATCTACATTACAAGAAACATTAATAATACTGCAAAGTCCAGCACCCAAAATGTGGGAACTGCCAGAATTAAGGTTGCCAATGTAACCGTAATTCAACCCCCATGTACATGTGCATTCTGAGGATACAGTCTTTACATGATCAAATATGACTTTTCCCACAGAATCTCTCATTCAGTGAGTGGGTTATTGTTTCTTTTCATACCCCTCATTCTGTCTGGGTCTCTAGGAGTCATTTACTACACACCATTCAAACTCTGCTTTCCCCATATTATCTTTAGTGCTTCACAAACTTTAATTAATTAATCTTCACAACACTCCTGATGAGTGGTAATATCTCAATTTTACAGCTGGAGAGCTGAGGCAGAGAGAGAGTAAGGCCAAAATTATCACGAGGCCACTAATTTTGGGTGCCCAACTGAAGGTCCTGTGTTGGCCATCCATTAGAAGAGGATGAGCCACACATTTTGCCAGTGGGTTTCACAGAGATTTTCTGATAGCAGAGGAAAGTAGACATTTGGTTTGATTCCATGTTCTGTAGTCTAGTGGTTAGACCCTTCTTCCCCATAGCTATAGCATACCTGTCATTCCCTGTCTCCAGCTTCCTTTCTCCCTCCCCCTATTCTTCGTCCATCTGCATTCAGGTTTTTGCTTCCTTTTCCATGCTGCCTGGGTGTCAGTAGAAGGGCCACTGAGACACAACATCCCTGGTGTTCAGTGCCACAGCAACAGCTAGGAGAAGCAATTGCTGAGAGAGTCCTCCTGGGCCCCTACAGCCCTTTGGATGGAACTTGCTGTGAGCAGATGAAATTGTCAGAGAATGTAGCTGCCAGACTCTAACAGACTCTACTGAGTATGTGCAAACAGATTTTTCAGAGGCTTATAAGTTGGCAAATTTTGGGTGAATTTTCCTGGGGATTGCAAAAAGCACATCCCTGGCACCAAGGCCACTCCTCCCTCCAGGCCAAATTTCAGGTCCCTGCTCCAAAGCATGGAGGGGCTGGAGTGTCTCAACAGAATAGTTGGAAGAGCATTTTTAACATGTGTAAATCATAGATTCCCATAATCTCCTTCTTGGAAATGGCTGAACTTTGATTTGCAACGTCTCCCCAAAAATCAGCCTGATGCTGACACAATTAAAGTTTGGCAAAATTATAAACAACTGAAAATAGGGTCTTACAATGGAGATGTGTTGGGTAACCTTAACTCGAAGTGGCACTATCCGCTCCACCTATAATTACACCATGTAGCATGAGATTGGTCTGTGACAGCCTTTGTTCTGCAGAGTGAATTATAACCAGTTATCATTTTTTGCTTTTCCAGTATTTAAGGGATCCTGGAACGCCTGTTTTAGAAGAGCAGCAGAATAATTGTGCTGAAGAAGATCATTGGGACTCCTTGTCAATTGTTTCCAATACAGAAGGAAGCCAAGTGCTAGTAAGGAACAATCTAAACACAAATGTTCATTCAGACAACAGATCCACTGAAAGCCAAAAAACGTAATTACATTGTGGAAGAACCACCTGTACCCCCAGTGTACACAAGGGTTACCACCAGTGACATTGCCTTGATGCTATAGACAGATGATAGACAAAGTGTCATTGTCGACAAATCAAGTGGTGGGATTCTTCTGCAATTCACCATACGAAGTGGCTTCTCCAGGAGTGACTTTTTTAAAAACAGGTTTGAATGTGAACTGGAAATGAACACTAAATGAAAGGACAACAACATGATGCTTGGAGTCAAATGGCTGCATTGAACATCTTTGCTGAAATAACTGCACTGGTACTATAAATATTGTTAAATATGTCTAGGTTATAACACATCTTACAGAACTTTAGCACTTTATGGTAGGATATGATGCTAGAAAGAGGATTGTTCGGTGAGTAGATTATTGCACCATGAATGATTATTAATCTTGGCTTTTGTTCTGCTGCTTCAGTAAAGTCTGTCCCTTAACACACAGTAAGGCTTGGTCTACACTTACCCGGTGATTCGGTGGCAGTTGACGGGAGTTACACAAGCAATGCAGAGTAGTTTGCGTAACTCCCGTCGACCGCTGTGCTTCCCTTCTGCACACCGTCTTCACTGCACTGCGCCACTTGAGGGGGTAGATTAACAGCGTTGACTTCCTGATTGATTGAGCAGGTCTTCACTGACTGCTCAATCGATACAGATAAGTCGATCTGACGGAGGTGACTGCCACTGACAGTGTAGATGTACCCTAAGTTAGCGCTCAGAAAATGGTACTTAAAACGTCACTTATGTGAAAAATTATTCTGAGCATGGTATGCTGTATGTGATGGAATTGTATGTTTTCTGGTGTCCATTTCAAATCCTCCTCCCCCTACTTTTTAAAGAACAAAAAAAGTTGTTCCAGTAGAAGGAGAGAGATTTATATGAGCCGAAGAGAAAGCAGCACATAATTCACCCCCAATTAGGGAATCATCATGGAAGGAGTGCTTACGGGGGCAGACAGGTCGCATCACTTTCCCCCTAGCCTTCTGATGCTTGCACAAGAACGACATTAATTTCTTCTACAACCGCAGTGTGGAGACACTCTCTGGAGGCATCACATCCTTTAACATGCCATGAAATTCTAAAGCTTATATCGGACACTAAAATCTAACAGGCTTGACTACCTGGAGGACCCTTCCAAAGGTCATTCAGTTGAATTTGTCAGGTTTAGAATCACATGAACCAAACTGTCCTGTGTAGTCAGAGTGCAAGACATATTCAACGTAGGGTTTCCCTGCATTAGAGGATACTAAGAGCAAAGACATGGTTCCCTTACCTACTGTGGTATAGCGAGGGAACTGGGAAAGTTCTCCTATTTGAATCCGGGGTATGTGGGTGGGCACGAGCCCACCCACCACTAAAGGCTCCCCCCCCAGCCACTGGACCCAGGTCCAACTGATTACGGGGGACAACAAATGAAAAAACAGGATAAGGTGTGGGGGTCACAGGGTCAAATGTAGGAAACCAGAAGGGGACACCGAGCAGAGAACCCCGGACAGCGTCCACTGCTCCTCGAAGGTGTCCAGGGAGCCAGCGGACGCCGCCCGGAGAAACTCTGCCTGGAGACGTGAATTGATAAGGGAACGGAAATAGACCCCACAGTCGCAGACAGCCCCCCCTGCCAACCTCCTCTCCCTGGTCTTGTAGATGGCTAGTTTGGCCAGGGCTAAGAGGAGGCTGACGAGGAGGTGTGTGAATAGATGAACAAGTGAGGGGAAAAGCGCAGCCAGAACCTCAGCAAGAGATTCTGGAGGAGCCGGAAGAGGGGCTGCAGCCTGGCGCACTCCAGATATACGTGTGCCAGGGTCTCCCTCACGCCACAGAAGGGGCAGGTGTTGGGGTGGGAGATGAACCGCGCCAGGTACGCACCTGTGCTCATGGCTCCATGAAGGAGCCGCCAACTGATGTCCCCGGCAGGCCGTGGGGTCAAAGTGGAATACAGGCTGGCCCACCGGGGGTCCTCGCCCTCCAAAGGTGGTAGTAGGTCCCGCCACTTGGTGTCCGGGTGGGACACGAGGGCGAGGAAATGAAGCGTGTGGAGCATGAGCGCGTACAGATGGTTCCTCGGCGTGGTCTGGAGGGGGACCGACTGCAGATCAAGCAGCCGGCTTGGGGCGTGAGGATGGGGGGGTCGAGGGGGTTCGCGGAGCCGAGGCCCGATGGTAAGCACCGGAGGGCTGGGGCTGAGGGAGGGGCGGGGAGCACCCTCTTGCAAGACCCGCCAGAGGTACATCAAAGCAGTAGGGGGCAAGGCTGCCTTCACCTCCTGGAGTATGTGTCGGGGGATTCGGAGGGTGGGAACCCCCATGCGCCGAGCCAGCGCATGAGGGTCCATCCAGTCCCACCGGGCATAGTCCAGGAGGTCTCCGACCCTGGTGACTCCTGCCAGGACCATCCGCCGTCGCACCGAGGGTGTCTCCGCCACCTGCACACTCAGCTGGGGATTGTGTAGCAGGGGCTCCGCGAGGAGATCCTCCCCCTCGGTGACCGCAAGGGGCCTGGAGGCCGAGACGAGCCTCCAGGTCCGGAGGAGGTCCTGATAGAAGACCGGCAGCTCAGAGAGGTCTCGCGGAGGACCTCTCGGGTGGAGAAAAAAGAGCTGCCGGTCGTATCGGAGTCCTCGGAAGCGGCGGAGGAAGACGTGCGCCAAGTGGCTCCATGCCAGACTACCTGCACCATAGAGGAGTCTCTGCAGGGCCTGGAGGCAGAAGGTGTGGACCTGGCTGCGGATGCAGCACAGGCCCTGCCCGCCCTCCTCCAGAGGGAGACTCAGAATCCCTGCAGAGACCCAGTGCAGTCCTGGCCAAAAGAACTCCAGAACTGTCTTCTGGAGGTAGGCCAGGAAACTCGGGGTCGGGACCAGGGTGTTGAGCCGGTGCCAGAGCATGGACAGAACGAGCTGGTTGATCACCAGTGCCCTCCCCCGGAGGGAGAGGCACCGGAGCAGTCCTGTCCATCTCCGCAGCCGCTCAGATACCCTGCCCTCCAGATCTTGCCAGTTCTCTGCCGTGCTGAGGAAGGAGATGGGACGCCAGTTCCGAAGGTCGCGGAGGTCCCCCTTTTTCGGTAGCTGGGCGAGCACAGCCCGCCTGCAGGACAGGGGGAGAGCTCCGCTGGCCTCAGACTCGGCCCATACGGTGACGCGGTCCGGGCCGAGGACGTCCCAAAACATGCGGTAGAACTCCACGGTCAGCCCGTCCATGCCCGGGGATTTATTGGTGGGCATGAGGCGGAGGGTTTCCGAGAACTTGGACAGAGTGAGAGGTAGCTCCAGCCGGCCTCGGTCACCCGCACTGACCGTGGGAAGTTGGTTCCAGAACACCCTGCAGGCGGCGACGTCGGTCGCATCCGGGGAGAAAAGGTCGGTGTAGAAGGCCCTGGCCCTTCCACGCATCTCCACGGGATCTGTGAGGGGGGTGCGGTCAGCAGCCAGGAGGCAGATGGCATGCTTCCGGGCCCCCCTCCTTTTCTCCAGGGCATGGAAGAAGCGGGAGCCGCGATCCATCTCCCGAAGGAGATGGATGCGGGATCGGACGAAGGCACCCCTAGCCCGGAGGTCTTCGAGGGCCCGGAGCTCCTCTCGCTTCTCCCGGCACGCTCCGCAGAGGGACGGATCCTCGGGGCTGGTGGCTAGACGCCTCTCCAGCGCTAAAACCTCCCACTCTACCTGCTCTATCCCCGCATCCTGCCGCCGGCTGGCCCCCCGAGTGTAGTCACGGCAGAAGAGCCTAGTGCGCACCTTCCCCACATCCACCAGCGCCACGCCGAGGGAAAGGCGCCTCTGTGCCCCCGCCAGGCCAGCCAGAACTCCTGGAAGGACACCACGAAGCCCACATCCTCCAGCAGGCTGTTGTTAAAATGCCAGTAGGCTGGCCCCGGCCTCTCTGCAGTGAGAGAGGCCGTCACGGTCACCATGTGGTGATCCGAGAACGGGGCCGGCCGGACGCTGGAGGAGTGGGCCCGTGCAAGATGGTGACGAGAGATATAGATGCGGTCCAACTGGGAGTGGCGCGACCGATCTTCCCCCCACCCGGACGTAGGTGAAGGTGACAGCGTCATCCGGGTGGTGGTCGCGCCAGACGTCCACCAGCGAGTGATGGTCGATAATTCCCCGGAGGACGTCCGCGGCGGCCTGACACTGCTCGGTCCCCGTGCGGTCCCGCTCCTCGAGGATGGTGTTGAAATCCCCGCCCAGGACCAGGCATTCGTGAGGATCTAAAGTGCCGAGGAAGGTAGCCGCCTACTGGAAGAAATGCACCCGCTCCGGACCTGCGGTCGGGGCGTAGATGTTGACGAGGCTCAGTGCCAGCTCCTTCACGCGGACCCAAAGATGCAGCAGGCGGCCCAGCACGACCTCGGTGACCCCCAGCACCTCGGGCTGCAGGACAGGGGAGAACAGGGTGGCCACTCCACCCGCATGGGCAGAGAGATGACTAAGGTGCACCCCGTCTCCCCACTCCAGCCGCCAGCTGGCCTTGGCAGCTGGGTCCGTATGGGTCTCCTGCAGGAACGCTATAGAGTACCCCCCCTCCCGAAGGAAGGAGAGTACCTGGGTCCTGCGGAGACCCGTCCTGCAGCCCCTTGTATTTAAGGTGATGATGGTGACAGGCATTACGAGGGTTGTGGGGGATCCTCACGGGCAGGGGCGCCAACGACCTTCGTCGGGCTCCGCAGCAGTCCATGGCCGGTGCCGTAGGCCATCAGGGCATCACTGAAGCTGCGGGCCCGCTGGTAGGCTGCGGCATCTTGCCGCCCGGTCCCCTTCCCCTCCTTCGTGGTGGCCCTCACGGCCCGGAGGACGCGGTGGAAGTTCCCCCAGTGCTGCAGAGCAAGCCTCACTCGGTTCCGGGCACCACATGTGTCCCAGAGAAAGACACGGATCTCTTCGCGCAGCGCCTCGGAGGGTTCGTCCTCCGACTCAGCCTCCGCAGCTGCCTTGTGGACCACTGGGACGGGGGTTAAGGGTGGTGGTGGCAGCGGCAGAGGGAAGACAGCAGCCCCCAGTGAGCTGGGAGTGCTGAACACAAAGGCCGCCTCCTGAGAGCTCTTCATCGGGAAGGAGACAACACCAGGGGCGGCAGATGACCAGGCAGTGTGGGGGGGAAAGAGGTAGGCACAGAGAGGGATATGGGGGTCGAGGAAAGGTAGGGAATAGGAATTGGGTTAGGAGAAGGGTCAGGGCAAGGAGCGGGAGAGGGTTCAGGGTTAGAATTGGGGATGAATCCAACAGCCACAGCGGCCGGGCAGGCGGGGTGCATAGGCTCTTGGTTGGGGGTGGGAGCTAAGGAGGCGGGCACGGGGTGGGTGGTCTCCACGGTGGTGTCCTGTGGGGATGCAGTGCCCGTGGCTCCAGGCCCTTGTGAGGGGACAGCCGGGCAAGCATCTTTGGGGAGGATGGGAAGGGGCTGGCCCACAAGAAGGGTTGGGGCACCCAGTGGCTTGGGGCTCAGCCATTCGGCCTCAGCCGACTCTTCAGTGGATGGGGCGGTGATGGTGGTAGGTGGAAGGGTCGAGGGGGGTCGCGGTGGTGGGAGCAGGGGTGGCAACTGAGGATGGGGGGGAGGGGAGGGGAGGGAAGGGGAGAGGCCACTCAAAATTGCCCTGCTCTAAGCCCTCCTCGCAGGCCGGGGTCAATCCCAGGGTGTCAATCTCCTCCATTAGGGAGGGGAGGTCTCCCCCCGCTGCCCCAAGATCTAACCCGGCACTGGCAGGGGGGTTGGATGGCAGTGGGGCTGGGCGGGTTCCGGACGGGGACTCCTCCAGGAGGGCGATGGTACAGCCTACATCTGCCGCCACGGCTTCCTCGGCCGGTGCACCCCGCTGGGCTCTAGCAGAGGGCGCGGCCGTTGGCCCGGCCTCAGCAGCCCCTCTCCTGGCTTTGCAGGGGCTTGCGCCCCCCTCGGCTGCAGGTGAGAGGGGGCGCTGGGCCGCGGCCTAACGCTTGTCTTGCCTACCCCGCACGAGCTCCCAGCCTCCTGAGGTGGAGGGCTGGGCAGCGGGGGCAGGGTCAGGGGGCAAGAGCACAGGGGTTGGGGCTTCGGAAAGAGGGAGTGGGACAGCAGGGGAGGGAGAAGCCTTCCCCTGGGGCATGCCCCCTCCGATGCCCGACAGTGCCGGCCCCGGCTCCCTCCCCTCCGCAGGCCCCGCTGGACTGCTCCGGGGCCCATCAGATCGCCCGGGCTATCCAGGGGGGCGCCCCCGGGGCCCGAGTGCAGGTGATTCTTGCTGACGGGGGGGGGGGGGGCGGCCACAGGGACCGGACGGCTGGGAGGGGCATCATTGCTAGTCTGACTGGTGCCCCCCTGGGTCTCGGGGGTCCCGGCTTCCCTCCGTGCTGGGCCAGGGGGCAGTCCCTCTGAACGTGCCCCGCCGCCCGGCAGAGGTACCACTGGGCCTCCCCCATAGCATAATAGACCCGGTACTGGTCCCCTCGAGCGCCTCCTCACCACACGCCACCGCCAGCAGCAGCTGGAGCTGTACCTGCCAGCGGAACGAGAGGACGTGGCGAAGGGCGGGGTCCTTGCAGCCGAGGGGAAGCAGGCTGATGGTGGAGAGGGGCTTCCCCAGGGTGGCGAGGAAGGCAGAAGGGCGGCATTGGGGAGGAAGGGCGGGACGGAGGAAAAGACCACCCCTACGCCCAGGTCCTCCAGGGGCTCCACTGGGACGTGGACGCCCCCCATGGCCAGGCCCGTCTCCACCACCTCCTGGGCGGCAGCGTCTGACACCAGAAAGAAGACCACCTTGCCATACATTCGGGAGGCCGCCACCACGGCCGTGGACCCCACCACCCGCGCAATCGCCCGCACATAGGTTTCCATGTGGGGCGAGGCAGGCACCAGGAGGCACCAGATCTCATGCCTCCTGGTAAGGGGCCCTGGCCCCCTGGGATGGTGCTGGAGGCGGCGGTCAGGGCAGGTGACTTGGCAGCGGCAGGCGGGGGGCCCGCGGCCACCTGGGCGTACATTCTGGGGGCGCCGTCGCGCCCAGAGCGGGTGGAAGGGACAGCGGGAGAGGGTAGAGGGGGAGGAGGAGGGGTCTTAGCCGCGGGAGGCGCTGCTTTCCGGGCTGGGCCTTTACCCTTTTTGCTACCTCCCTGGTTTTTCCTCCCGGCCGAGGTTGCACCCCCTGGATCAGGGGGGGCAGGAGCCGTGGCGGCAGCAGAGTCCCTGATGTCTCTCCCTGAATTGTCCACTGCCGGCGCCTGGGGACAGACACCTGGCAGCTCAAGGGAGGCGGCAGGACCAGCTGTTATAGGCAGGGACAGGGCCTCAAGGTGAGAGGGAGGGGCAAGAGCATCTAGGAAGAGGGTCCCAGCCCCAGGCACACCCGCCATCTTGGGAGGGGGTAGGGAAGGGTTTGGCAAAGGGTGTGTGGGGGGGGAGGGGAAGGGAGAGGGGGAGGGGGAGGGAGAGGAGGCAGGGAGGGAAAGGGAAGAAGGGGAGGGGGGGTGACCACTCCTCCAGGCTAGGCTGGAAGCAGGAGAGGAGGGCACCAGCACAAGGGGTATGGGGGGGACAAGCTGGGTAGCGGCAGTGCACTCACCAGCCCAAGATATGATAGCGGCTCCTCCGGCTGCACAGGGGCGGGGCAGGGCTAAAGCAACATGGGGGGTGCAGTGTTTGTGGGGGGTCAATAAAAAAAGGGGGGGATCAATTAGGGGGGGCGCCATGGAAGCTGCCAGGGCCAGAGTGTGGGGGTCAGATCAGGGGGAAGCAGCAGTGGGCAGGGGAGGGGAGTGGTGGGGGCCCAGCAGCAGGCTGCTAGGGCTGGGCGGGGCAGGGCACAAACCAAGGCAGGGGCTGGGCAAACAAACAAACCAAAGGGATGAGGGGTGAAACTGTAGGGGGCAGCAATAGGGGAGGGGGTGAGCAAGCTAGCAGGGGCAGCAACAGGGGAAGAAAAGGGGAAGGGCAGGGGTGCCCCCTAAGTGGGGGCAAGAGAAGAAGCAAATGGCAGCAGGGAAGGGGGGAGGGGTGCTCACAGCAGCAGCAGCAGCAGGACCCTGGAAGCAGCAGGGGTGGTGTCAGTGGCGGTGGGGTGGCCACTCACTCACCCCCTCCCCCCTGGGAGGGGGGGGGCAGCTAGCAGGGCCCCCAAGAGCCAGGCGCATCCCAGCAGCAGGAAGAGGAGCAGGAGCAGCAAGAAGAGAAGGAAAGTTCTGGAAGGGCGCTATGTGAGTGCTAGAATGATCCAGGGCTTTGTTCCATATAGACTAGCCAGAGTCAATAGAAGGTAATTAGGGTCAGCTGACACCAATTACGGCCCCACCCAGGTGCCTATAAAAACCCTCTACTCCTGAGAGACAGTGTGGAGTGGAAGGAGTAGGTGTGTGGTGAGCAGAGCAGTGTGTGAAGTGGAGGAGAACAGAACGGAGTACAGCGGTGTGTGGGAGAGAGGTGGAGTCCTGAAGCAGGTACTGAGCTCAAAAAGCCAGAAAGACAGAGGGGGAGAGTAGCCCGGGGGAAAAGCCTGCAGCTGCAAGTAAGTTGCCAGCAGCACATAGCTGCTACTCAGAGGGCCCCTGGGCTGGGACCTGGAGGAGTGGCCGGGCCCGGGTCCCTACCCCCCTCCCTGGGAAGACGTGGTAACCGGTGACACTCTGGCCCACTACGAGAGGCAAAAGTGCGAGACCCACTAGGGAGAAGCTGCCGTTTGCCACACTACCCATGCAAGTTCTGACCGTTAGTGAAGCCACACCCCTGGGTAAGGGTGTGGAGCGTGGCTGTTTGGGGGATGGAGCATCAGAAAACTCTTTACATCACTTTATTGTATACATGGAAAGTTTGCTTTTAAAAATCTGACGGTTTGTATTGGAATTATTTGTATTGACAATTAATAGAAATAATTTTAAGTATGGAAAAAGTAGTTTAATAAATTGGTCTTTATTGCTTCATAATCTTTTTCCTTCAAATTCCATGCAGTCATTTGCTGGTCCTTTAGGATCTAGTCAGTACCTAAGAAAAGACTTTTCATATGACAGAGAGAGCAGAGGGTTATGGGAGGAATATGGTAAGTTAGCATTATAGAATGGACTTTCAGTACCTCTCTTCCTTCATTTTCCAAATTGACCTTTGTGACAGAATTTAAAAATAATCAGAGTGGCGTTCTGCTCCTGTCTGGGATGGGGAGAAGAGCTTTTCTGGCTCCAAACTAAAATTATGCTCAATTCAACCAGTGTATGTAATCACATGTGACTTCTCTCTTTCAAATTCAGTCACCTCACACAGCATTTTCCATACAGCCACCTCACATGTTGAACTGTCTACTTTAAACAAGATGGTGTTTTTTCAGTTCTGATAACGTGGTGTACACCACATTATCCTCATGATCATTATTAATAGCCAATCATGTTAAGTTTCCTGCTTGTTAATGGGAGGGGAGGAGCTCAGCTATTTTATTATTTATAAAGCCACCCAGCTGTGGTAGTACTGGTAATTCAGTAGTTCATTACAGCATTAGAGGGGAAATGTAAACAATCCTACACCATCCAAATATAGGTTTTTAAAACATGCTCCCCAGTTTTCTCTTAGCACATCTCAGTGGTACATGAAGCAATGTAACTACATATCTGTCACAGACCATTCTCTCATCCGCTTCCCAGAGGAAGAAGCATGTACGAGTCTTGTTTTGGTAAGATCTTTTTTTAGATCTGTTGTTTGAGAGAAGACAAGGGCAAAAATGCGCTTTGCATGTGAGTGGAAAGTGGAGAGGTTTGTGCTGCCCCTTGGAGGGGAATTCATTCCCGCCTCTGAGACAGTTCTATACCCTGCACAGACCAGGTTTACTCTTACTGTAGAGAGTTCGGTTGTGCTAGAGGAGCATAATTGTACAAGATCTTCGTTCACAGCTTTCAATGGTCTTGTATGTGATGGGCCCAGGCTATGAAGCTTTTTGAAGGACTGAGAACTTGATTTGAAATTCCATGAGAAGCCAGTGCGGCATGTGAGGGCAAAGGTAATGAAAGGAGAACGTGACAACATGAAGATAAAACTGCATACTAACTTACGTGGTTTTGTAAATGTTTTAATTATATGCTGAGTCTTTTGCAAGCTTTTTGGTTCTTTGCTCTGATTCTCTGGTCTTTTCACCTGTCAGGAATGGTGCTAAACCACTATTTGTATTACCACAGTGCCTAGGAAGCACTACTCCTGGACCAGGTACCCCACTGGCGTAGGTGCTGTACAAACACAGATGATTCCACCTCTAAAAAACTTCCAATCAAAGTATAAAGACAAGAAATGGATACAGATAGCTGTCCAGTGCCATGCCCATGGCACAGTGAACTTTGAGGATAAGGACCAAGACCTTGTATTAAGGAACAGGAATACTGTTAAGGAATACTCAAGGGAGTATTAAAGAACAGCCAAGCTGCACACAAGTTTTCCTCTTATACTTAAAAGAGGGTAGGGAAGGTGAGACGTGCACAAACACACTAAAATCATGCTAAATCCTAAACTAATGGCCCGTTTCTTGGAGCATAATACCTGACAATTAGCTATTTAAAAGCCTGGGGCTACACAGCTGGGTTTTGGGCAGTAGAAGGGGTTGTCCAAGTGAAACCTGTTCTGCACCACCTCCTTACTGCCAAATGTTTCTGTAATTCTTAGAATTTACTTTTCAGCCCAGCTACCTTCCCCGGCAAGCAGGAGAGGGGGAAAGGAGAAGAAGAGCAGTTTGAGTAAAGGAGTTACTTACCAGTAACCGATGTTCTTTGAGATGTGTTGCTCATGTCCATTCCACTATAGGTGGACCACCATGCATGGTTCCCTCTGCTTATTCTCTCATGGAAGGTGGCCTTCCTGGTGGCCATTACCTCAGCTAGGAGGTTGTCCGAGATTAGGGCCCTGACCTTGGAATCCCCATATTCTGTTTTTTATAAGGATAAGGTGCAATTAAGGCCACACCCAGACTTCCTGCCCAAGGTGGTCTTCCAATTTCGTTATAACCAAGATATCTTTCTCCCCATATTCCTTGCCAAAACACAAGGTTCGGAGACGAGGAGGTGGCACTCGCTGGACGTGGGACAAGCCCTTGCCTACTACATCGAGTGGACAAAGCCGTTCTGGAAATCAACGCAGCTTTCATCGCAGTGGCCAACCGGCTGGAGGGATCCCGTCTCCACCCATCTCCTTCTGGATCACATCAGGCTCTGCTACAAGTTGGTGAAGGTGCCACTCCCGGGAACTATCACAGCACACTCAACCAGAGCCCAGGCCTCGTCTACACCCTTCCTGGAGAGAGTGTCCCTGCAGGACATCTGTAAAGCTGCCACGTGGTCATCGGTGCATACCTTCACATCCCACTATGCCATCGTCCAGCAGGTGAGAGAGGGTGCTACGGGCAGCTCACCAATAACTCCTACCCACCACCAAGACATGGCTTTTTAATCACTCATAGTGGAATGGATACGAGCAATCACTTGAAGAAGAAAAAGGGGTTACTTACCAGGGGGCAAAAAACTTAACTGGCTTTAAGACTGAACTGGATAAGTTTATAGAGTGGATGGTGTAATGAGAGTGCCTACAATGGCATAGAGCTGATCTGTGACAGCTAGCTAAAGCATCTCTAAGGGCTGGTAATGGGAGACTAGATGGGGAGGGCTCAGTTATTAGAGTATTTTCCTCATGGGTCTTGCCCACATGTTCAGGGTCTAACTGATCACCATATTTGGAGTCAAAGAAATTTTCCCCTGGGTCAAATTAGCAGAGATGCTGGGGGGCTTTTCACCTTCCTCTGCATCACTGGGGACTTATCACTTCCAGGTTTAAACTAGTGTAAATGGTGGATTCTCTCTCCAGCACCGATGATTTCAAGATCTCTTTTTTGAGCAGTAACAGCTAATTTAGACCTCACCATTTTATATGTATAGGTTGGATTATGATATCCAATGTGTATTACTTTGAATTTCAGTTGCTATTTTGTTGCCCTCTCACCCTTTGTAACTCTTTGCAGTCTGCTTTAGACTTAACTAGCTTGAGCAATTTTGTATCCTCTGCAAATTTTGCCACCTCACTATTTACCTCTTTTTCCAAATCATTTATGAATATGTTGAACTTCACTGGTCTCAGGGGAGACCCTTGCAGAGGGATGGCCACTATTTCTCTCCAACATAGCTTAAAAAAAACCCAATTAATCCAGTGACATTTCAAACAAGCCGGTCTTGTAATGCTCAGAATTGAGGCTAAACCCTAGTGAGGATGATAGGAAAAGGAGGGATGTATCCCTCTTGATACACCCTAGCAGTGATTCTTGTGTGACATGGGGCTGTGTGGAAGGGGGTAAAAGATCACCTGATAGTGATAAAGGGCTCAACTGTAAAGCAAGAGTATAGTAGTTGGAAACAGCTACACAAGGCTGGCTTCTGTTTTGGAAATGGGAGTGGAGTGCATCTCTCTCAGAAGGAAGCCTCTCGGCTGCTCCTTCTGTCTTCTAAGCTCCACTTGCTGCCTTGAGGTAGTAGCAACCCTAGCTGTCTTCAAGACAGCCCTAAAAGCTCAGGTTCTGACTTAGGACAAACAGGGCCAGGGTAAAGGTTTTTAAAGGATATGGGAAGGGTACTAAGGAGGCAAGATTCCCTTCTGTGCCTCCCTAGCTAGGAGGCATATAGAATATCACTTAAAACACCAAAGTGGAGATAACGCTTTCTTGAAGCTGAAATATAATTGAGAGTGTAAAAGGATGGCATACAAAAGCATGAACAGGCTAGATGTTTTCACTTTGTAAGAAAATCACATTCTGCAGCCACAGGCTTATGGAGAATTTCAGTGCAGGCATGCCTGAAGCCAACAGGTCTGGAAAATAACATGTTTTAATACTTATGCAAAGTAACTTTTTTCCATCATGAAAGATACTAATGTTTTAAATGTATGGGGTAGTTACATGTCAATTTTGTAATATCAGTCCAATGATACTAAACTCAAGGAGTCTTTATTGTATTCAGTGAAATTATAATTGAGAAAACATAAGTATGTACAATTCACACAGTTTAACAGCATCAAATGTAACCGATTCAGAATGAACTTGCACAGTTTGATGAACAAATCAGGTTGGAAGTAACAGGCAAGGCAAGGGCACAACTCTCAGCTACAACAGTTGCTTCATATTATGTCCTCTAGAAAGATCCCCAGAAAGGAGTTGGGCAGGAAGAAATCAAATTACTAACAGGAAAATCAGTTGCCATACACATGGAACGTTTTTCACGCTGTCAGTTATGTTAATACTGTTTGTGAAGCAAGCTTGTGGCACATGAACTATTATAAAAGTCTCACATGAGACAAGGTAGTCTCAGGCTATGCTAAATGCTTTAGATGTAAGTAGAACTGATAAGAGAAGAATGTCAGACTTGTAATCAAAACTCTAGAACATATACACGATCACACAACATCAATATAAAAACATCAGATTCCCCTTTTTGTTTTCTGCCATTAGAATACATTGGACTCCATTAGTAATGGAAGCATTTCAGATCAACTCTCCCCTAACCAAGTGCCCATTAGCTCTAAGAAATATACCTGTTTACTGGGGAAACAACCCCTCAATTTGAAAGTTAAGCAAAAACTCAGCCCAAGGACGCCCCTAAGAAATTGCTATCTTACTATCAGTATAGTAGTGATATATTTTTCCCCTATATCCCTCTATTTAAATTGAAAAAAGCAGTTTTCATAAAAATGAGGAAAATGGTCATTCCTCCACCTATGTCATCAAAAGAAAAGCTTCCTTATTATAATTTTAAAATGTTAATGTCTTTCATATTTTTCATACTCATGTTTCAGATTAATTTTTTTTCTTGAATGTAATGGTAAATAGAGCTAATGGTAATAAGTTACTGAACACTAGATATAAATGTTTAATTTTACAAGCATCATGCTGTCATTAAAGTGTATTTGTGCTATGGTAATGGAAGTAAGGATTGAAAATAAAATTTGATTTGTCATTCATATTGTTCCCTTTATTAGAAGGCCTCGTTAAAAGGTCTTCAAAGACCTTTTAAAAATAGTTCAAAAGCTCTTCTGTATTGACTTTTTCAAATCTTTTTATAAAATTCTTCTTAAAATTTCACTCTTAGCCCAGGATTTAAGATTTTTTCCTCTTAGAGTTAACTATAAGTTTAGCTGAGATACTTTGAAGGGCTCACTTCTGTTTTGAGGTATCAAACTGGGCATTACTGCAGAGCTTGTAAAATCAGCTACATCCCACTGGTGCATAAAAAATAGTTGATTTTACCAGCTATGGGTTTGATCCTGCAAACTCTTACTGGCTTGAGTAGTTCAACTGAAGCTTGTGTCACATGTGAGGGTTTGCAGGATCAGAGCAACATGGTGATGCAAATTCATGTATCAACAGAAATAAGGCTGAAGACTTAGGAAATAAAAATATTTAACATTTGCTTTCTAAGATATATAAATACACAGCCATATAAAATGTACATATTCACAAATCCCTTCTATGAAAAAGAGAACTAATTATATAAACTGTCAATGCATTTTTGAAAAATCTCAGTTCATTCAATTTAGAGAGCAAAAAAATTTAACAACTGTTTTAATGCAACTTCTGAGTATATGGCAAACTGTAAAAACAAAGAAAGATGGCTAGATTCAGACTACAGTGTAAAGGGCCTTGACTTAATGCTAACTTTGATATATTATCCCCATAACTCTTCTGTTCTTCCAAATTTGTAGATCAGGGTACTGTAAAGAAAATAGAAGTTTACATATAATGTGGGAAAAGGTCACTTGTCATAGGAACAGAGAATACTTTGAATTAGTTTTGAACTTAAAATTGGAGCTGAAAGGAACTAAATGTAAAATAGTAATTCTTTAGCTACAGTCCACTTAGACTCAGTCTGCTAATCTTAGCTCAGTCCACTTCAATATCTTTAATTTGCAAATCTTTTACATATTTAATTCTGATAATTGAAAAAATGAGATCTGTTTTAAACAATAACTCAGACACAGAGGCTATACATCCAAGAGTTCTAATGGAGTTTAAATATGAGGTGGCTGAACTAACAAGAATATGCATTTTTTTTAAACCCTGTTCTGAGGCTTGGAGGGTAATAAATGCTGTACCAATTTTTTGAAAAAATTCTAGGGGTGATCCAGAGAGTTCTAGGCCAGTAGACCTCTCATCTGCAGCTGGCAAACTGCTTGAAAATTAAAAACAGAACAAGACACAAGAAGGATCAACATGACAAAAAGCCTATTCCCTGAAGATTCTGTGCCAGGTCCCATGTTATTCAACATTTATTACCAAACTGGAAAGGGGTGAGCAGTGATGAAGATGACAGTTATTTAGGTTAGTCAGGACCTTCAAAAGACCTAAATAAGTTAGGTGAATGGGCAACATGAGGGCAAATGAAATTCAATGTTGATAAATGCAAAGCATTGCACACTGAATGGAAAAAATTAAGCTACTTATACTCTTGATAGGGCTATTAACTATCAACTCAGGAAAGGGACTTAGTGTCACTCTGTAGACCACTCAATGAGCAGCTGCAGTAAAAAAAGCAAACAAAATGTTAGGTTATATAAGGAATAGGATGGAGAATAATACAATAATTACTATTATGCCTTTACATAATATCAATGGTGTGGTACTGGTCAACCTATCTCAAAAAGATTACTGCAGAATTCGAGAGGGAAATTATCAAGGACCTGGAAAAAAAAACTCAGAGAATGAAAAGGCTGGGATTGTTTTACCTTAGAAAGGAGATGAATATGGTCTAGAGAGGGTAGATCAGGAACTTAACAGAAGTCTCATTAGTCTAAAACAAGTACAAGGGGGCTTTCAATGAAATTAAAAGGTATGAACTTCAAAACTGATCTAATAATTATACACTGTGTAAGAAATTATTGTACTGTGGAACTCATTGCCACAGGAAGGCATTGAAGCCAAGAAATTAGCAAGATTCAAAAAGGAATTAGACATACTGATAGCAAGAATATCCAGAGTGATCATAATTAATGATGCGTTTTTGGAAGGGATATTAAACCCCAGGCTTCAGGGTTTAAGACTGACTATCTATTAGAGATCTGATGTGGGGCAGATTATCCCCCTCTCCCCCATCTACCTATTGTGGGGTCCTCACACCTTCATCTGAAGCTTCTGGTAGTGGCCACTGATGGAGAGAGGATTCTGGACTTGAGTGGCCCAGATTCAGTAATCAGTTACAGCTGGAGCAGCCCTAGGGTTGCAAGACTGTTAAAGTAGAGAGAGATGTGAGATCTCATACTGACTTTCATAACCTGCCTATTTGAGTACAGGAGGATTTGGCATGTAAATCCTGCCTTAGAGATGCTTTTCATTAACAAAGGTGTCAGAAGGTTGCACCAGCTAGAATGTGAAAAGGTTTTAAAAAAATTATAAGATAGGCCTCCACATTTCATTTTACAAATATGGAAGGGGTATGGATGGGCCAGGATGAATGGTGGCAGTGGATGCTGACAGAATAGGAGCCTACACTAAAGTCAACAAGAGTGGCTGGGTGCTCAACCTTCTTGAAAATCACGCCACTTATTGTGGTGCTTATAGATGTAGGAGCCCAACTTATGAGTAAAACAGAAATGGACTTTAGTTTGGAATGAGAACATGTGGGTTACCTGCTTTATAACATGACTATGGATAGAATAAGATGCATTCCAGCAAAGGTTTGAAATATACAGGAACAAGAGAAAATAACTTACCTACCTAAAAAATATCAATGCATTTTGAAAAAACACAGCTAATCCAGGGTACACATTCGTGTCTACAAAATAAAAGTGCAAGGTAAGAAGTTATTTCACAAGTTTAGTAGCTTCATATTGGAAAAGTGTACTGCATTTGAGACTATTCATTGTGTGACCATATTAACACAAACCAAGCAGACATTGCTGTTAAGGGGAATGCACTGTGGAAAACAGCAATGTGCTATCTCACAGGGGTGTTGTGAGGATAAATACATTAAAGACAGTGAAGCACTCAGGTGCTATGGTAATGAAGCCACATAAGTACCTAAAATAGACAGCAACTGTCACTGTGCACTTCTAGTACTTACACAAGCGATTGTAAGTTAGAACATAGCCACTGCAATGCAATATGCTATATGGATGACCATATAAGAATTCAACATAATAAGGTCCCAACAAATACATGGAAATGTTCAAATTCTTACAAAGGCAATATAAAAGTCTGCAGTTAGAACCACAATGGATTCTTTGACTTATTCTGTTCTGGGTTTCCTACCTCCTAGCTGGTAGAAAGTTCCAGAAGGGTAGCCGTGTTAGTCTGTATACAGCAAAAATGAGAGTCCTGTAGCACTGCAGAAATGTGTTAGTCGTTAAAGTGCTACAGGACTCTCGTTCTAGCTGGTAGAGAAAGTCATATTCATATGCAAAATATAAACATCAGTCAGTGCACCTCAATAAGGACCATAAGCATATTAGTTTAAAACAAATGGTTAACAGAGTTTTACACAATCCTTAGAGATGGAGACTTCACTATAATATTTAAAAAGTAATTATTGGTTTTGTGTGCTAAAAAAAAAAAAAGATTCCACGTTACACAGGGATAGTTTTGCTAGCAGATATAGTGACAAAGTCCAAGTAACAAGGTACTCTAGACTACATAACAGCAGCATGTGTATATAGTTTCTTCAAAATAAATCACTAAAATCTATCCATAAAGAGTTGAGAATTTCATTTACTGTTTCCCTGAGTCTGAGCAACACTATGGCTCCTGTCTTTACTCACCAGCTCTCTATATTCTGTACTTGCAAAACTCTCAACAACATTGATAGAAGATGTACATGTATAATGGAGGTTGAATTTGCCATTGAGATCAACAGTACAAACTGGAGCAAGCCATTTTGCACTGTATCTGTAGACATTTTTGCTGCCACTTTGGAACTGTCCCCTCCTCTCTGGGGAAACAAAATGAGGAAGGAGCCTTACTTTGTGTAACATACGCTCCGAAAAGGATCCACATTGAAGCAATAAGTGAACCGAACATCAACATGAAACCAATAAAGAGCCAGATGCGAGCACCTGCAAGAAATATTTTTAAAGCATTTAAAAAAAAAATCTTCTAATTAGTAGAAGATAATGTATCATAAACCTGAGTGGCCTAGATCATCCCATCCTGAAATAAAGCCTGTTACAGGAGGGTCTGGGGGAAGAAATCTCCACCAGGCTACCCTTGCAGAGTTTCTATCGCATCATCCCACCAGGGACAAGTAAGGCAGGATTTGCCTCCCCAGAAGCAATCGAGCAGCAGGGTCTGCCACCAAAGCTGGGGGATCCTGCACGTATTCACAGAAGTCCAGGGCCATCTAGGGACAGGCCCTGTGTCTCCACTATGGCTCTGGCCCCAACAGCATTCCCCATCTCCTAGCAGTGCATCTCCAGGTGGAGCTATGTTGCCAGAGACTCTACTCAACCACTGCAATCCATGGAACTCCTGAGGTGGGAGAGAAATTCCAACAGAAAAGATAGCAGAATCCCTAGCTATGTTGTCTTTTTCAGGGGGCTCAGGTGAACCTTTCTGGCTACAGCCCCAAACCCACTCAGCCTCCACCCACTCTCCGCCCGCCCTATGGGGACCCCAGACACAGAACATCACCTGCAGGTTCTGAAAGAGGGAGAACAGCACCTTGTGGAAGTATGAAAGGAATAGCTATGTGCAAAGGATCTCCTACATGCACAGATCTAGGGAAACAATCCAGGCCAATATGAACAGTAAGTCGGTACACGAGCAAATAGAGGGGGCTGGATAGGTTTTTAAAAAATCTTGCCATATGTAAAAAATGCAGAAAAATGTGTACAAAGTGAAATTAAGATCTGTACACAGGAGCCTCCCTGTAGAAGCCCTGGGCAAACTGATGATACAGAATGGCCCTGCAGGGGGGTTTCTGCACAATCCAAGCACAATGAGTTGTGCTTTGTACTGGGCTCAATGGACTAATGGAAGTGTTTGGGGACTAAAGATTAATGGAAGTGTTTGGGGTGGAAGAGGAGAGGGGATCATTGGATTCACAGAATGCCCCCGCATAGCATGAAAAGGCAGCAGGCATTTTTTCAACCCACAGGCTGGAGTAAAATGCAGAATATGAGTACCACACTCCCATCAATCCATCCTAAGTTGTGGATAGGGATTTCATTCCCTCAATGCTCATGCAGGATGCACAGACAAATCAAGTTATTTAAGCTATATGCATTTCCTGAATTTCATCTTTAGTAGGAAGTCTGGAATTCATGTTCGAAGGCTCATATATGGCCAAAAAAATATTTTTCAGATTAAGCAGCAAGGAACATGAGAGGGTTACTCACCTTGTGTAGTAATTGAAGTTCTTTGAGATGTGTGTCCCTGTGGGTGCTCCACTCCAGGCGTTGGTGCAGCCTCGCATCCTTGATCAGAGATTTTATCAGCAGTGCCCATCTGAGCTGTGCATGCGCCGTCCCCATCTTGCAGCGCTGTTGGAGCCCTTTTCAATGTGCACGACCCGACTCCCTCTGTTCCTTCTCTACCAAAGAGCTGTAACACTCGACTCCAAAGCAGAGAGAGGAGGAGGGTGGGTAGTGGAGCACTCACATATTGAAGAATGTCAATTACTGCACAAGGTGAGTAACCCTCTTTTCTTCTTCAAGTAGTGTCCCTATGGGTGCCCCACTCCAGGTGACTCGCGAGCACTGCCCTCAACTGGTGGAGGGAACTTCGGAACTGTTTGAATGGAGGAGAGTACTGAAAGTCCGATTGCTGCATCAGGTCCTGATGCTTGATCAATTGCATAATGTTTTATGAAAGTGTGGGTTGAAGCCGAGGATGTTGCTTTGCAAGAAGGCTGTAGATGTAGAAATTGATCTAGTTGAATGTGCCAACAGTTTGGGGTGGTGTTACTCCTGACTGTGTGCAGCTTGTGCGGACGCAAGTGGAAATCCACTCTAATAGCCTTTGGGTGGATATGGCATTGCCTTTGGAACATTCTGTAATTAATATGAAAAGTTTGGGAGATTACCTAAAGGGTTTTGTTCTTTCTAGGTAAAATGCAATGGCTTGTCTGACATCCAACATATGGAGTGCCGCATCCCTTGTGTTGGCGTGGGGTTTCGGATAAAACATAGGTAAGTGAATGCTTTGGTTAAGATGGAATGCTGATGTCACTCTGGGGAGGAATTTCGGATCAAGTCATAGCGTTACCTTATCTTTATCAAATATTGTGTAAGGTGGGTGGACCATAAACGCTCCAAGCTTACTTATGTGTTGTGCCAAAGTAATTGCTACTAGAAATGATACCTTCATTGACATGTGCAATAATGAACAAGTTGCTAAGGGCTCAAAGAATGGCTTGATGATGATGATCCCTAGTACTAGACTGAGGTACCAAGGAATTGTGGTCAGACCTATGTCTGGGTACACATTTTGTGTATCAGTCATGAAACATTTCACAATTGGGTGTGCAAAGATTGTGGTATCATCTATGACATTATGGAAGGTGGTAATAGCTGCTAGGTGTACTTTAAGTGAGCTGATTGATAATCCTGCTCTTTTTATTTCCAGGAGATAGTCCAGTAGAATGACAGGATAGGTGCTACCATTGCGTTAACTTGACTTTATTGACACCATAAGGAGAATCTACGCCATTTCTTAAGGCAGGGCTTGACAAATTTGCCTCGGAGTCAGGAGCCAGTCCAAAAATTAAGGAACCAGACAACATGGGCCCAGTGGCGGTTCGCCCTGGTCGGAGCACAGCAGCCACTCTCCCGTCCCGGCCCCGTCCATTCCACCCACCCCCTCCCACAACATGGGCTCAGGGGTGGCCTTGCCGGAGCGCAGCGGGCGCTCCCCCCTCCTGGCACAGCCCCTTTCCCCCGCCCCTCCCCACAACGTGGGCTCACAGGCAGGGTGCCCTAGCTGGAGCATGGCAGCCGCAGCACTCCCCCCTCGCAGCCACATGGGCACAGTGGTGCCCAGGCTGGAATGCAGCAGCTGCTCCCCATGGAGAAATACTACGCACCAGATTTAAATTTCTAGGCACCATGGCGACCTGGCGCCCGGGGTTTGTTAAGCCCTGTTTTAAGGTAAGTTTTCCTAGTGGCAGGTTTTCTGCTATTCAGTAAAATATGCCTCAGTGGTTCTGAGCATTGAAGTTGTTTGTCGGAACCAGTTAGGAACCATGCTGTTATATGTAATTTCTTCAGATGGAGGATGCATCCCTAGTACTGGGAGAGGAGATCCTCGAACAGTAGGAGAGAGATTGGTGTTCAAGTCAACATTTGTGTCAGGTAAGTAAACCATGTTTGCCTGGGCCATTCTGGTGCTATCATTATCATCTTCGCTTTGTCTTTGCGTATTTTGTGTATGGTTTTGGATATCATGGGGATGGGTGAAAATGCGTAAAGGAAACCTGTATTCCAGTTGATAAGGAATATGTCTCCCATCAATCCTCTGTCCAGACCTGCTCTTGAGGAGAAGTAATGGCACTTGCAGCTCACTGTTGTCGCAAACAGATTGATTGTGGGGTAACCCTATTGTTGGAATATGTTTTCCAGGACTTTGCTGTTTAATTCCCACTGTGATTGTTGCTGGATTGGCTTCTCAGATTGTCTGCGATGGTATTCTGAATACCAGGTGAGTATGCCACTGGTATGTGGATATTTTGGCACATGCACCAATTCCATAGCCTTATTGCTTCTGAACACAGGGAGTTGGATCTTACCCCTCCTTGCCAATTGACATAAAACATACACTCAATGCTGTCCATAATTATTTTTAGTTTTCCCTGCTATGAGAGGTAGGAAATGTAGACAGCATTGTGGACAGCATGTAACTCCAGCAGATTTATATGCAATTTCCTTTCCTGTGTTGACCATTTTCCTTGAACCGTGTGTTTTTAGGTGTGCTCCCCATTCAATTAGTGATGCATCCATAGTGATCATGATGGAGGATATTTTCCTTATGAACAGAATCCCTGTTAGAAAGTTGTTGGGCTGTGTAACGATTAACGATTGCTTGATTTTTTTTGGCATTATCAGAGTTTTGTACAAGAATTTCCTAGATGGTTTGTAAACTGTCACGAGCCACATCTGGAGGGCTCGTATGTGCACTCATGTACATTGTACTACTAATGTGGTGACTGTCATGTGACCCAGCATTTGGAGGCATATGTGTACATTCAAGGTCAGGCTGTTTTCTATTATAGACTCCAAGTTCAGAATGGTGTTGAATCTGGTTCTTGGTAGGAACACCCTGGCAGCGAGAGAATCCAGTATGTGTCTATAAACTCTAGTTGTTGCACAGGCTGTAGGGTGGATTTCTTGTCATTGATCATCAGTCCTAGCGTATGAAATGTCTTTGTTGTGTGAATTGCCTGAACCGCCCCCATAGTCTGTGAAGGTAGGAGGCTACAATAGCAAGTATCTTGGAGAAGACCCTTGGAGCAGTAAAACGGCCAAAGGGTAACACCACTTATTGATAGTGGTTGTTGTCTAGTGTGAATCTTAGGAACCTTCTGCAAGCTGGGTGAATAGTGATGTGGAAATATGCATCCTGAAGGTCGAGAGCTACAAACCAGTCCCTCTGTTCCAGTGCCAGTAATACGGTAGCCAGAGTGACCATCCTGAATTTCTGTACCCTTATAAACTTGTTCAGTTTTCTTAAGTCCAAAATGGGTCTCCAACCTCTAGTCTTCTGTGGGTGAGGAAGTAATGGAAATAGAAGTCTCTGCTTCTGTGTTGGTAGAGGACATGCTCTATGACACCTATTCATAGTAAACCTTCTAGCTCCTGTTGCAAGAGGTGCTCATGAGATGGGTCCCTGAAGAGGGACAGGGAAGGGATTTGGATTGTAGGTATAGAGGTAAAAAAGAGATAATATGCCCGGAATGGATAATTTCTAGTACCCATTTGTATTTTGTTATGCTTGCCCAGTGTTGGTAAAAGGGGCGTAGGCGCTGTTTGAATAAGATGGTGGATGTTATGGGCCCTGGCTGTGACAGGAGGGGATGGTTGTACAGACCTTCAACCAAATGCTCATAATTGTTACTTAGGAGGGGCAGCCTGAAATGTTGATGGCTGTTGGTTTGTCTGCCAGCAGTGTTGGGGCCTTTGTCTGGAGCGTGGTTGCTCATACCATCTGTTTTGTGGGTAGTGTTGATACCTAGTGTTATATGGTTGGTACCTAAAGTTCTCCTTGTTGCAGATGTGTAAATTACAAGCATGTGGAGCATAGCCCTAGAGTCTTTCATGGTACGCATGACTTCATTGTTCTCATCTGTGAAGAACTTCACTTTATTGAAAGGAAGATCCTTGATTGTCACCTGCAGTTGTTTAGGAAGGGCTACGGAGTGAAACCATAATGCCCCACACGACAGCAGTAGTTGCAACTGTTCTAGGTGTGGTGTCTGCAACATTGAAGGAAGCCTGCAATGTGGTTCTTGCAACTAATTGTCCTTCTTTTATGAGAGACTGACACCGTTTTCTGTCCTCAGGGATGCATTCAATACACTCAAATATCTTTCATTATTGTCATGGTGGTAATTTGACAACAACACGGCATAATTTGCTACCCTCAAATGTAGGGTAGCTGATATGTAGACTTTTCTGCCAAAAAAATCTAGCCTCTTGTCCTCTGTGTCATGTGGTGGTTATCCATTATGTTGTTTGTTCCTCTGTTTAGCAGCTTCTATGACTGGTGAGTTAAGAGCTGGGTAGGTGAAGAGGAATTTAGTATCTTTAGCAGGAATATAATACTTATCAGCCCTTTTGCAAGTAGGAGGAATGGTGGCAGGCATTTGCCAGACGTTATTGGCTGGCTCCATCAGGGCATCATCTAGGGGAAGGGTGATTTTAGAAGAAGCTGAGGTCTGCAGTATTCTCAGTAGTTTATGTTGTGAAGCTACCTCCTTCTGGAGTGGAACATCCAAGCTATCAGCCACCCTCTTAAACAATTCCTGGAACTGCTTAAAATCATCTGCAGTTGTAGGAGGTGGGGGAACTATGGCCTCATCTGGTGAAGATGAGTTGTGTGAAGATGGAGTTCTCTCTTGCTCTGCAATCTCCTCCTGTTCTTCTGTAGGACCAGTTGTTTTGGGTCCTGTTGGAGGAAATCTGTAGGGTGGCCTTTCCCTGTATCTCTGGGAGGTTAATGATCTGCTGTGCGATGTCGCATAAGTAGACCAGGTATTCCATCCAGGCCAATGCATATGATATGGGACTGGTGGAGCAAACCATGGAAGTCCAAGCCATGGGTATGATGAACATCTAGAATGTGGACAGTGTTTGGTTGAGTGCCCCGAGCTGATAGTTGTTGAGGGAAAAGGTCGCCTGTTTTTCCATCTCCTTCTCCAGTGATGAGGAGTATGAAGGTGAAATGGGCTCCTCCTGACTGAATTGCACTGGGGCAGCGTCTGTCCTGTATAGTGGTGATAGTTGGGAGGATGCTAAGAATTCTTCCTCCTTCTCGTGGTGCCTGTGCTTTTCAGGATGCTTTAGTGGAGCCGGCATAGTCAGCTCCATTGTTAGTGTCAGTGCTGCAGTCTGTTCTATGACATTACTCGGTTCAGACATATCTGTTGGCACCACTGACATCATTGATACTCTCAGCGCTGTTGGTGTCTCAGATGCCATCAGTGCTGTAGGCACCATGGGTATAATCCATGTCGTGGACACGCTATGTGCCAGTGCCATGCCACTTGTTGCCACTAAGGTCTGTGTCGGTGCTGATGTGATGGTTACTGCCATTTTGCGAACCATTATTTTCGACGGTACCATCTCAGATTGGAGTTGTTTTGTTTTCTGTCTCAGCTCTTTAGTGGAGAAGTGAGAGTCCTTCCTTGTTCTGGAGATCAGTGTACTGGAGGAACCTAAAGCCTCTTTGGTAACGATTCCTTTGTCTGGGGGTCGGATCGTGCACACCAAAAAGGGCACCAATGGCGCTGTGAGACAGAGACGGAGCATGCACGACCCGGACAGGCACTCCTGACAAAATCTCTGATCAAGGATGTGCCAATACTTGGAGTGAAGCACCCACAGGGACACTACTCAAAGAAGAATGTTGTAAATTCTATGAGGTTGTGATGAAATTCATTACAAAATATTGTTGTTTTAATTAGCTCTTTTAATGCCAATTAAATAAACCATTTACCTGTTCTTCCAAGACATCCATCACTGTAGCTATCTCCTCTCACCTGTGCATTTGATACAGCATTTATCCTGGGACAAAAAGCAAACTCAAATACATAAGTTTATAAGTTTATACCTTTACTAGAAAAACCATTTAAAAATTATTATTAAAAATAAAATTGAAGTTTTTAGAGATGTGAAAATTATTTTGAGAAAGGTACTTGGCAGACTGTTCCCTTCCAGCCACACAGTTGGTAAGCTCTTTGTTTAGACCACAGCCTGCAACTGGATCCACAAGGGCAGATTCCTACACCCACAAAGAGCTTCAGTGAAGTCCATGGTATACTCTCAGGTGCAGGGGTCTGCTCCCAGGCAACAAGGGTCTGAGCCTTGTTTAACTGCCCCCCCCCTTTTTTTTTTTTTAAAAAAATTGAAATCTCTCTGATATATTCCTGGTTTAAGTTAAATGCATTTTTTCAAGTTAAAGCCATAGGTTTGTGGAATGTTTGTAATGAAGACACTAGCAACTACTCATTACTACTAATGGCCTAAATTAATCTCTGATGCAACCTTAAAAAAAAACACTTGGTCATCAAAATAAGTTTTAGACCTAGAAAAGGAGCTGCAGGAGTAATTAGTTACACTAGGCACTAATTTGGCCTAATGTGCTTCAGGTTAATATAAATTATTCGGTAATAGATCAGAGGTTTCGGTCCAGGAATCTGAGCATTGTTATAAAAGGAAAAGATGGTTCCTTATAATAACACCAAAATGTATACTATTTTAAAAGATAAAATTTAAAAGCAGCAGAGAGAAGAAATGCATCTTGACTAGAGAGAGAAAATAACCATGTAACTATCCAAAGCAAAGGAGGCAGAGACCAAGAACGTTACCTCGTTCATGTAACACACAAAAGAAGGCATCAGTGAATTTGCTAAAAATATGTTGATAGTTCAAACTTAGAATATATAGAAAGCTGATTAAATTTTCCTCTCTGTAAAGTTATGCATTTACAGGAAGTATCTTTTTAAATAGAGACTTATCTTTATACATACTTACATGAAAAAAGCTAATGTGGAAAACACTCCACAGGTGTGGAATGCATGGTTCATTTGTTCTGGTTTAGGATAAACTACTGCAGCATCTATCATTATCCACCAGCCTGTGAAAAACTAGAGAAACAATGAGACCATCACACAGTATTATGAAGCTAGAGGGGTGTGACGATAGACAAAAAAATACATGCTGAGAGCTTAACACTTCATGCATATCGCTAACTTAATTTCTTCTTTTCATAAGTATACTCTTAAAACAATAAATTTGTGGGCATGTACCGTAATTCAATGAAGTTTTAAAAAATTTACTGCTGACATTTTCAAAGTAGCTTTGGGATTTAGCCATTAATCTTCTATTACCTTCATTGCCTTAAAAAGTAGAACCTATGTTCCCAATATATGCGTGATATAGGCAGGTAAAACGTAAATGCTGTAATATACACCTTGTTATGTCAGACACACACAGTAATGGAAAAAGAAAAAGTAGTATCGAACTATCACCCGGATGTATGCACTGTTTGAGTCTGAACTACAAATGTTTTGCTAAGCAATAAACTTGCAAAATAAGAAGAAATATATTGGTTTAAGAGCACAGTTAGCACTGCAGTTTAACAATTTGATTTAGGAACATTTTATTTTCAAAGATTAATGAATTAATAATGCAACATTAACCAAGATGACAAATCTGGATTAATTTGTCCAGTCTGAATACTTACCAGTACACCTGCAACCACTGAAGCAACTGCATTTCTTCTTTCACTCCAGTCAATACACTCACACTCTGGCCATCGGAAATTGTCTAGGAATCCTGCCATTTTTCTAACGGTTCTTTATCTGTACTCTTGCATGAATTTTTCATTAACTGTTGAATCCTAAGTAATGGAACAAAACAGCCAGATAATTTAAGAATGTCATGACTTTTCTTACAAAAAATAAATATTTGACAAGTTTGTTAAAGACAGCATCTATTTAAAAAAAACTTTTTTTTGCAAATCAAATTGGGGCTAAATTTTTGGTTTTGTAAGAACGAGCTTTCACAAACTAAGTCTAATAGTAATATAGCCGCAATTTTAAAAAAATTCTAAAACCTGCAATCCAAACAATGAAGTGTTATACTAGCACAAGAACCTAAAAGTGATTAGAAATGGAACACTCCATTTTCATTGTCCAAGCTGACAGAAACATATAAATAAAAAAAGCAAGCAAAACAGCTTAAGTGGTAAAAAGTAAATACAATTTTTAACCCCAGAGTGTCACTTTAAAACCACAACCATCTTTCCGCCACTATTTATTATTAAAAAGATAGTATCACAGACATGCAAGGAGATTTAAGAAGTTCTGGTAAATGCACAATAGTTGGCCTTTAGATCAGAGTATCTATTAAGTTAAATTCCTGATACCAGTTGTATTCAGGGACTATGGAGATGGGGAGTAATGCTCTCATACCACAGAGAGAAGAGAATAAGCATGTTAATTCAGCTAAGGAATAGTGTTAACAAGATTTGAAGGGTGTCTTATTTAGTCCTTCTTGATCAAAGAGGTACGTGCAGCACTGCAGAATCTTAAGTCAGAAGACTAAAGCAGGGTAATTAAAGAAAAGGCTATAAATAACTGTAAATTGAAAGTGAAATAGGTGGGCCTCAGATGTTTTGAAGGCTGACCTGAAACTATAAAAATTTCTCAACTACTGTATTATTGTCTATTGTCTATTCCATTTGTATCTTTATAACATATCTTCTGTTTGCATATTCTTTACATTTGATATTGTACAGGCTTGTATACCTGATTTTAGCTTTTTTTTTCCTTTAGTGTTAAGAGTTCAGATGTTTACAAGACTTACATATAATTATTAGCAACTCACAAGCATTCCTGACATCTAATTCTGTTTTAATAATGTAGTTAATACATTTCCCTAATCTATACAGAATAAGCTACAGATATCATGTAACTGTACATTATGATTAACAATTAACTATCTTAATCAAAGGACAGACTGCTGTGGAGGTTTTTAAATTCCATTGTTATCAAGAAAAAACCCACTGAAGGTCAAAGGAAACTGATATCAAATTCTCGGTATAAGCCTACACATGATTTTTTTTTTGGTAGATTAGATATATACTGAAGGAACAGGCAATTCTGAATCTAGCACTATAATTTCACCAATGGTTGTAGTGACATCTTAAGCCATTAAAGCAATCCTTGAACAGTCAGGTAGTCAACCATAACTTACAAATGAATGTACTGCACAACTCAAAACGTGTTTGTTTTTAAACAGCAGTAATAGATACAAGTCCAAGATCCAGCTCTTGCCTAGATATTCCCAAAGGATCACATTCCTTCCAACTCTTCAAATAGCTCCCTCAGTGCTTCCCTCTCTGTAACATAACTCTATGATAGCTCTCACTGTGCTTCCTTCTTAGCCCCACTCTCACATTGCTGATGGCTCCCTCTGTAATTTCTTCATTTCCTTTCAGATCCCTGTGGCTCTTGTTTCCTTCCTCCTCCTCCAGTGACCTCCTTCTCAGAAGCTCTGGTCCATCTTTGATCATCATCTCATTACTATTTTTTCCATGAACTATAGGCTCCTTTGTGTACAGTACTACAAGCCATTAATTACAACATACACACAGTGGCACATGCAGAAACATGCAACATTTTAAAAAACTTTGTATTAAGCAAAATTACAATAAAAGTTACCACACTACACCATATGTTATTCAGGCTCAGGTTAATAGTCAAAGAACCTGGCTAAAGATTCTGGCCCAATGATTGGGGAGCCTTCTTCCTCTGGGTACGCTAGAAAGGGTGACAAAATTTCTAGACACCTATCCCATTTTTGGCACTTCTCTTGTGTACATACTTGGTGTGAAATCTTTTCCATTACAAGGACATAGTTTTCTATACTACAGATCCCCAGGAGAATGGGTCACATTTCCAATAATGTGAAATACAGAGTCTAGTTGCTAACAATAAAAAAGAAATGTATTTGGTCATTCCGTTTAACATCCAGACCCTTTACTGGAGCATTAAATAAGCAGGTCAAGGGATCTCTTCCAAGCTAGCCTTTTGTCATAAAATGAATCATTTCCTCCTCAAACTATCTAAGGCCTGTCCTATACTTGCCGCAAAATTCGGCAGCAGTCAACAGGAGATACGCAAGCTACGTGAAGAAGCTTGAGTATCTCCTATCAACTTCCTAAATTCTAATTAGCTCGACATCTCCACTACGCTGCACTGATAGGAAATGCCTTCCCGTCGATGAAGTGTTAATCTTTTTCCGGGGGTGGATTTATTTAGTCAACTTCCTGATTGATTGAGTGGATCTCCACTGCCAATATATTAGGACAGAAGGAAGAACTTCAGGCTGATCCATCAGGTCTGTACTAAAGATGAACCCACTAGTAAGCTCCATGATTATTGCTCTGTATGGTTAACCCCCACTATGTACTGGGGTACTGAGATTCTTACCAAGATTTTGACACCAGATCCTACTCCTAACTCGTTAATGGGTTCAGTGCCTGATAAATGTGAAGCCCCTTGATACTCATCTGACAGCTGGAAGAGAAAAGAAGGTTCATCTTCAACCCAACTCCAGAGCTTTCTGGCAACCACACCAGTGTCTGCTACTTTTGTTGTTTCCCCATTAACTGATTACTACAAGAGCTGGGTCACCACAACTGTACTCCTCACGCTGCTTTCCTATCCCTTCCTCATAAATATTCCAGTGCCTGCCTCCATTGCGCCTCAGATCCTGCCCACCTAGCAGGAGAGGAATTGATGTGATTGAAAATGCTGGGCATTGTGAAACTGACAATATCATCAGTGAATTGACTACACTCATTAGTTTCAAATTTATTTTCTCAAAGATATTGGGAAATAGTTAGGAAATAAATTCAAATATTTATGTGGTTTTGCAATTATGTATAGATAATAAAGTAATCATTCTGACCATATTTTCTATTTGACAATTATTGAAAGTGTAAATAAGTAGTCAAGTTCTAAACAGGTCACGTTTACTTTAGAATGCTGGGAGTTAATGAAAATTAAGCACTCTTTACCAAGAGATGAAAGCTAGAAGCAAAGCAATTAGCCACAGCCTGTCATTTTCTTCAGACAAAACTACATTCTCAAAAGGTAATTTATTAATTTTAAAGAAGAGTTCTAAAAACAAGAGAAAAGTACTACCTAACATTCTCTTCCTGATACCATTACTCAAGCATTTCAGGGAGAAATAATATTGATATTTTGCTAAAATGAACATTTTAAGGGAAATAACAGTGCAGCATCCAAACAAAATTCTTCCTTTAGAGACAAATATGTCAGAGTTCTCAGTATGACTTAAAATAACATTAAATGTATCCAATTTATTAATTGATGTACCTCGCACTAAGAAGGTATCAAAATTAATCTCTGTTCTGGTTTGCTAAGATTGCTAAGATTTTCATTTGATTACAAGATCTGTATGGTTAAATCATTTTTTTCCCCCTTTAAAAAAATTCTTTAGTTAAAAAAATGCAAAAATTCTTTCCTAGGACTCAGGTGGGAAATGTCTGTAGATAGTACAGACCACATCAGATTCAATTTTCAGTCATACCTTGGGCAAAATAGTGAAATCAGGGAAGCTATTGCCTCCTTGCCTTTGCAAATCTATAAATTTTTCAGGAGACCAGCTTCCTGAAATGCAAAGCAATCTGCTGCCAATGCATATTTATTTTTTTTATTTTACAGTGCATTTCTGATACCCAGTACTGACTCTGAAACATGTGTTTTGTCTGAACCTGACCTTCCAGGCCAGAGGGATAGTGCAGCACATAACATGAGCAGACCTGATAAGAGTGCCAGCAATAGCATTTTTCTACAATAAGAGCTCATAAAGGACAATGCAATTTTCTTGCTTCTCCTGAATTAGAACATAAATATGAAGACGAAATAAGGAATGAACACAAAGTAAAGCAAGATTATTTATACAGAAGTCTACTTTGGAGACCTGCTCTGACTTCGGTGTGAATTTAACTCTGGGTGCCCTGATCCATAGCTCAGACTTTCAGTGATACAGATGAGCTACTTCTGCAGCCTATTTTTCTAACATAATTTGAGCATGGAAGGTGCCTAGAATTCTGCAAGAAAGATGCCTCAAATTTTCCCATGACAATGATATTTATGGGACTTCAACTAGGGAGCTTCACTTAAAGTTAAAAATATTTTTTTAAACATTTCCTTAGTTTATGTATCACCACAGATGTATATGCTACTATATAGCTGTGTGCCTAATAACATCCTAGATTATTAATAATAATTAGCTCTTATATAGCACTTTGTTTCCAAAACTTTAACTCATCCTCAATATTTCAAGGAGGGAAGCTAGCATTATTCCTGCCAGTTGACAGATGAAGAAACTAAGGCTATGTCTACACTACAGACCTCACAGCCGCACAGCTATACCACTGCAGCATCTCCTGTATAGTCTCCCCTCACAATAGCCACCCTATGCAACTATAATTAAACCACCCCTTAAAGTCTGTACAATGAAAATCCAGGAAGCTTGATCTCAGGACCATGAAGCACTTTCTGGTGTGTCTGCAGAGTGCTAGCTCTTCCCGTTTTCAGATGAGAAAGAATGGACAGGAAGGGGAGAAGAAATTAAAAGCAAAACTTCTTTCAAAAGGACAAAACATCACTCTAGAGACAGTTAAAAATATATACTTATTTTATGAAAGAGTTTGAGAATCCCTGAACAAGGCCCTTATCTCATTTTACATGCTGTTTCACTTTCAGGCTCTCAACCATAACCCTACAAGGTATGGGTTGCAAACACTGCAGGGGAAAGTTTACACTGAAACCAAAACTAACTAAAATTAAGAACGAAAAAATGAAAACAAGCTAATCCTAGGTTTTGTAAGAGTTAAAAAGCCCCACTCAATTTAAATGTGGGTGACTAAACTACTGAACAGCGAGTCCTCTTGAAAGACCTTTGGACAACTGACTCCTGAAGTAGTTTTCGGGCACGGGAAAACATGCCCGGCCCCAGGAGCATTCCCGCAAACCGCGGCTAAACTCGGGGTGGGCGAGGCCGGCGGCGGGAGGAGGGGCAGGGCTGACTCCCCCTGACAGAACACCCCGCAGTTACCGCTGCGCGGATCTTCGCTCCGGGGGCCTCGCTATGCGCGGCCGTAAGGCCGTGCAGCGATAGCGGCCCCTGCAGTGACCACCTAGGGCCTTTCCCCCGGCACAGCCCCGAAGCCAGGTCCGCACGGGCTCCGCGCCGCCTCAGCTCGGACCCGCTCACAACGCTCGCCCGGCATCAAACCCCGCCGCACCGCGGCGACACGGGAGGGAAGCGAGGGGAGGCGCCAGGCCCGTTCACACCGGCGGGTCAGGCCGTGCTGTCGGCACGGGGGCACGGGCCCCTAGGACGCAACGGGAGCGGTCCCGGGCCGCTGCTCCCGGCCGGAAGGAATCCCACCGCCCACCGCGCGCGCCAGCATTGGGGGCGGGGAGCGAGGGGAGGTTTCCACCCGCCTCAGCCCGGCGCGCGGATGGCCGTTGGCCGTACGAGGGACTCTTGGTTGAATGCTGGGGGGCGGGGGGGGAATCTCGCGTGGGACTCGCGGGTGCAGGAGGCGGGTGAGGGGCGGTTTGGAACGGGCGGAGGGAGGAGGCGCTCTCTCGGGAACAGCTCCCACCCCCGGCGGGAGGCGGCGGCAGCTGCTCTCTCAGCCTCCCCTCCCTTCGCAAGGGGCTCGCTCGCCTCTTCGCCCGCCCAGTGCGCGAGCAGCGCAGGCCGCCCCGCCACCCGCGCACTGGGTTGTTCTGGGGGAAGCAGGCAGCGCACCTACCCCGACCCGTAGCGTCCTCCTGGGTGAGAGAGATTGTCTCTCTTCCTTCCTGCTGGCACAGGCCTGCCGGCAGGGGTGGGGGTGTGGAAGCGGGGAGAGTGACAGGCGCCTCTGCCAATCAGCAGCCGCAGTGAGGCGTCACAATGGGATGGGCGGGGAGGAAGGAAGCATTCCGTGGTGATTGGTTAGAGGGTTGCATGGGCCGGGCGTGAGGCTGGAGCCCCGCCCAAGCCGGGCCCCGCCCTGACTGGGGGCCTCCAGAGCCCCAAGAGTAGCCCCTCCCCTGCCCCAGGGCTGCATCATCATCACTGGGGGGGCCCTGAGTCACTCACTTGCCCCCTTTCTCTCCCCCCCCCACCAGGCAGCAGCAGTGCCCCTGCCCAGCACCTGGGAGGGGAGGTTGCAGCCACCTGTTGCCCCCCATAGTCTGCAGGGGGCAGGGGCCACGCGGGTGATGCAGTTACCACATGCATTAAAACTGTTGGAATAATAATTTTCCATTGCTGGCAATTTTAAAATCAAGATTGGGTGTTTTTCTAAAAGATCTGCTCTAGGACTTATTCTGAGAAGGTTCTGGGGTTTGTGTTATACCAGCGGTCAGACTAAACTATCAGAAGGATCCCTTCTGGCCTTGGAATTTAATCTTATCAAGCCAGCCATCTGTGACCCAAACCAAGCCAGCTCCCACCTTACTGACTTAAGCGCAGTTACTCTTGAGTTACATCCCTGACAGGAAGAATAGAACCAAGGTGTTATGTTAAAGCCTTGGAAAGTACTTGTATTCAGAGAGAAATCACATGGAACACAGAGATGCAAACCCATAAAAGTCTTTACTGAACTACACTAAAACCAGCCAGGACTGGCTGAGCTATCCCCTAATAGTCTAATTCTACTGCTATGGCAACAAGCTAAGCTCTGTTGCCACGGCAATCTAGGCAGCATGGCAAGACACAAAGTACACAACATATTCCTCCCCTCTTAATGAAAACGCCCATTTAACAGAACAATCACTAAACTAGGGAATGAAGGTAGACTGCCTCATTTCCTGGCTAAAGCCCAGGGATTATTCTGCCCGATAACGTGGGTTTGCCCTAGCTAAGATCCAGCCGTTGAGGAGGCCGCCTCTCTTTAAATGGATTACTATAGACTTCTGGTGTTCTTGCACCAGAAGGTGTTATGGGTGTGGGTCTAACAATGGGCTCAGGACTCGTAGCTCAAACAGAGGTGGGGGCTGTATCTTCTGCAGAGGTGGATGGAGAAGGGGAGTCAGGAACAGGTAACTCTTGACTCGATATCTCATCTGTAATGGTGAGGCCAGGCAGTTCAACTGGAGATGTGTCCTTGGGACATGTATCACCTGGCAACAACTGATCTACATGCCGCCGCCAGGTGAGATCATCTGCAGTCTGGACAGTGTAGGAAACAGGTCCTGTTTGGGTGATGACTGTAGCAGGACCCATTTAACTCCAGAAGCATAGCTCTGAGCTACGACGGGCTGTCCAGGACTAAAGATTCTGTCTTTTGCTCTGTGTGCATGTCTGATGACTTGGTTTTGCTGTTGATGTTGCACAAGTTGTCATGCTTTGGTGAGTTTCAGCAGATCAAAGCAAGTGCACAGCTATCGTCCCATCATCAGAAAGGCCAGGGACACTTTGGTTGTAGCATGAGGTGTGTTTCTGTAGGATAGTAAGACGTTGTCCAGATGCTTTTGAATGGACAAATGTCCCCTTGCAGATCTTAAAGCTTGTTTCATGGTCTACACAAACTTTTCAACTAATCCATTGGCAGATAGATGATACAGTGTTGAAGTAATATGATGCATCCCATTTGCTTTCATAAAATTTTCAAACTCCTGAAAGACAAACTGTGGTCCATTGCCGCTCACAAGTTGTTCTGGCAGACCAAAATGACTAAAGATTTCACACAGTTTCTGGATAGTACTTTCAGCAGTAATGGATGGCATTACAGAGACTTCTGGCCATTTACAGTGGGCATCTACAATAACCAGGAACATGCTTCCTTCAAATGGGCCAGCAAAATCAATGTGAATACGCTGCCATGGGTTTTCAGGCCAGTCCCATGTGTGTAGGGGGTGCCAACTGAGGTGCACTCCTTGCACTCTGTCTTGAAATACAAGCTCTTGCCTTCTATTCAATGGCAATCTCCAGGCCAGGTCACCAAAACTAGCTTCATGCAATTTCTTTCATGCACACTATTCCACAGTGACCTGAATGTAGCTGTTCTAACATCTGTGATCTCAGTCATGGTGGAATAATGATGCGCATCCCCCACAACAAGCAGCCAGAATGGATTGATAACTCCATCCTCCTGAACATGTAGGGAAGGTTGGGTGAGACCTGAGAGTCCCATAGAGATATTCCATGCATCACTAGGTCCATAACTTGGGACAGTACTGGGTAAATGTGCGTTGCCTTCTTTACTTGAGTAGCAGTGATGGATGTGTTCTCTACCTGTTCAAAGTAGAAGATTTCTTTCTGACCAATATCTTGATGTTTAACTGGTAAAGGCAGTCTTGAGAGACTATCTGTGTTGCAGTGCAGAGTGGATTTCTGATATTTGATCTCGTGTGTGGGGAAAGCAACAATGCTCATCCTTGCATATGACCAGCAGCCAATGGTGGAATGCCTGTGTGTGGACTAAAAATTGATGTTAGAGGTCAATGGTCAGTAAGAAATGTGAACTTCCTTCCAAACAGGTACTGGTGAAATTTACAAATTCCAAAAACGATTCCCAGCATTTCATATTCAATTTGGGCATAGTTAGTTTCTGCTTTGCTTAAGGTGTGTGAGGCAAAAGCAATGGGTCTCTCCTCTCCTGAAGGCATAATGTGTAACATGCCCACTCCCATTCCATAACGGGAGGCACCGCAGGCCAATTGTAGAGGTAAAGATGAATCAAAATGCATCAGAACTTCTGAATTTAGCAATGCACGTTTAGCCTTGTTAAATGCAACATGACAGGCTTCAGCCCACTTCCAGACCTTGTTCTGGCCAAAGAATTCATGTAGTGGTTTTAGTAGTGTTGCTCAGTGTGGAATAAAACTTTCCATAATAGTTCAATAGCCGTAAAAAAAGAGTGAAGTTGGCTTATGTATTGAGGAGGTGGAGCTTCCACAATAGTCTTGACTTTTGCAGGAGCCTTATGAAGGCAAGTAGCATCAATGACATGTCCCAAACATTCAATAGAGAGCTGGAAGAATTCACATTTGTCTTTGTGGACGTATAGGCCATACTCCTCCAGTCTTTGTAGGGCAGCTTCCAAGTTCTTAAGGTGATCCTCCTCATTCTTGCCAGTGACCAGGATGTCATCAAGATAGCACTGGGCTCCTGGCAGGCCACTCAAGATCTGGTCCATAGCCCTTTGGAACAAAGCTGGAGCAAACATTATTCTGAAGGGCAAGCGACAGTATCGGTACAGCCCTTTATGTGTCATGATAGTCAACAGCTCTGGGGACTTCTCATCAACATGCATCTGTAAATACACCTGACTCAGATCAATCTTGCTGAACTTTTGGCCACCAGCCAAGCCAGCGAAGAGGTCATCACACAATGAAGAGCTCTGCACACAACATCGGGTCAACAGTGACCTTAAAATCCCCAAAAATTCGAATGGGGCCATCTTTCTTCAACATTAGAATGATTGGGGTTGCCCATTGGCTGTGGATAACTGGTGTTAGGACTCCATTTTTTACCAGGCGCTCCAGGTCCTTTTCAACTTTTGGCCTGATGGCATATGGCACAGTTCTGGCTTTCAGACATTTTGGTTGGCTGTCAGGCTTAATGTTCAATTTCACAGTGATTCACTTCATACTTTCCAGGTCCTCTTAAAAAACAGCAGCAAGTTTCTTTAATACTGCTGTGAGACCTGTTTCTTCTTTAGCCATCCTGTGCACTTCTGCCCGGTACAGCTGGATCTTCCTAAGCCATGACCTTCCCATTAAGGCTGGGTAATTGCCTTCCACCACAAACAGTAGCAATTTAGCAGTTTGTCCATTGAGCTCTACCTTAACATCAGTAGTGCCCAGCATAGGTACAGCTTCTCTAGTGTATATCTTTAAAACAATTTTTGTTGGCTTAAGTGAGAGATGCTTTAGGTTCTCCTTATATGCAGTGTTTGAGGCCAGCAAAAC